>CM060874.1:8482389-9082389 GCA_030737845.1 Acorus calamus | reverse complement strand
CTAGAGACCCAAAGCTGAAGCCATACAGAGAACTAGCCATAGTCCTGCTAAAACAATTTCGTGAGGTTACTCACATTTTCATACCCCAGACCGGCAATATTCTTGCAGATTCACTAGCCTCTCTAGCCTCATCGCTCACCATCCCCTTATCTAGAACATCTGAAACAGTCACTATCTAGAGACTGGAAACACCTTCCACCGAACTCTGTAACTATAGAACTCAGGATCTCCTGAAAATAAACCAGACCAACAAAAATGCCCTTGAACTAGGAGATATGGACGACGGAAATCCCTGGTACTTTGACATCAAAAATTACCTTGAAGACGGTTCATTCCCAAGCTACGCTACTAGCAACGACCAGAAAATAGTTAAAAGGGTGGCAGTCAAAAACTGCCTCCTGTCCCTCATCGGACGGAGTCTTTGTGCGAAGCAGAAAAGACTTCGACCGATGATAAGCAAAGAGACCCCTATTTTGGCTGGCCCAACCTTCAAGGAGCTATGCCAATACGAACAGTACTATTCGGGGAGTTGATTTAGACCGTCAGAGGCTAGGTCTTGACTTAGAATTTTGAACTGAGAGGATGATCTAGGTGAAAGGCGGGAAAAAGTAAATGGTGAGTGATCCAACCCGCGGTCGGGGTTCTTAGCTATCGTGCGCGGAGCAGCCCAGCGTCAGTTTCCTCGTGCCTACCGTTCCCGTGCTTGGGAAAACTCAGCAAGGAGGGGATATCGCCGACAGAAAGCAATTAAAAGTTGAGTTTGGGTGAATTGGATCATCCGAAGGAAAAGAACTGTGGACAAGAACCAGAACTGAAGAAATTCAAATTTGAGTGGTACTGAAAGTGCGGCGAAACTTCAGGAAAGTCGTGTTTAATCAAGTAATGTCTGGAAATAAGCCAATACATGGCTGTTTGGTTATGGAGAACTTTGAAGTTTAGGGCTGAGAAGATTGGAAAGGGGTTTTTAAATGGAAGAGAAAAACTGGGAGGGGCAGCTAGTTGTTACTAGCCGCCAGAGAGGGGGCGGCTACTCGCGGGTAGCCGCCCCATAACTGGGTCCCTTATAACCGAAAAGACCCTCTCTCTTCCCATACGTTTAAAACGATTTCTCTTCCCTCCTCTCTTCTTCTTTTTCATTTTAAACCGAAAACCTTGATTCTAAAACACCTTGAATCCTTTGTTTTTGCCTTCCATCATTCCTTTATTCTTGATTTCGGAGCCCTAGATTTTCTTTGGGGTTTTTCTTTTGTGCGAAATCGGAGGAGATGACGAAGGGGAAGAGGATGGCTTCGATAATGAAGCACCTCAGGTCTTCCCGAGAGCAGAGAGGGGCTGTCTCGGGGTCTAGTTCATCGGGGAGTGATCGGGTGGAGGTGGAGGTCGTGAGGGAGGCCGTGGGTGCGGTGGAGGTGCCGTTAGTGGATACCGGTGCTGTTAGAGGCATGGGTATGTCTTCGGGGGCTGTCCCAGAGGTTGGGAGTACTATGATAGGCTACACACGCAAGAGGAGGCGTGGGGATCGACTGACAGTGGTCGAGGGGGTGGTTTCGGGGGTCGGGGGTTCGGTTGAGGGTGTGATGGAGGGAGGGGCCGAGGCCGAGGCCGAGGGGGTAAGTGAGAGTGAGAGGGTGTCATTGGACGCCATTATTGGGATGTTGGATAGGGAGGCCATAGAGGCCAGGGCAGCAGAGGAGGAGAGAAGGGCCATGGATGTTTTCGAGGGCTTAGCCTCCGGTGCGGCGGGCACGAAGGTTGGAGAGGCCGATGTTGGGGAGGAGGCCGGGGAGGCCGAGGGTGTGGGCATGGGGGCCGCGGAGGCCGGTGTTGGTGTTGGGGCCGAGGCGAAGGAGGCCGTGTTCGAGGAGGACAAGGAGGGGGATGACGACGGGATGGATGATCCCGACGAGGCTGAGGTGGACGCTCCTGGGTCCACACGGGCTGTGGTATGTGCCTAACCTTTTAGTCTTAGCCTTTTATTTATGTGTGTATGTGATATTTATATATGTGTGTTTCTAATAGCATGAATAGGTAATAGTGGGTGACATATGTTTCTAATATGCATGCTTGCATGTATAGTTAGATCATGGTGGGATAATAAGCATGCGAATATGGGTTTGTGTTGGAACAAAAGAAGGGGACAATTTTTCATATGTGCATCCATGTTTGTCGTATAAGGGAAGGGAAATGACACGCCTTAGCATGCTTGCATGTGGTGGCTTTTGTATGCATATATATTTTTCAGAATATATATTTTCATATGTATTCGATCATGGTGGAGTAAGAGACAGTATGTGTATGCAATTTACGGGTCTAAGCTCCTTTACATGCTTGGGGTGGGTTTGTGAGAGGTGTATAATCATGCTAGACGGTAAAATAGAGAAGGTATCCAAGTAATGACCACGGTGGGATAAGAAGGTATAACAGGTAGTCATATGAAACGTGTTTTGTGAATAACTGAAGGTGGGCCTACGCGTGAAGTCTTCTATTTTTCATGTTTTTGTCTTAGCATATGAAATCTTATCTTGCTAAGCATCGTTTCTAAATGAATTTGTAGACTTGGATTCTTACCTCTCGACTACTTTTAAACTAACCCATGTTCCCTTCGTTTGTTTTGTAGAGACCGAACCGTATTCGGGCTCTATGGCATGGGACGAAAAAGTGGTACGATGCCTTGGGGCAGGAGGAGAGGGGCTTGGTGGATGGAGCGGGCTTCCGTTCCTTCTTCCTGATCGAGCCATTCCACGTTCACCGTCCTTACGTGGAGGCTTTGGCGGAGAGGTGGGATCCGGAGGGTTGTGCTTTCATTCTCCCCACTAGTGCTGTCATGCCGACCCTCGAGGACGTTTATCGGATCACCGGCCTTCCGGTGTCAGGGGAGGCAGTGATTGCGGCCACCCTCGCTGACTATAAGGCACTTTTCCAGGAGTTGATTGGGGAATGGGACTATGTGGAGCGTGTGAGGACACTGAACCGGATCCCCCTTGGACAGTTGTCGAGGCAATACGGTCTTGGCTCCTTTACAGAGCGTCAGAAGGGCGAAGCTGCAGCTAGCTTCGAGAGGTGGCGGGCGATGATCGAGGCGAGAGAGGCGGCCGCGTGCCCACAGAGGGCACAGAGAGAGTTGAGAGCGTTCTTCCTCTACTTCTTCGGCTGGGTTCTCTTCTCGACGGCCTCTGACAAGGTTTCCTCTCACTCTCTCTTGCTCATGAGGGACCTAGAGGGCATGGGGCGATACGCCTGGAAAGCGGCGATGCTTGCCCATCTATTCGCGGAGCTCTCGAAGAAGGTCAAGAGGGCCGGAGGAAAGAACCTTGGCGGTTTTGCTCCCTTTCTCCAGGTATGTGTGAGTAGAGGGTGTTTTCTTTACCGGTTCGACTCGTTTGATTTTGATGATTCCCATCTTTGTTTGGGCAGGACTTTGGGTATGAGCATTTCGCGATTGACCGCCCGACCCCGATGCCTTTTGATCGTGTTCTCCCTTGGGCCATGAGATGGGCACCCCGGGGATCTTCGCGCTTGCATCGCCTCACTCAGTTCCGGGAGGCCTTCCGTGTCTTGACGGAGGAAGAGGTAAAAAAAAATTTCTTCGAGTTTTCTTTGGCTTGTATTTGGTTTTCTTTTGACTAAACGCTCTTCCTATCTTTTGATGCTTCATAGATGATGTGGAGGCCCTATACGGAGGAGGAGGTCCCTGAGGAGTTGTCGCGGGATGTCTGGCTGATCTACTTTAATGAGGTCATGTTCCATGCGATCAGCTGGGTTGTCCGCCAGCTTGGGTACCACCAGTGGGTGTCCGATCTTCTGTCGAAGCGCCCCTCGATCCCGGTGGCCGGGATTCCTCGGGACACGAATCTCCCTAGGAATTACGCTACGTATGTGGCGGGATGGATGGACCGAGGCGTCTTGGTGGGGCGTCATCCCGAGGTGACTAGCAGTGAGGAGTATATGGCTTGGTACCGCCAGGAATATGCCAGCATCCTTGGGACTATGGAGGAGGAGATCGGGTGCCTCGACCAGGAACGACACCCTCACCCCTTCCGAGAAGACGATCCGACCGGGCCCGCCAGGGCACCCATCCGATCCGAATCCCCGAAGAACTCCCACACACGCGGATTTTTCGACACCGACAAATTCTGGCGATCACGGTGGGACCTCCCTCGTGAAAAACAACAAACGGTAATCCTCTTCTGCCCCCTTTTACAAGCTTGACTAAAATGCTATCAACCCTCTAGGAAGGTTAGAGTTTCTCACTCCTTGAATTAAATCCTCTTCTACCGTGCATTATAACATCCTTTATTGCTTTGTAAGCCGCACACAGCTACGCAATCCCTTACTGCTTTCGTAAGTCGCACACAGCTGCGCAATCCTTTACTGCTTTCGTAAGTCGCACACAGCTGCGCAATCCTTTACTGCTTTATTTACTGCTTTCAATCTGCATTCATCCCCCCACTCTACGTCATGGAATCCCACATAGAAGAGGAGATATTAGAGGAAAGGAATCACCAAGAGGGTCAGGCCACACAGTTCCTGACCCATCTAGAGGAAAGGATGGCTAGTCTAGGGTATCAAACGGTAGAGGACATGTTTCATGACCTCGCTGACTACCGTCATGCCAAGACCTCGAGACAGGAAACCCCTGTCGAAACCCCTAAATCCATTCCCAAAACCCCATTCACACCCAGTCACTCGGTCAACCCGAGCGTCTTTTCGTTCACCCCCCTTTCCCCCGCGAATCCAAAATTCCCAGTTGTTTCCACCCCAGGCCCCTACCAAACCACCCCAAACCCGGGACCGCTAGGCAGCCCTCCCCGGGGAGAAACACTGGACGATACCATCCGGAGAATTCTCTCCGAGACTGGTCCCTCGGCCCCCAAACACATGTCTCTACATAACCTGAGACAAATCCCGTCAGTCCACCTACCGGAGGGATTCAAAGTCCCCAAATTCCGCCGGTACAACGGTCGTGGAGACCCAGACATTCATTTAACTGCCTTTTATCTAGACGCACGCCCGTTTCTAGATAATCAACCTCTACTAGTCTTCCTCTTCCAGAAATCATTGGAAGGAGAAGCACTACAATGGTTCTCCACCCTCCCTGTAGATCACTTGTCGAATTTCTCGGCTGTAAGCGAGAAATTCTTGGGCCGCTACGGTTACCAGAGGATTAGGACCCCCTCTATTTCAGATTTAACCGTAGAGAGAATGAGGCCTAGGGAGGAATTCGAACAATACGTGTCTCGGTGGCGCACCCTTGTCCACCGAACCGGCCTGCAACTCACAGAATGTCAAGAAATTGACATGATGTTACAGAGCCTGAGTCCAGAGCTCCGCATGAGCCTTTCGTACGGAGACTGCACTACGTATCAACTTCTGATTGACCGCCACAACAGGATTTCCCGTTGTGCAGCCCCAGCAGTCCACAACCAGTCCCCACCTATCAGCCATAGGGTTGGACAACCGCCTCGTAAGGCGCAAACCCCACACGGTAGAGGGGATCATTAACCAAGTATCGGCACTCTACCCGAACGGAGCACGAGTTCCTGACCGAGGAACAGCTCCGAGACAGTACACGCCCGGATCATCCGGATATGCACCGCCTCGGCAAGCGAATCAACATTTTACCCCTCGATCAGCACCCGTCCCCGTGCCAATATGACAAAACCCCACAGTCCAAAATTTCCCACTCCAAAACCCTATAATCCACAGCCAAACTCAAACTCGGGTCCCCTTTTACTCTGCTCCCCCAAGAGCACAAAATCCAACCCCTAGGCACCCATACAAAGCTCTTATAACGAGGTTAGACCTCCCGCATCCTACGACCAAAGACGAATGGGAAAGAGGGACTCTTACCCTCCCCTCCCAGAAACTTTAACTAGGATCTTTAGGGTGATGTTGGACACAAATAGTATCTCCCTCCCCGACGCCAGGCCTTCACTACCCGGGGCCAGCACGGCGCGTTACTGTCAATATCATCAACAATATGGCCATACCGTAGAACAATGCATTGTTTTTCGGGACTTCGTTTATGATCTTAATGATGACAGGCGCCTTGACTGGGCCATGATCAAAGGCCATCTGAGCCAGGGAAATCCCCAAGCACCCAAGCCACTTGGCATATCGACTGACCCCTTGCCAGGACACACCCAAGCCTCCACATCTAGAGCCCACGCGGTCAACATGATCAGGAGAGGGAGACAACCATCGCCAGAACCAAGCAGCTCGGAAGATGCTACTGATGGCAGCCTATCCGAAGAGTCCGAGGAGGAAGAGCAGAACGAGCCCTTCCAGCTGAACCTCGACGACCATGACCTCGCCATACTCTATGGCGAAGAAGAAGACGCAATCCTCGCCCTTCCCGCAGTCATCAACCTCGAGTCCGACGAAAGCGGACTAGAAAACCCGGGAGAAGACGAAGAAGAAGAGCCATTCGAGGAGATCCCCGAAGGAGCTAGCGAAGGACCCGAAGGAGGGGAATGTACGTCGGATGATCTGCATCCGGACGACAACGGGTCCTCTAAGAGTACCGACACTGTCAATGGCCCCCGCCGCCCAATGACCATTTCATTCACTGACCAAGACCTCCCAGATCCCCGACTGCGAGTCTACCCCCTACACATCCGCGGACGACTTCAGATGTTGTGGCTGAACAACATCTTTGTAGACCCAGGATCGGGCATGAACATAATGACATGCTCCACTTACCAGAAGATACCCGGACTAGGCCGTCCTCCCGTCCAACCGGCCCACCATACTATCCAAGCTTTCAACCATACCGGGAAGACTCTCCGCGGCCCCGGAACATTCGAGCTATCCGTCGGACCTCTCATCTGCGAAGTAGCCTGCTTCGTGGCCGACATCGACACGAGGTACCCATTGATGCTGGGGCGACCGTGGTTAGACAGCATCCAAGCTATCTGTTCCCCCCGACACCAATGCCTTCGACTGCCCTTCTTGAATCATGTACTGACAATTTGGGGAGAAGCACGCCTCCAATACGAGAACGAGAACAATTGGGCCATACACAATATGTTCACCTTAGCCCTCCGACCGGGGAACGAGAATGAAGGCGGTAGCCCACCTGGGTCCCCTTGTGACAACAACTCTCCCTCAGAAGAAGCGGCCAGGACCCAGCGTCCACCAAGCAATCTTGCGGAGCCCAACTCGATCACCTTCCTCCCCCATGAAGTCGCAAAAGCCAGAGCACGTTCCGCACCCCTCTCAATCACCGCCATACTCGGGGGAAGGGAATTCCGTCACATTCTCATTGACACGGGAGCGGAAACTAACGTCCTTACATATTCCGCCTACCAAAAGCTAGAAGGCCGGGTTCCCAGATTGGAGCCCTCAGACGAATACATTTACGCCTTCGACAGCACACGCAAGAACGCCTGCGGACTAGTCACGCTCCCACTGAAGATCGGCCCAGTCTCCACCATCGTTAACTGCATGGTGATGAACATTCAATCACCCCACCCTCTGATTGTTGGGAGGACATGGCTCAACAGCATCGAAGCCGTCTCATCCACCCGACACCAATGTCTTCGCTTCCCGTACCGCGGGAAGGTAATATCCATATGTCGAGAGGCACGCTCTAATAATACTCAGGCCCGAAATTGGAGCGTCTGTGCCATGCGCATCCGGCTAGAGGTGCTCGCATGTTGGCAACCAGGCGCCACAGACGAAGAACTACTCCATCAAGGGAGGCCTTTGAAAACACTCATGGAGGGAGAATTTGGGAACAGGGGACCCCCACCAGACATCAGCCGGCCATCAAAAAGAAGCCGACCCGAGGAGGCAATACAAATTCAAGAACCAGGTACCGATCCTCCCGGGTAAGTTTTCAACCCCTGTACATATTTGTTTACAGCTTTTCCAAAAAATCAAAAGATCAAAATATTTGTTTACTAGCTTTCGCTTTCAACCCCATGCATGAAAAGCTTTCAATACTTAAGAACTATTATTCTTCCTTCCTGCGATTTCCAGCGTTTAGTACTTGATGATAGAATTGTAAGACTCTCAAAAATAAACTCGTATCTATTTGAACACGTTTCCGCCAAATCATGTCACTCCCTTCACACACATATAACTGGACTAGATTTGCCTGATGGAAGAAAAATTACCTACCCCGTAGACTGGGACAATTTAAAACTCCCCAAAGCAAAATGTCCCATATTTCCGCCCCGCTCGTATTAACCCTAGGTCAAAATGAGGAGTTACCCGGACCTAGCATATGTCCCAAAAACTGGCTCTGGCACTATATAAACACTTCTAGAGGGGAAGCATGAAAAGAATCGGGGTGCAAAACAGATGAGCCCCCCCCCCCCCCCCTCAAATCAAAACACAAAAAAAAAGGAAAAAAAGAGAAAGTCAGGCAAGGAGAGGCCAAACACCCAAGTGAACGGGTTAAACTCTCTATTTAGCAGGCTTTCACGCCTTTACGCACGGTATACGCTAAACAACGGCTATACCAGTACAGATCTAAACAACGGACTGTACCTTTCCACCCAAAATTAAAGAAGTGGTAAAAAGAAGAAAGTCAGAGGGACCTAGGAAGTAAGACATGTGCTAGACTGGGACAATTCTAAAATATTGTCCGAAAGGAAGATATTACTCTCACCTCATTCACCCTCTCCCCTTTTTATTTTTTTGCAATGGGGGTTCAAAATTGAGCTATGTCCACCGGGAAAAGCGAAATTTTGACCAAGGGTAGATCACGTCCAGGTTTACACCTACACACACTCACGCGAGTTCATTTAGAAACTTGCCTATCCAAAGGAAGCTTATTTGACTTGACTCTTGGTACATTCATGGATTTTTTAGCATGTTTAGAATAATACGATTAAGCATTTGAGAACCATGAACCTAGGAAAATTGACGCCTAAGGCTTATACCTCTCAAATACAATCCTGGTTTGGACATAAGTGACCACAAGGGCTCAGCCTCCACGGGGACTTTGTTAGGCCTGTGTCATTTAGAGTCCTACTTTCGATCGGAGTCGCTAAAATTTTGGTTTTTAGCTACCTGCTGGGACTGGAGGACTCTAATTGAAGATATAACTGCATATTATGGGTCTTGGTACAGTTTAATACTGCCCATAAAATTTTCGTTTAATTCCGATAACGTTTTTGGAATTATACACTTTCGGATTGATATTTGGATTTGATTTTGTTAAAATCCAAGACGAAGAGATAAAAATCCGATATTATTATGAGATGTTAAGTTTGGTGATAGCTTCCATATGGAAGTGGAATTGGATCAACTGGATTCGTATATTAAAAGTTATGGGTATTTTTCCGGGTATACCCCGAAGTTGAGAAATCCAGGCAGCAGCCCTGTAAGATGTTTAGCCTAGATTTTGGAATAGCTGGAGAGGTTATTTGATCTAGGTGTAAACATGAAAGTTGTAGATAATCGTCTTATCTTTCAAATGCCACTGGAATCGTGCAATTCTGAGCTGTATTGAGGAAGTTATGGCCGTTTAAGTGAAGGCTGCGCAGAGGTTTTAAGTCCGAGGATGACTTGGTCATTTACTCGACCTTTGCTTATTTAATCCCCAAATGTGCACGACTTTGGGTCTCTCCTCCTCTCTTTTCTGGTCCAGCCCCCCTTTTGTATGTGTTTTGGGTGGAGGAGGTGATGGTGGTGGAGAAGAAGATCAAAAAGGAGTGGAAAAGGTGTGTTTATGTTGTTGTTGTGCTTTGTTATCCTCCCTTCTTAATCCATCTTCCTCAAGCTCCCCCTCATTGTTTTCCCCTCCCCTTTGGACAGCAGCCCCCCATGTGTTTGTTGTAATGCCACATTGAAGAAGAAGAGCAAGGAAGAGGTGGTGGTTGCGGTGGTTGCGGTTGGGGTGGCCGAGGGTGCGCTTGCGAGCCCCTACGCCCCCCTTTCCTTTCCTTTTCCCCCCTCTCCTTTGGTGAGTTTTCCCTCTTCTTTTTGTGGTTCTTATGCATATAAGGAGTGCTTGGTTGTTGGTGGAGGTGGTGATGAAGTCTCCTCTTCCAATGTATTTGAAGGTGTGTTGTTTGTAAGGAGGTGCGGGGCGTCGGGGGTGTTGGCGGTGGAGCAGCGGTGTGCGGGCATGCCGGAGCCGTGTATGGACCTCCCGCTCTCCTCGGTTGGGTTCAGCCATCTCTTTTGTAGCTGGTGCGCATGCCACATGTTTGTGGGGGTGCTCGCATGCGTGCGGAGTGCGCGGGAAGCAGGCATAAGGTGCTCGCATGCGTGCGGAGTGCGCGGGAAGCATGCATAAGGTGCTCGCATGCGTGCGGAGTGCGCGGGAAGCGTGCATAAGGTGCTCGCATGCGTGCGGAGTGCGCGGGAAGCGTGCATGAGGTGCTCGCATGCGTGCGGAGTGCGCGGGAAGCGTGCATGAGGTGCTCGAGGGTGTGCTTGACGTTGTTCGATGCGTGCGGAGTGTGCGGGAAGCGTGCACGAGGTGCTCAAGGGCATGCTTGGCCTTGCCCGATGCGTGCGGAGTGCGTGGGAAGCATGCACGAGGTGCTCGAGGACGTGCTTGACGTTGTTTGATGCGTGCAGGGTGCATGGGCAGCGTGCACGGGGTACTCGAGGGCGTGCTTGCGGTGCTCAGACGCGTTCGGAGTGCTTCGTGGTGTTGAGCAGCTTGTTATAGCCAAATGCAACCATTGGATGATCCTTGGCGGATTGGTATCGGGCTTCGGATTCAACTCGTCGCTCTCTTGCGTTTCGCGAGCCGTGCGCTCGTTAGGTGAGTGGTTCGATCCAACACTTTGGGATGCGCTCGATGCACGCCGCCGTGCATTGTGCATCCTTGGGACATCTCGACCCCTAAATATGCTAGATATTTGCATGTTAGGGTTGTATAGCTCGTATATTGTGTAGAACCCCTATTCTACCCTATACTTGCTTATATATGCATTCATGTTTGAATAAATGTGTTTTCATGTGCCCCTTGTGTTTTGGGCATATATTTTCGAATGAGTGTATGGATGTATAGAATATGCATGCCTTAGGTAGTATTGTAATACTCCTCCCCTATATGAGTAATATCCAGCATGTCAAACCTTGGGTTAATAACCGAATGCGTGCTAATATTTTCCCTTATGATTAGACTGGAGGAATGGTGTAGTTGTTGCACCCATCTGTTGGGGCAAAACTATGACCAGCCTTTCCGGAGAGGATGAGACTTTCCCTCTCTCTCGCCCTCCCTCTTTACGCAAACTGAGTAAGTAGATGTAGTTCCTACTAGACTCAGGTGCGCTTGAGAAAATTAGTATGCACCGATTAGTGCGCGAGATCGCGCTTGACCCTTTCCTCTCAAGTTGGTGATAACCAACGAATGCTATGATATATTTTGTGTGATTGTATGATTATGGCCTTATAAGCATGTTTAAGTGGGTCATACCTTGTATGCATATTGTATGATTTGTTGTTTATGATGTAAATCCATGTTAGGGAGTACCCCTATAGTTATATATATATATTATTATGCATGTGGCACATATTATCATGTTATGATTCTCCTTATATATATATATATATGCGCATGTTAACTAATTTGGCCTATCCGTAATAGGCAAGGGTATGACCCGCGGTCGGGTCGTACCCTATTAGTTAAAGCGCTAGCGATGTAATCATCCCTTGCATCCGAGTGATGCATTCGTATCGAATTCTGAAGAATTCATCGTGGCATCGACTTTGTTAAACCGATAGCTACGGCATTAACTTGGGCCTACCCGTGCTAGGCGTGTGTCTGAACCGCCTATTGGGTTATGCCCCTGGCTTTTCTAAATGAGTGTAGAGATAGTCCTCGCGTTCGAGTGACGCCTCCGTGTGGGAATACAAGAGTATTCGATATCATCGATATATGTGTGTAAGTACCAAGGGTAGTTGGCTTTCCCATAGGGTTCGCATTGCGAACGCAAGGTGCTTCCTCCTGACATCGTCATGAGTCGAAGCTACCCGACATAGAAGCTGTCCTGTAGGGTGCCACCACTTGTAGGTGCTACCGATGCGTACCGCGGTACACATCTAGGGAATGTACTGATCATGGAAGGCCGACAGGTAGAGGCTGCACGGGAGAGAGCTACCAAGTGATATTTCGGGCTTCAAGTCGTTCTCCCCTTCGTCGGATCCGTGTTGAAGCTGCCCGGCTCGTAGTTGTCCTGTGGGGTGCTCCCAGACGTATTTATGACACCTATTGGTGCGCCCATATGGTAGAGATAGCGGTCATGGAGAGGCTACCAGGTAGAGGCTCCCCGGGAGAGGGCTACCGGATGACGATGGGTGTAGAGCAACTGAGTTCGTTTCAAAAGTCCCTAGTCACCCCTCCGGGGGCTAGGGTGAGGATGAGTTGTTGTCACGTCGCCACGTGACCCAAATACCCATCGAGTATTCTCTGGGTTTGTTACTTCTGACGCTTGAGGTATCGAAGTATATCTCTACCTCGTAGCAGATGGATGCGTTGTGTCTCGTTAACCAGTAACACGCGGTGTTATGGTTAACCCTCGTTTGTCCCCGGGTCTCTTTGGAGCTCCCCTTCAGGGTCGGGGCGATGAATGTATTAAGTCACGTCGCTACGTGACCCATTGGCTTGTTCACCCGTTTCCCATATTGGTTGGGTCTGGTTAAGTATCGATGTTGAGAGATATCGATAACAACTATCTCTATGTAGATGATCACAATAGTGTTGTTTAGACCAGTAATTCCGCGTCTCCTTGACAAACGGTATGGTCTCTCCCCAAGAGTCCCAAGAGTCTCCCTTCGGGAGTGAGGGTGTGGGTGAGACGGGTTGCACCGCCGTGTGACCCTATTATCCATTGGGTTTCAACCCATGTCTTTCCTTGAAAGGAAATTGCCTTAACAATAAATTGTTAGTGGTGTTCGGTTTCCGACCACTCACTGAGCTTGTAGCTCACCCCTCGCGTACTGTTTCTTTTACAGGGGCGTTGTTGGGCGTGGAGCTGGAGTTTCCTTGGCGTGGTCTTGCGTGCATGGAAACGTTCTGTTCGGCGGATTGGCGAGTGCGAGGCTGTCAGCAGTCCTAGAGTCTTGTGTATTGGTAATTCGTGCGTGTGGCACTTGTTATATTTTATTGGCTAGACTTGGCTCTCACAGGACAGTGATTGTGTATTCGAGTCTGTAATAATATTTTTGGTTTACAGACTTATTGATAGTTTATGCTTCCGCTTTTCAGTTGTATTATCGGTTATCATTGCTTCATTAGCCTTGTGTATTGTTTATTGGAGTCGTTGTTGACCTCTTGTTTATGATAGCTGATATTATATTATTGCCACGTCTCGGGGACGGCCGCCCTGGGGCGTGACAGACTTGATGGCGTCTTTTACTTATGAAAATCAAGAACATTGCCCTCTCACCTAAAAAGTCATTGAAGAACTAAAATGCCCCCTTATGCCACTTATACTTACGCATAAGCTCGCATTTTCCTTCTCAAAACACCTTGGCATCTGATTTTCTTGAAACATTAAAGTTAACCCCCCCCCCCCGAATTTAAAATTATCCCCACTCATATGAGAATTGTCCCCACAAAATTCAAAATTATCCCCACTCATGAGAGAATTGTCCCCACTCACCTCATGCCCTTCCGCACATGCGTAAGAAGAAATTGTCCCCAACTCCTACACATAAGTTCTTCTTCACTCACGCACTTGGAATCCCTTCCTTGCGCACTAAAGCCTGGTCTCCCGCACTTTACTTTCTCGCATTTATATTTCCATTCCGCCTTAAGATGGATTGTTGCCCTTGACAATTCAAGCAAGAAGGGCTCGAAAGTCAGTGCAGGGGCACAATCTGGACAGATTTAACACTTGGTCCATGGAAAGAATGTTTTTATAGGTATTGAAGGATAGAACGGTCGCAAAAACTTTCAGCGGCAGCAGCAGACAGGAGCAGCAGGCCCAAACTGCCCTAGGCAGGGGGCAGCTAAGCTCGACTAGCCGCCCCTCACTGGGCGGCTAGTTTGTACTAGCCGCCCCTCCCCCTTGTCTCAGGTAAGTTTGCCCCAGGCAGGGGGCGGCTAAACCTAACTAGCCGCCCCTCACTGGGCGGCTAGTTTACACTAGCCGCCCCTTGCCTGCACCCCTTTCAGTTATATCATTCCATATCCAATCAACTCTTCAACACTTCTTTACCTATTACAATCAAATTCTTTCCAAAACCTGCATGTACACATTTCATACACATATTCATACGCAACACCTGTATAGATACCATGCTAAAACGAATTATATATCAAAATCATATGTCCATCCATGAATCAAACCTATGAAACCAAGATTCATCTACACAAACATACATATCCATGAACCATCCATGCTAAACTACTCTAAACACATGCATATAAAGGAGAATGATTAAATTGTCCCACCCAAAACCACAAGCATAGACTTTTTTCTAAACCTAAAAGAGGGCATAAAAAGGGAATCTTTTTCTTCAAAACGCTCCAAACTTCGAAGTCTTGAGCTATGCATCATCGAAATATTCACCTAAGTCAAAACAAAAGAAGAAAAGCATGAATTCATCGCATATATACTATTCTTCTACTTAAAACCAAGACACAAAAGCTATACCTCGGCGTATCGTCGTCCGCTGGAGGCTGAGTAGGAGGAACGTCCTGACTTGGCTGAGAAGGGAGCGGCGGATGAGGAGAAGACTGAACCTCTGGAACATCGGGAGCAGCAGGAGTCTCTCGAACCGAAGACGCGGCCCTCGCGTATATCCCACGACTCCGAGACACCGAAGGACGAGAGGCACGGCTAAAGGTGGCCCCGGTAGCCAAGGAAGCCGAGAGAGAATGGTCAGGCTCAAGTGGAAGAAGATCAAGGTCCGCCTCGGTCATAGAGCCCCCTCCGACCAACTTCCCCCTCATAGTGGCCTCCCAGAGACGGACCTGCTGCATGTCTCTGTCTCTCCTCTCCAATCTCTGTCGGAGGCGACTCTCTGTCCCTCTGGCCCGATCCTCAGCAACCCTCAACCTCTCCTCCAACTCCCGCGCCCTCGCTTCCGACGCCCTGAGTGCCTCTCTGTCCCTATCCCCGGCCGCCTGGAGAGAACGAACCAGGTCTCCCATCAAACCTCCGGGAACACCCGCCGAAGCCTCCAACTCCGACACCCTCATCTGGAGGGAGTCCCTCTCACGGCCTAGGGTAATGAACCCCTCCTCCCTCGAGGCTATCATGGACCTCAGCCGGTCCGCCTCCTCCTCAGCCCGGGAAGCCCTGCCCCTCGCCTGGCCCAACTCCATCCTTGTGGCCGCCAACTCACTTCGGGCCACATCCAATTCCCTCGTCAGTTCGAGCTCCTGCTCGGAAACCACGGAAGGAGGAGGGACGGAAGAAGAAGAAGCGCCATCGGCCCTCGCTCTCGACAGAGCATCCACCTGAGCCTCGAGGACCCGGACCTGGTCCTGCAAGCGTCCTCTCTGTGCCCGCAAGGCCTCTATCTGTCTGGCCCGCGCTTGGAGGTGCTCATTGGCGGTCTTGAGCCTCTTCTCCATCTCATTCAACTCAACCTGCAAAAGGAAATACCATTCAGAAGATGTTCAAACAAAAGAGAACGAGGAAAGAAAAGGGATTTTTCAACTTACATAAGCGTCCGGGATCTCCTCCTCCATCGTCCCGAGGATATCCGCATACTCCCGACGATACCAAGCTAGGTATTCGTCACTCGAAGTCACCTCAGGACGACGCTCTACCAAGACGCCTCGACTCATCCATCCCGCCACGTACGTCGCGTAATTCCTCGGGAGATTCGTGTCCCGAGGAATCCCGGCCACCGGAATTGAAGGGCGTCGCGGAAGAGGATCGGACACCCACTGATGGTACCCAAGCTGACGGACGACCCGGCTGATCGCATGGAACACGACCTCATTGAAGTAGATCAGCCAGACGTCTCATGCCAGGGCCTCGGGAACCTCCTCCGAGTAAGGCCTCCACGTCATCTAAGAAAGCATCGAAAGATAGGAAGAGCGCTTAGTCAAAAAGAAAACCAAGTACAAGCCAAAAAGATTCAAAGAAAACTCATACCTCTTCCTCCGACAAAACGCGGAAGGCCTCTCGGAATTGGGCGAGGCGGTGCAAGCGGGAAGATCCCCGGGGTTCCCATCTCATGGCCCAAGGGAGGGCATGATCGAACGGAGCCAAAGTCGGGCGATCGATGGCGAAGTGCTCGTACCCGAAGATCTAACAAAGCAAGAGGAAAACCATCACGATCAAAGTGAACTGAACAAAAAGAAAAAAAAGACATTTACCAATCACTTACACATACCTGAAGAAATGGCGCAAAGCCGCCAAGGTTCTTTCCCCCGGCCCTCTTAACTTTCTTCGAGAGCTCCGCAAAGAGATGGGCAAGCATCGCCGCTCCCCAAGCATAGCGCCCCATGCCCTCCAAGTCCCGCATCAGTAGAAGGGAATGAGAGGAGACCTTATCAGAGGCCGTCGAGAAAAGGACCCGGCCAAAGAAGTAGATTAAGAACGCTCTCAACTCCCTCCGTGCCCTCATTGGGCACGCAGCCACCTCTCTCGCCTCGATCATTACCCGCCGCCTCTCGAAGCTAGCTGCAGCTTCGCCCTTCTGGCGCTCTGTAAAGGAACCGAGGCCGTACTGCCCCGAAAGCCGCCCCAAAGGGATCCGGTTCAGCGTCCGCTCCCGCTCCACGAACTCCCATTCCCCGATCAACTCTCGGAAAAGCCCCCTGTAGTCAGCTAGGGTGGCCGCGATCACCGCCTCCCCCAGAACCGGAAGGCCGGTGATCCGATAGACGTCCTCGAGCGTCGGCATGACAGCACCGGTAGGGAGGATGAACGTGCAACTCTCCGGATCCCATCTCTCCGCCAAGGCCTCCACATATGGACGGTGGACGTGGAATGGCTCGATCAGAAAAAAGGAACGGAAGCCCGCTCCATCCACCAAACTCCGCTCCTCCTGCCCCAAGGCGTCGTACCATCTCTTCGTCCCGTGCCATAAAGCCCGGATACGATTCGGCCTCTACAAAACAAGCGAAGGGAACATGGGTTAGTTTAAAAGCGAGCGAGAGGTAAGAGTCCAAATCTACGAAATCATTTTAAACCATGCTTAGCGAAATCAAACTCCCACATGCTAAAAGAAAAGGAACGAAAGCATGAAAGTAAGAAACTACACTCCTCATATGATCACGCATGCTAGACAAATATCAAACACATCCCACCGTGGTCACCACTCACACACTTTCTTACATCAAGCCTATCATGCTTATACCTCCCCTAAACACACCTAAGCAATACAGCAATATAGAACTCGAACCCATGAAATGCATGCATACACTCCCTCATGCCCTACCACGATCAAACACGTACGAAACCACACACACATAGAAAAGTATCGCATGCAAGCATATTAGCTATATCATTTCTCTCTCCTTTATATGCATATAACAAACATGTATGTATATATATAGAAATTGCCCCCCTCCCTATAAAAACAAACCCATGACAGCATGCTTACACATCCCACCGTGATTAACTTATACACAAGCATGCCTATTTAAAAAACACACATATACGAGTATAATACACACATACAACCTGTTCATACCACCAAGACATGCATATACACCAAAAGGCTAAGACTAAAGAGTTAGGAACATACCACGGCCCGTGTGGACCCAGGAGCGTCCACCTCGACCTCGTCGGGATCGTCCATCCCGTCGTCATCCTCCTCCTCATCCTCCTCAAACACGGCCTCCTCGGCCTCAACCCCAACACCCACACCGGCCTCAGCGGCCCCAGTGCCCATACCCTCGGCCTCCCCGGCCCCATCCCTAGCCTCTCCTATCCCCTCCACCCTCCCCACGCCGGAGATAAACTCTGCAAAGGCCCCCATAGCCCTACTCTCCTCCTCAGCCCTGGCCTCTGTGGCCTCCCTATCCAACATCCCGACAAGGGCATCCAACGACGCCCTCACCTCCTCGCTAACTCCCTCGACCCCTACCCCCTCGGTTGCACCCTCAATCGATTCCCCAACCCCCGGAACCACCTCCTCGGCCACCACCGGTCGATCCCCCACCTCCTCGGGATGTCTGGCTGATCTACTTTAATGAGGTCGTGTTCCATGCGATCAGCTGGGTTGTCCGCCAGCTTGGGTACCACCAGTGGGTGTCCGATCTTCTGTCGAAGCTCCCCTCGATCCCGGTGGCCGGGATTCCTCGGGACACGAATCTCCCGAGGAATTACGCTACGTATGTGGCGGGATGGATGGACCGAGGCGTCTTGGTGGGGCGTCGTCCCGAGGTGACTAGCAGTGAGGAGTATATGGCTTGGTACCGCCAGGAATATGCCAGCATCCTTGGGACTATGGAGGAGGAGATCCCGGACGCCTATGTAAGTCTTTCTCCTTTTCTTTTCTTTTCTTCTCATTGAGTAATTTCTGACTGATGTTGCTTTTTGTAGGTTGAGCTAATGAGATGGAGAAGAGGCTCAAAACCGCCAATGAGCACCTTCAAGCGCCGGCCAGGTAGATAGAGGCCTTGCGGACACAGAGAAGACGCTTGTAGGACCAGGTCCGGGTCCTCGAGGCTCAGGTGGATGCTCTGTCGAGAGCGAGGGCCGACGGTGCTTCTTCTTCTTCCGTCCCTCCTCCTCCCGTGGTTTCCGAGCAGGAGCTTGAACTGACGAGGGAATTGGATGTGGCCTGAAGCGAGTTGACGGCCATACGGATGGAGTTGGGCCAGGCGAGGGGCAGGGCTTCTCGGGCTGAGGAGGAGGCGGACCGGCTGAGGTCCATGGTGGCCTTGAGAGAGGAGGGGTTCATCACCCTAGGCCGCGAGAGGGACTCCCTCCAGATGAGGGTGTCGGAGTTGGAGGCTTCGGCGGTTGTTCCCGGAGGTTTGATGGGAGACTTAGTACATTCTCTGCTGGCGGCCGGGGATAGGGACCGAGAGGCGCTCAGGGCGTCGGAGAGGTTGAGGGCTGCTGAGGATCGGGCCAGAGGGACGGAGAGTCGCCTCCGACAGAGATTGGAGAGGAGAGATAGAGATATGCAGCAGGTCCGTCTCTGGGAGGCCACTATGAGGGGGAAATTGGTTGGAGGGGGCTCTATGAGCGAGGCGGACCTCGACCTTCTTCCGCTTGAGCCTGACCATTCTCTCTCGGCCTCCTTGGCTACCTGGACCACCTTCAGCCGTGCTTCTCGTCCTTCGGTGTCTCGAAGTCGCCGGTGTAGATACCCCAATTTTGACCGTCCAAAGAGACAGAAATACTTCAAGTAACACACGGAAATATCCCACAAGTGGACACCAATAGAGAACCAAAGGTTCGGTAAACCGGAAACCCTAACCCTAGCCGTGACCTAAACCTAAACCGGAAACCCCAGAACCTTGACCTAGCCCTAAACCCTAATCCCAGCCTTGACCTTAACCTAAACCGGAAACCCTAAACCTTTACCTAACCCCAAACCCTAGCCCAAACCCTAGCCGTGACCTAAACCTAAACCGGAAACCCTAAACCTTGACCTAAACCCAAACCCTAGCCCAAACCCTAAACCTTGACCTAACCCCAAACCCTAGCCCAAACCCTAAACCTAAGCCAAACCCTAACCCAGACCTAAACCTAAACCTACCCTAAAAACCAAAACCCTAAAAACCTAAAGTCCCTGGAAAGGGGCGGCTATCCCTAACTAGCCGCCCCTCACTGGGCGGCTAGTTTACACTAGCCGCCCCTTTAACCGCCCCCTGGCCGACTTTGGACCAGTTCCCTGGATGGGACATAAAGCAATATTAAATGTTGATCATTGCGGCGGGTCATGACCTTTAGCCGCCCTCTCTTGGCCGGATCAAACCAAATAGTCGACCCAAGCCACCGCTTGTCAGAGATGGGACGTTTGGCAGGTCATGATAGGGGCGGCTACCAAGAAGTAGCCGCCCCATCCCTGGCGGCTAGTTAGCACTAGCCGCCCTTCACCTGGTCTCTGACAGAAGAACCAGAGCATTAATGAGAGGTCCAATCGAAGCCAATCCACTCCATTACCCCCTGCCTCTCTTTTACTATAAATAGAGGAGGTCCCAAGCCTTCAACAACATCCACAAAAATCACCAATTCATCTTCATCATCAACCCACCATCCCCACTTGTTCAAAACCCTTCCACCACTAGAAATCCCAAGAGAGAGAGAGAGAGAGAGCCCCTTTTATGAGAGAAACACTCATTCCCTACATAAAATACCCTCTCATCCCACCCTCCATAAACCCAGGCTAAACCTAGCTTAGCCTCTGCCCAAGACCCCCCCCCCCTTTTCCTACCAAAGCCCTGCCCAAATTCCCCCAGACCCTGGACCGCTAACCCTAGATAGCCGCCCCCTGGCCGACGGCTAAACACAACTAGCCGCCCCCCTATCCACACCCCATATCAACATCCATTTGACCCATAACTCCTTTAGTCAAGCCCGGAAGCAGAATAGGATTACTTGTTTTTCACCTCTTTGTACGGTATATCCGTGTCTCAGAGCGGAGACCCCACAAACTCCCCACGTAGGCGATCAAATCCGACCCAAACCCTTTCCTGTTTTTAGAAAAAGCAGGTGGCGATCACAAAACCCCCTTGAATCCTCTTGAGCCGCTGTCGGGTTCCTCGACCAGGAACGACACCCTCACCCCTTCCGAGAAGACGATCCAACCGGGCCCTCCAGGGCACGCATCCGATCCGAATCCCCGAAGAACACACACGCGGATTTTTTGACACCGACAGCGGGGTATATGCGAGGGCTGCGTCTTCGGTTCAAGAGACTCCGACCTCTCCTGACGCTCCAGAGGTTCAGTCTTCTCGTCAGCCGCCGCTCCCTTCTCAGCCAAGTCAGGACGTTCTTCCTACTCAGCCTCCAGCAAATGACGATATGCCGAGGTATAGCTTTTGGTGTCCTGGTTTTTAGTAGAAGAATAGTATATATGCGATGAATTCATGCTTTTCTTCTTTTGTTTTGACTCAGGTGATCATTTTGATGATGCATAGCTCAAGACTTCAGAGTTTGGAGCGTTTTTGAAGGAAAAGATCCTCTTTTATGCACTCTCTTAGGTTTAGAAAGACAGTCTATGTTTGTGGTTTTGGCGGGACAATTTAACTTCTCGTTTATATGCATGGTTTAGAGTAGTTTATCATGGATGTTTCATGGATATGTATGTTTGTGTAGATGAATCTTGGCTTTATAGGTTTGATTCATGGATGGACATATGATTTTGGGATATGGTTGTTTTCCGAAGTGTATTTATATTGGCTTAAGGAATGTATATGCATATGAAATGTGTGTATGCAATTTTTGAAATTCTTAACAGGTATTGGAGACACGAAGATTTGATTACAATGGGACTGATAGCACTGAAAGAGGTGCAGGCAAGGGGCAGCTAGTGTGAACTAACTGGGCGGCTAGTTGTGTTTAGCCGCCCCCTGCCTGGGTATCCTTACCTGAAACAAAGGGCAGGGGCGGCTAGTGTAAACTAGCCGCCCAGTGAGGGGCGGCTAGTCGAGTTTAGCCACCCCTTATCTGGGGCAATTTGGTTCTGTTGCTCCTGTCTGCTGCTGCCGCTGAAAGTCTTTGTGACCGTTTCAACCTTCGGGACCTATAAAAACATTCTTTCCATAGACCAAGTGTTAAATCTGTCCAGATTGCGCCCCTGCACTGACTTTCGAGCTCTTTTCTTGCTTGAATTGTCAAGGGCTACGATCCATATTAAGGTGAAATGGAAAAAGATAATGCGAGAAGGTAAAGTGCGGGAGACCATGCTTTAGTATGCAAGGAAGGGATTCCAAGTGCGTGAGAAAAACTCTCAAGTGTGTGTAAAGGTGGGACAATTTCTTCTCGGGCATGTGCGGCAAGGGCACGAAATGAGTGGGGACAATTATAATAGTTAGGCACGGGGGGTCAACTTTAATATTCCAAGAAAATCGGATGCCAAGGTGTTTTGGAAAAGGAAAATGCAAGCTTATGCGTAAGTATAGTTGGCATAAGGGGGCATTTAGTTCTTCAATGGTTTCTTACGTGAGAGGGTAATGTTCTCGATTTTCTGAAGTAAAAGATGCCATCAAGTCCCTGTGGAGGAGCCCTTGTGGTCACCCATGTCCAAGCCAGGATTGTATTTGAATGGTAAAAGCCTTAGGTGTCGATTTTTCTAGGTTCATGGGTTTCAAATGCTTAATCGTATTATTCTAAACATGCTGAAAAATCCATGAGTGTACCAAGAGTCGAGTCAAATAAGCTTCCCTTGGATAAACAAGTTTCTAAGTGAACTCATGTGAGTGTGTGTAGTTTGTAAACATGGACATGATCTATCTTTGGTCGAAATTTCTCCTTTCCCGGCAGACGTAGTTCAATTTAGAATCCCATTGCGAAAATAAAAGGGGAGGGGGAATGGGGTAAGAGAAATATCTTCCTTTCGGGCAATATTTTAGAATTGACCCAGTCTAGCACATGTCTTACTTTTTAGGTCCCTCTGGCTTTCTTCTTTTTACCATTTCTTTATTTTGGGTGGAAAGTACAGTCCGTTGTTTGGATGTGTACTGGTATAGCCGTTGTCTAGCGTATACCGTGCGTAAAGGCGTGAAAGCTTGCTAAAATAGAGAGTTTAACCCGTTCACTTGGGTGTTATTTTTCTTTTGTTGGCCTCGCATTGCCTGATTTTCTTTTTTGATTTGAGGGGGGGGGGGCTCTTCTGTTTTTCACCCTGATTTTTTTCATGCTTCCCCTCTAGAAGTGTTTGTATAGTGCCAGAGCCAGTTTTGGGACATATGCCAGGTGTAGGTAACTCCTCATTTTGACTTAGGGTTAATATGAGTAGGGCGGAAATAAGGGATGTTTTTGCTTTGGGGGTTTTAAATTGTCCCAGTCTACGGGGTAGGCAATTTCTCTTCTTTCAGGTGAATCTAGTCCAGTTATACGTGTGTGAAGGAAACGTCATGATTTGGCGGAGATGTGTTCAAATAGATACGAGTTTATCTTTGAGAGTCTTATAATTCTATCATCAAGTACTAAACGCTGGAAATCGCAGGAAGGAAGAATAATAGTTCTTAAGTATTGAAAGCTATTCATGCATGGAATTTCTTTAGATAAAGTGCGTTCCACGAACTTGGAACCTCGACTCCTTCGGCATCTACCAGGCGGTAGGCATTCCCGGAATAGGCATGGGTGATCACATAGGGTCCCTCCCATGTGGGTTGCAACTTTCCTCTTGGGTGAGGCTGTCTTGATGGCATGATTTGCTTAAGTGCAAATTCCCCGATTTCAAATTTTCTTTTTATTACTTTCTTTTCAAATGCCCTTGCCACCCTTCTTTGGTAGGCCTGGGCATGGTCTGCCGCTCTTAATCTTTTCTCGTCTTTCTCCTAGTTTGTTTTGTTTTTTTTTTTTTGAAAGCGTGTAAACAGATATGTAGAGGGGTTTGAAATCATAAGCTCGTAAATAAATATTTTGATTTTTTTGTTTTTGTTATCTTTGTTTGGGAAAGTGTGTAAAGCATTTTAGAAATAGGAAAGCAGGTAAAAGATAGTATATAGCACTGAAGGGTGACCTCCAGGAAATAATGGTGCAAGGTGAGTCCTCTATGGAGGCTCAAATTGTAGGATTTTTAGGGGAATGATACTTGAATTTTCTGATGTATCATTCATTGTGTATCGATTCTTCTATGTCTTGAAGCGCGTTTGACGCCTTCTCAACCACTGTTGTTCAGCGTCTATTTTGATAGCATCTATCAGAATATCAAAGCCTAAATGTCGTTGAAAATGCAAGTGGTGCTTGATCTGCCATAGACCCTTAGTAGGAAGAGAATCTTTCCTCAAAGGTGGGTCAGTCAATAAAGGTGTGGATGTGGAAAAACAAGTCACTGGGGCAACTATTGACTGAACAAGTGCAAGGGAGCAAGGTTTATCATAATATTGATGCCCTAGCAATGGTGAGAGTGAAGATTCTTCAACTGGAGTGATCAGGGGCTTATGGGTCTGATATAAAATAATTGAATTAGATATGGCAGAGGAATCTGGAGGAAAGAGCTCCTTAGGTAGATGAGATGGCAAGTCCGGCAATTTGGATGGCTTGAATGCTCCCTCAAATTGTACATTTTTAAATATAAGTGGTTCTAGTTCAAAGATATGCATAATTGGTTGAACCGGATCTGGATCAGTCTAAGAATCTGATGAGTCAGAAGGTGAGTCATCCGAGACCACCAAGGTAGGTTCGACGGGCATTGATATGATTTGGTCTTGAGCAGGTAGAGACAAGGGGTATTCAGATTTAATCGGTGGTAAGGCTTGGATGATTGATTGAGGTTGTATCGGGGAAGGGTAAAAAAGTTCTGCTAGTTCTCCAGCCAAAAACTCTTCATCATCATCAGAGTACTGCTTGGGACATTCTACGGATTCAATAATTTCAGGTACGGGAGACTCATAGGTCAATGGGGGCGGAATAGCGATGTATTTCCTTTGGGGTGGTTGTTTGGGAACAGAGACTTGTGTCCCTGGTGGAGTAGAGGGACATGCAGGAAAAACTCTGGCTGCATTGCTATTGGGTTGACTAGGTCGTACCTGGGAGAAATAGTTCAATGGTCGGATGGGGCCTCCCTTCATGGGTTGAACCAGGATGGGCACGGGTACTTGTTCTGTGTATAGGGGGAGGGGTCTGATAGGGTTTGGGTGTATTGGAGAAGGTACTGGAAGGATTAGGCCACCTGGAATGATCCTAGGCAGATCTTCTGGTTCTTCCATCAGGGTTTGAATAGTAGGTTCTAGATTTTGCCTTCCAATATTCGTTACAGGATTTACACGTACGGAGATCTGATTTATAAAGTTTTGGAATATAGGACTTAGTCGTGTCGGCGCGGGGGAGGGAACTGATCGGGCAATGAAATTTTCATTGGCTTGCCGAGGCGGTGCATACCCGGATGAACCGGACGTGTACTGTCTCGGAGCCGTTTCTTGATCAAGGACACGCGCTCCGTTCGGGTAGAGTGCCGATACTTGCGTAATAATCCCCTCTACCGTGGGGGTTTGTGCCTTGCGAGACGGTTGTCCAACCCTATGGTTGATAGGTGGGGACTGGGTTTGGACTACTGGGGCTGCACAACGGTAAATCCTGTTGTGGCGGTCAATCAGAAGCTGATACGTAGTACAGTCTCCGTACGAAAGGCTCGTACGAAGTTCTGGACTCAGGCTCTGTAACATCATGTCAATTTCTTGACATTCTGTGAGTTGCAAGCCGGTTCGATGGACAAGTGTGCGCCACCGAGACACGTATTGTTTAGGCCTCATTCTCTCTACGGTTAAATCTGAAATAGAGGGGGTTCTAATCCTCTTGTAACCGTAGCGGCCCAAGAACTTCTCGCTTACAGCCGAGAAGTTCGACAAGTGATCTACAGGGAGGGTGGAGAACCATTGTAGTGCTTCTCCTTCCAATGATTTCTGGAAGAGGAAGACTAGCAAAGGTTGATTATCTAGAAAGGGGCGGGCGTCTAGATAAAAAGCAGTTAAATGAATGTCTGGGTCTCCACGACCGTTATACCGGTGGAATTTGGGGATTTTGAATCCCTCCGGTAGGTGGACTGACGGGATTTGTCTCAGGTTATGTAGAGACATGTGTTTGGGGGCTGAGGGACCAGTCTCGGAGAGGATTCTCCGGATGGTTTCATCCAGCGTCTCTCCCCTGGGAGGGCTGCCTAGCGGTCCTGAGTTTGGGGTGGCCTGGTGAAGGCCTGGGGTGGAAACGGCTGGGAATATTGGATTCGTGGGGGAAAAGGGGGGTGAATAAAAAGACGCTCGGGTTGACCGAGTGACTGGGTGTGAATGGGGTCTTGGGAATGGCCTTAGGGGTTTCGACAGGGGCCTCCTGTCGTAGGGTTTTGACGTGGCGGTAGTCGGCGAGGTCATGAAACATGTCCTCTACGGATTGGTATCCTAGACTGGCCATCTTTTCCTCTAGATGGGTCAGGAATTGCGTGGCCTGACCCTCTTGGTGGGTTCTTTCCTCAAATATTTCCTCCTCTAGGTGGGATTCTATGATGCGTGTGGAATGATTCAAGGGAATGAATGCAGATATAAAGCAGTAAACAAAGCGGTAAAGGATTGCGCAGCGGTGTGCGGCTTACAAAGAAGTAAAGGATTGCGCAGCGGTGTGCGGCTTACAAAGCAGTAAAGGATTGCGCAGCGGTGTGCGGCTTACAAAGCAGTAAAGGATTGCGCAGCGGTGTGCGGCTTACAAAGCAATAAATGATGCAATGATGTGAAGTAGAGGAGGAACTGATTCGAGGGGTGGGAAAACTTTATCCTTCCTAGAGGGTTGATAGCATTCTAGTCAAGCTTGTAAAAGGGGGACAGAAGAGGATTGCCTTTTGTTGTTTTTCATGAGGGAGGTCCCACCGTGATCGCCAGATTTGTCGGTACCGTCGGGAAGGCCTCCGATGTCGGTGTGTCAGAGCGGATCCCGGCGGGGTGCGCGGTGAGCGCGTGCGTGTGTGGGGGTTCTTCGGGGATTCGGATCGGATGCGTGCCCTGGCGGGCTCGGTCGGATCGTCTTCTCGGAAGGGGTGAGGGTGTTTCGGTCCTGGTTGAGGTGCCCGATAGCGGCTCAAGAGGATTCAGGGGTTTGTGTGATCGCCACCTGCTTTTTCTAAAAGCAGGAAAAGGCTGGGTTTGGTTTTGGTCGCCTACGTGGGGAGTTTGTGGGGTCTCCGCTCTGAGACACGGATATACCGTACACAGAGGTGAAAAACAGGTATCCTATTCTGCTTTCGGGGCTTGACTAAAGGAGTCTTGGGACAAAGGGGTGTGGATATGGGGTGTGGATAGGGGGCGGCTAGTTGTGTTTAGCCGTCAGCCAGGGGGCGGCTAGCTAGGGTTAGCCGTCCAGGGTCTGGGTTGGTTTGGGCAGAACTTCGGTAGGAAATGGGTTTGGTTTTGGACAGAGGCTAAGCTAGATTTAGCCCGGGTTTCTGGAGGGTGGGATGAGAGGGTATTTTATGTAGGGAATGGGTGTTTCTCTCACAAAAGGGGCTCTCTCACTCTCACTCTCTTGGGATTTCTTGTGGTGGAAGGGTTTGATCAAGTGAGGATGGTGGATTGGTGATTGAAGATGTTGTATTTGGGCTTTGGGACCCCTCTATTTATAGTAAAAGAGAGGCAGGGAAATATCCCGGGGGTAATGGAGTGGGTTGGCTTCGATTAGACCCCTCATTAATTCTCTGGTTCTTCTGTCAGAGACCAGGTGAAGGGCGGTTAGTCCTAACTAGCCGCCCAGGATGGGGTGGCTACTTCCTGGTAGCCGCCCCAATCATGACCTGTCAAACGTCCCATCCCTGACAAGCGGTGGCTTGGGTCGGTTACTTGGTTTGATCCGGCCAAGAGAGGGCGGCTAAAGGTCATGACCCGCCGCAATGATCAGCATTTAATGCTGCTTTATGTCCCATCCAGGGGACTGGTCCAAAGTCGGCCAAGGGGCGGTCAGTGGGGCGGCTAGTGTAAACTAGCCGCCTAGTATGGGGCGGCTAGTTAGGGCTAGCCACCCCTTTCCAGGGATTTGGGGTTTTTGGGTTTTTAGAGTGGCGGGGTTTGTTTTAGGTTTAGGGTTTGGGTTTAGGGCTAGTGTTTAGGTTTTCCCGAACTTTGGTTCTCTATTGGATGTTCAAATGTGGGATATTTCCGTGTGTTACTTGAAGTATTTCTGTCTCTCTGGACGGCCAAAATTGGGGTATCTACACCTCCGAGGGGGGATACTCTTCCGAGCCTCCTTCAATGGGGAACTACTCAGGTGCTTGGACGACGAAGAAGCATATACCATGGTAGAAGAAGCTCACTCTGGAATATGCGGAGGGCACGTCAACGCCCAGATGCTAGCAAAAAAGGTACTAAGAATGGGCTACTATTGGCCCACGCCTGAAGGGGACTGCAACAAGTACGTTAAATGTTGTATCCAATGCCAAACCCATGCCAACAAGATACACGCACCAGCATCTTCTTTACTTCCCATGACTTCACCATGGCCCTTCTCTATGTGGGCATTAGATGTGATAGGACCATTCTGGGACACTATAGAAAACACCACCCAAAAAGCCTTCATCCTCAGAATACTTTACCAAATGGGCTGAAGCCGAGTCCTATGTAGTAATTAAAAGCTCTACCCTAACTCGTTTTGTCCGCAATCACATCCTGCATGGTTCGGCACCCCCAAAGTGATTATAACTGACAATGGCCCCCAATTCATCTCCCAAGAATTCCAAGACCTATACAATAAACATCATATAGAACTTCATCATTCCATGCTATATTATCCACAGGGGAACGGACAAGCAGAGGCCACCAACAAAACCTTGCTCAAAATTATAAAGAAAACGGTAGAAACCCATAAGGCTACCGATTGGCCTGATAAATTGGTAGACGCCCTATGGGCATACAGAACCTCCATTAGGACACCCATTGGTCAAACCCCCTATTCACTCACGTTTGGGGCTGAAGCAGTAGTGCCTTACGAAATCCTCGTCCCGTCCTTAAGAATAGTACTAGAAGAAGACCTCCAAGTTGAGGAAAGGAGAGAAGCACTCCTACTACGCCTCGAACTACTAGACGAGAAAAGATTAAGAGCGGCAGACCACGCCCAGGCCTACCAAAGAAGGGTGGCAAGGGCATTTGAAAAAAAGGTAATAAAAAGAAAATTTGAAATCGAGGAGTTAGTACTTAAGCAAATCATGCCATCAAGACAGCCTCACCCAAGAGGGAAGTTGCAACCCACATGGGAGGGACCCTATGTGATCACCCATGCCTATTCCGGGAATGCCTACCGCCTGGTAGATGCCGAAGGAGCCGAGGTTTCAGGTTCGTGGAATACACTTTATCTAAAGAAATTCCATGCATGAATAGCTTTCAATACTTGAGAACTATTATTCTTTCTTCCTGCAATTTCCAGCGTTTAGTACTTGATGATAGAATTATAAGACTCTCAAAGATAAACTCGTATCTATTTGAACACATCTCCACCAAATCATGCCGCTTCATTCACACACGTATAACAGGACAATCGATTTACCTGATAGAAGAGAAATTGACTATCCCGTAGACTGGGACAATTTAAAACCCCCAAAGCAAAACCTCCCTTATTTCCGCCCCACTCGTATTAACCCTAGGTCAAAATGAAGAGTTACCTAGACCTGGCATATGTCCCAAAACTGGCTCTGGCACTATACAAACACTTCTAGAGGGGAAGCATAAAAAGAATCGGGGTGAAAAACAGAAGAGCCCCCCCCCCTCAAATCAAAAAAAAATCAGGCAATGAGAGGCCAACAAAAGAAAAATAACACCCAAGTGAACAGGTTAAACTCTCTATTTTAGCAGGCTTTCACGCCTTTACGCACAAGTATATGCCAAACAAACGGCTATACTAGTTCAGGGTCCAAACAACGGACTGTACTTTCCACCTAAAATAAAGAAGTGGTAAAAAGAAGAAAGCCAGAGGGACCTAGAAAGTAGGACATATGCTGGATAATTCTGAAATATTGCCCGAAAGGAAGATATTTCTCTTACCCCATTCTCTCCCCCCCCCCCCTTTTATTTTTCACAATGGGATTCAGAATTGGACTATGTCTACCAGGAAAGGCAAAATTTTGACCAAAGGTAGATCGTTTCCAGGTTTACAACTACACACACTCACATGAGTTCACTTAGAAACTTGCCTATCCAGAAGAAGCTTATTTAACTTGACTCCTGGTACACTCATGGATCATTCAGCATGTTTAGAATAATACAATCAAGCATTTGAGAACCATGAACCTAGAAAAACCGGCGCCTAAGGCCTATACCTTTCAAATACAACCCTGGTTCGGACATAGGTGACCACAAGGGCTCCTCCACGGGGACTTGATGGTATCTTTTACTTCAGGAAGTCAAAAAATTACCCTCTCACGTAAAAAGCCATTGAAGAATTAAAATGCTCACTTATGCCACTCATACTTACGCATAAGTTCGCATTTTCCTTCTCCAAAACACCTAGGCATCCGATTTTCTTGAAATGCTAAAATTGACCCCCCGTACCAATGATAAGACTACCCCCACCTACACTCATTCTACGCCCTTCCACACATGCTTGAGAAGAAATTGTCCCACTTACACACATACCTAAGAGTTTTCTTCGCTCACGCACTTGGAATCCCTTCCTTGCATACTAAATCATGGTTTCCCGCACTTTACTTTCTCGCATTATCTTTCCATTTACCTTAAGATGGATTGTAGCCCTTGACAATTCAAGCAAGAAGAGCTCGAAAGTCAGTGAGGGGCGCAATCCGGACAGATTTAACACTTGATCCATGGAAAGGATGTTTTTATAGGTCTCGGAAATCGAAACGGTCACAAAGGCTTTCGATAACAACAGGCAGGAGCAGCAAAACCAGAAGAATTGACCCAGGCAAGGGGTGGCCAAACCCAACTAGCCGCCCCTCATCAGACGGCTAGACACCACTAGCCGCCCCAGCCTTGGTTTCAGGTAAACATGTCCCAGGAAGGGGGCGGCTAAACCTAACTAGCCGCCCCCTACCTGCTGCAAAAAAACTGCTGTCAGTCCCATCTTTTCAACTCTTCAACTCCTTTGGTACCTATAGAAAACATTCTATCCCGAAACCTGTGCACACACATTTCATACATTCATACTAACATAAAAATAGTATAACTACGAATCAAATAATAACTGAAACAAAAATCATACACCAAACCATACACCCATTCATCCTTTCATCCACCCATACAAACCTTATAAAAACTATTTCACATACACGACCAAATTAAAACCAATAAGCTAAAAATTAAAAACACCCATGTTTGTTCATACACCAAAGAAAGAAGGCAAAATTGTTCAGGAAAAAGAAAGGTAAACCTAATTAAAACTAAAATCAAAATAAAATAAAGATCCATCGGACGCTTCCATCGAAGTCTTGAGCTATACTTCACCAGAATATCACCTGAGTCAAAACAAAAGAAGAAAAGCATGAATTCCTTGCATATATATCATTCTTCTACCTAAAACCAAGACGCAAAGAAGCTATACCTCGGCGTATCATCACCTGCTGGAGGCTGAGTGGGAAGGACATACTAGCTTGGCTGAGAAGGGAGTGGCGGCTGAGGAGAGGACTGAACCTCTGGAGCATTAGGAGCAGCAGGAGTCTCTCGAACTGAGGACGCAGCCCTAGCATATATCCCACGACTCCGAGACGCCGAAGGACGAGAAGCATGGCTGAAGGTGGCCCCAGTAGCCAAAGAAGCCGAGAGAGAATGGTCAGGCTCAAGCGTAAGAAGGTCAAGGTCCGCCTCGGTCATAGAGCCCCCTCCAACCAATTTCCCCCTCATAGTGGCCTCCCATAGATGGATCTGCTGCATATCTCTGTCTCTCCTCTCCAATCTCTGCTGAAGGTGACTCTCTGTCCCTCTAGCCCGATCCTCGACAGCCCTCAACCTCTCCTCCAACTCCCGTGCCCTCACCTCTGATACCCTAAGCGCCTCTCGGTCCCTGTCCCCGGCCGCCTGGAGAGAACGAACCAAGTCCCCCATCAAACCTCCAGGAACACCCACCGAAGCCTCCAACTCCGACAGCCTCATGTGGAGGGAGTCCCTCTCGCGGCCTAGGGTGATGAACCCCTCCTCTCTCGAAGCCATCATGGACCTCAGCCGGTCCGTCTCCTCCTCATCCCGAGAAGCCCTTCCCCTCGCCTAGCCCAGCTCCATCCGTGTGGCCGTCAACTCGCTCCGGGCCACATCTAACTCGCTCGTCAGCTCTGTAGATACCCCAATTTTGACCGTCCAGAGAGACAAAAATACTTCAAGTAACACACGGAAATATCCCACATTTGGACATCCAGTAGAGAACCAAAGTTCGAGAAACCGGAAGCCTTGGAAGCCGAAAACCCTAACCCCAGCCTTGACCCTAAACCATAAACCTAAAACAAATCCCTAAACCTAAACCCTAACCCTAAGCCAAAACCTAAACCCTAGCCCAAACCCTAACCCTAAACCAAACCCTAGCCCGGACCTAAACCTAAACCTACCCTAAAACCCAAAACCCTAAAAACCTAAGTCCCTAGAAAGGGGCGGCTAGCCCTAACTAGCCGCCCCCCTAACCGCCCCCTGGCCGACTTTGGACCAGTCCCATGGATGGGACATAAAGCAGCATTAAATGCTGATCATTGCGGCGGGTCATGACCATTAGCCGCCCTCTCTTGGCCGAATCAAACCGAGTAACTGACCCAAGCCACCGCTTCTCAGAGATGGGACGTTTGGCAGGTCATGAGTGGGGCGGCTACCAGGAAGTAGCCGCCCCATCCCGGGCGGCTAGTTAGAACTAGCCGCCCTTCACCTGGTCTCTGACAGAAGAACCCGAGAATTAATGAGGGGTCTAATCGAAGCCAAACCACTCCATTACCCCCGGGATATTTCCCTGCCCCTCTTTTACTATAAATAGAGGGGTCCCAAGCTCAAATACAACATCACCAATCACCAATTCTCAATCCACAATTGTCATTCACACATCCCCCAAATCCATTCCCTACCTCCACTAGAAATCCCAAGAGAGAGAGAGAGAGACCCCCCTTTTGTGAGAGAAAAATTCATTCCCTACACAAAAACACCCTCTCATCCCACCCTCCAGAAACCCGGGCTAAACCTATCCTAGCCTCTGCCCAAGACCCCACTCATTTCCTACCAAAGTCCTGCCCAAATCCCCCCAGACCGTGGACGGGTAACCCTACCTAGCCGCCCCAATCCAGACGGCTTAAACCCACTAGCCGCCCCCTATCCACACCCCTTTGTCCCAAGACTCCTTTAGTCAAGCCCCGGAAGCAGAATAGGATTATCTGTTTTTCACCTCTGTGTACGGTATATCCGTGTCTCAGAGCGGAGACCCCACAAACTCCCCACGTAGGCGATCAAATCCGACCTAACCTTTTCCTGCTTTTAGAAAAAGCAGGTGGCGATCACACAAACCCCCTGAATCCTCTTGAGACGCTATCGGGCGCCTCAACCAGGAACGACACCCCTCACCCCTTCCGAGAAGACGATCCGACCGAGCCCGCCAGGGCACGCCTCCGATCCGAATCCCCGAAGAATCCCCACACACGCACGTGCTCACCCGCGCACCGCCGGGAGGCCTTCCCGACGATACCGATAAATCTGGCGATCACGGTGGGACCTCCCTCGTGAAAAACAACAAAAGGTAATCCTCTTCTGCCCCCTTTTACAACCTTGACTAGAATGCTATCAACCCTCTAGGAAGGTTAGAATTTCCGACCCCTCGAATCAGTTCCTCCTCTAATTCACATCACAGCATCATTTACCGCTTTGTAAGCCGCACACAGCTGCGCAATCCTTTACTGCTTTGTAAGCCGCACACAGCTGCGCAATCCTTTACCGCTTTGTAAGCCGCACACAGCTGCGCAATCCTTTACTGCTTTGTAAGCCGCACACAGCTGCGCAATCATTTATTGCTTTGTAAGCCGCACACCTGAGCCTCGAGGACCCGGACCTGGTCCTGCAAGCGTCTCTGTTGTACCGGCAGCGCCTCTATCTGCCTGGCCCGCGCTTGGAGATGCTCATTGGCGGTCTTAAGTTTCTTCTCCATCTCATTTAACTAAACCTACAAAAGGAAGCACTATTTAGAAGATACTCAAGCAAAGGAGAACAAGGAAGAGAAAAAGGGCCTTTTTTAACTTACATAAGCATCCGGGATCTCCTCCTCCATCGTCCCGAGGATACCCGTGTACTCTTGACGATGCCAAGCCAGGTATTCGTCACTCGAAGTCACCTTTGGATGACGCTCCACCAAGACGCCTCGGCCCATCCATCCCGCCACATATGTAGAGTAATTCCTCGGGAGGTTCGTGTCCCGAGGAATCCCAGCCACCGGAATCGAGGGGCGCCGCGGCAGAGGATCAGGCACCCACTGATGATACCCAAGCTGGCGGACGACCCGGTTGATCGTGTGAAACACGACCTCATTAAAATAGATCAACCAGACGTCTCGCGCCAAGGCCTCGGGAACCTCCTCCAAGTAAGGCCTCCACGTCATCTAAAAGCATCAAAAGATAGGAAGAGCGCTTAGTCAAAAGAAAACCAAATATAAGCCAAAGAAATTCGAAGAAAACTTATACCTCTTCCTCCGACAAGACGTGGAAGGCCTCTCGGAATTGGGCGAGGCGGTGCAAGCGCGAAGACCCCCGGGGTTCCCATCTCATAGCCCAAGGGAGGGCATGATCAAACGGTGCCAAAGTCGGGCGATCGATGGCGAAGTGCTCATATCCGAAGATCTAGCAAAGCAAGAGGAAAATTATCATGATTAAAGTGAGCTAAACCAAGAAAAAGACATTTACCACTTACACATACCTGAAGAAATGGCGTGAAGCCGCCAAGATTCTTTCCCCCGGCCCTCTTGACTTTCTTTGAGAGCTCCGCAAAGAGATGGGCGAGCATCGCCGCTCCCAAGGCATAGCGTCCCATACCCTCCAGGTCCCTCATCAGCAAAAGGGAGTGAGAGGAAACCTTGTCAGAAGCTGTTGAGAAGAGGACCCGGCCGAAGAAGTAAAGAAAGAACGATCTCAACTCCCTCCGTGCCCTCTGTGGGCACGCGGCCTCCTCTCTCGCCTCGATCATCGCCCGCCTTCTCTCGAAGCTAGCTGCAGCTTCGCCCTTCTGATGCTCCACAAAAGAGCCGAGGCCATACTGCCCCGAAAGCCTTCCTAAAGTAATCCGGTTTAGCGTCCGCTCCCGCTCCACAAACTCCCATTCTCCAATCAATTCTCGAAACAGCCCCCTATAATCCGTAAGGGTGGCCGCAATCACCGCTTCCCCCAAGACCGGAAGACCGGTGATCCGATGGATGTCCTCAAGGGTCGGCATAACGGCGCCAGTAGGGAGGATGAACGTGCAACTCTCCGGGTCCCATCTCTCCGCCAATGCCTTCACATATGGGCGATGGACGTGGAACGGCTCAATCAAAAAGAAGGAACGGAAGCTCGCTCCATCCACTAAGCTCCTCTCCTCCAGCCCCAAGGCATCATACCACCTCTTCGTCCCGTGCCATAAAGCCCGGATACAATTCGGCCGCTGCAAACAAACGAAGAAGAGATGGGTTAGTTAAAAAGAGCAACCGAGAGGTAAGAATTCAAAAATCATTTAGAAATCATGCTTAGAAAAGAAAAATTCTCATATCAAACACAAAAGCATTCACATAAAGGTTCACCTCCCATTATTCACCAGACTCCTCATATGACCACGCATGCAAACAAAAATATATCAACATCCCACCATGGTCACCATTTACGCTCTTTCTTGCATCACGGCCTATCATGCATATATACCTTCCCTAAACACACCTAAACATATAGGAAGCACTTGAACCCATGAAATGCATGCATACAATCCCTCATCAAGCACATACGAAGACACGCCTTAAAAATTATATACACATAAAAAGGTATCGCATGCAAGCATACTAAACATGTCATTTACTTCCTTCTAAAAATAGAACAAGCATGGATATATATACAAAAAAATTACCCCCTCTTTCCTAGAAACAAACCCATGTCAACATACAACATGCTTACACATCCCACCGTGACTATCTTATACACCAAGCATGCTTATTATAAATACACACATATACAAACTATTCATACCACCAAAACACATGCATATACACCAAAATAAAAAGACTAAGAACAAAAGGTTAGGAACATACCACGGCCCGTGTGGACCCAGGAGTGTCTGCCTCGGCCTCGTCGGGATCGTCCATCCCATCGTCATCCCCCTCCTCCTCATCCTCCTCGAACACGGCCTCCTCTGCCTCAGCCTCAACACCAACACCAGTCTCTGCAGCCCCGGTGCCCATACCCTCGGCCTCCCCGGCCTCATCCCTAACCTCTCTAGTCCCCTCCACCCTCCCCGCGCCGGAGATAAACTCTGCAAAAGCCCCCATAGCCCTACTCTCTTCCTCCTCAGCCCTGGCCTCTGTGGCCTCCCTGTCCAACATCCCAACAAGGGCATCCAACGACGCCCTCACATCCTCACTGACTCCCTCGACCCCCACTCCCTCGGTTGCACCCTCAACCAATCCCCTGACCCCCAAAACCACCTCCTCGGCCACCGCCGGTCGATCCCCACGCCTCCTCTTGCATGTATATCCTATCATACTACTCCCAACCTCCGGGGCAGCCCCCAAAGGCAAATCCCCAACCTCACTCGCGCCGATATCCACCAGCGGCACCTCCATCACACCCATAGCCTCCCCCACGGCCTCGACCTCCAGCCTATCGCTCTCTGACGATGAAGAGCTCGGGCTACGCTCTCCATGAGCCACCCGTGGTCGTTTCCCCCTCGAAGCAATCGCCTTCGACCTCGTCATCTTCCTCGGATTGAAAAGAAAAAGGAGAACCCAAAACTAGGGTTTCTAAATCAAGAGAGGAGGACGGATCAAGGTCGAAATGGAGGAAGAAAAGGCAAAAGGAATCAAGGTTTTCGGTTTAAAATGAAGAAGAAGAAGAGAGGAGGGAAGAGTAACCGTTTTAAAAACGTATGGGGAGAGAGAGAGGGTCCCTTTTCGGTTATAAGGGACCCAGTCGGGAGGCGGCTACCCGCGAGTAGCCGCCCCCTCTCGGGCGGCTAGTTACAACTAGCCGCCCCTCCCAGTGTTTCTGCTTTCACTTGAAACCCCTTTCCAAAACTCTTTTCAGCTCTAATTCCAAGGTTTTCCATACCAAACAGCCATGTATTGGTTTATTTCCAGAAACTACTTGATAAAACACGACTTTCCCGAAGTTTTTCCGCACTTTCAGTACCGTTCAAATTCGAATTTCTTCAGTTCTGGTTCTTTTCCAGGGTTCTTATCCTTCGGATGATCCAATTCACCAAATCAACTTTTACTTGCTTTCTGTCGGTGATATCCCCTCCTTGCTGAGTTTTCCCAAGCACAGGAACGGTAGGCACGAGGAAACTGACGCTGGGCTACTCCATGCACGATAGTTAAGAACCCCGACAGCGGGTTGGATCACTCACCATTTACTTTTCCCCACCTTCCACCTGGATCATCCTTTCGGTTAAAAATTCTAAGTCAAGACCTAGCCTCTGACGGTCTAAATCAACTCCCCGAATAGTACTGTTCGTATTGGCATAACTTCTTGAAGGTCGGGCCGGCCAAAATAGGGGTCTCTTCCTTATCATCGGTCGAAGTCTTTCCTGCTTCGCACAAAGACTCCGTCCGATGAGGGACAATTGTAGATACCCCAATTTTGACCGTCCAAAAAGACATAAATACTTCAAGTAAACACCCGGAAATATCCCACATTTGGACATCTAGTAGAGAACCAAAGTTCAGGAAACCGAAAACCCTAACCCCAGCCCTAACCTAAACCGGAAACCCAAACCCTAAACCCTAGCCCTAACCTAAATCGGAAACCCAAACCCTAAACCCTAACCCTAGCCCTAACCTAAACCGGAAACCCAAACCCTAAACCCTAACCCTGACCTAAACTCTAACCCTGACCTAAACCCTAACCCTAATCCTAAAACCTAACCCTGACCTAAACCCTACCCTAAACCAGACCCTGGCCCAAACCAGAACCCCACCTAAGAGAAGCTCCCAAAAAACCCAAAAAACCCTAAGTCCCTGGCAAGGGGCGGCTAGACATAAGTAGCCGCCCCATACCAGGCGGCTAGTTAACACTAGCCGCCCCCCTGGCCGACTTTGAATCAGTCCCCTGGATGGGACATAAAGCAACATTAAATGCTGATCATTGCAGCGGGTCATGACCTTTAGCCGCCCTATCTTGGCTGGATCAACCCAAGTAACCGACCCTAGCCACCGCTTGTTAGAGATGAGACGTTTGGCAGGTCATGATAGGGGCGGCTACCAGGAAGTAGCCGCCCCATCCTGGGCGGCTAGTTAGAACTAGCTGCCCTTCACCTGGTCCTGACAGAAGAACCTGAGAATTAATGAGGGGTCTAATCAAACACACTATTAGCCAAGCCACTCCATTACCCCCTGGATATTTCCCTATCTCTCTTTTACTATAAATAGAGGGGGTCCCAAGCCTAAATCCAAAGAGGATCCACCAATCAACAATCTCACAAATCCACCATTTCACATTTCCAATTCACACATACACTCCCTTCCCCCATTAGAAATCCCAAGAGAGAGAGAGAGAGAGAGCCCCCTTTTTGTGAGAGAAATACCCCTTCCCCACATAAACCCGGGCTAAACCTAGCTTAGCCCCTGCCCAAGACCAAACCCATTTCCTACCGAAGTTCTGCCCAAACCAGACCAGGCCCCGGACGGCTAAATTATACTAGCCACCCCATACCCGACGGCTGGATCCCACTAGCCGCCCCCTATCCACACCCCATTTGCACCCCTATTCCCAAGACTCCTTTGGTCAAGCCCCGAAAGCATAATAGGATTACCTGTTTTTCACCTCTGTGTACGGTATATCCGTGTCTCAGAGCGGATACCCCACAAACTCCCCACGTAGGCGATCAAATCCAACCCAACCTTTTCCTGCTTTTAGAAAAAGCAGGTGGTGATCACACAAACCCTGGAATTCTCTTGAGCCGCTGTCGGGCGCCTCAACCAGGAACGACACACCTCACCCTTCCGAGAAGACGATTCCGACCGAGCCCGCCAGGGCATGTCACGCCCCAGGGCGGCTGTCCCCGAAACGTGGCAAATATATAAATGATATCAGTAATCCATACACGAGGTCAAATAAATACTCCACAAGAAAAAGGTAATACACAAGTAACTGACATCAAATATATACAAATGGCGGAAGCTCAAATGACTAAGTCTGTAATTCAAAGACATATTACAGACTAGAGTACACAATCAACTATCCTGTGAGAGCCAATATATATAACAATAACATACATCAACAGTCTACATACCGTGCGCAAGCACAAGTATAATACATACAATAAAAAGGGAATGCTGATAGCCTCCGACTCGCAAGACATCCAACGCGAACGCGTCTCCTACTCGTATTGCGCCAGGGGAACTCTTCTCTTGGATCCGACTCAGCGTCATCTGGAGAAAAACATAGGCGAGGGGTGAGCTACAAGCTCAGTGAGTGGTCAGAAACCAAACACCAACACAACATTCGATCCTAAGGCAATCTCCTATCAAGGAAACCATGGGTAGAAACCCAACGGTTAACAAGGTCACACGGCGGTGTGACCGTACCCGCCCACGCCCTAGCCCCCACAGGGGTGAGTATAGGGACTTGAAGGACAAAATTTGCTGTTCTACACCGCTCGTCTTCCGGTAGTCTCTCCCGGTGTGGCCCATACTACCTGGCAACCTCCCGGCACCTCACAGGGTTCAGGCCTCTACCGGACTAGCCTCCCATGATCACTACCTCGGCCGTATGGGCACGCCCACATGCGTCATGAGTAGTACCTGGGAGGGCTCCTCACCGGACTCTACTACGCCAGGTAGTCTCTACTCGGAGCCGACAAAGGTAAGAGCACTCGACACCCGCGTGAACCCCGTGGGTAGTCTCTACTACGTCGGGGCCACGATATACGACAATATTGGTAGGAGCTACTACTTGTTCGCAGCGCGAACCCCATAGGAAAACCTACTACGCAAGCTGGTGGGTCGAGTATCAACTCGAGCCCACCCCGTTCACACCAACACCCTCACCCTCACCCCGACGGGTGACATAGGATCTTGGGAGATTGTACAAACTGGCAGATCGAACCCACGCCGACCCACTACACCCTCACCCTCACCCCTCCTCGGGGTGACATAGGCTCTTGGGGAAGAGGTCGATTGTTCCACTCCACTCGTCTTCCGGTAGTCTCTCCCGGTGTGGCCTCTACTACCTCGTGCACAGGGTTCAGGCCTCTACTGGACTAGCCTCCCACGATCACTACCTCAGCCGTATGGGCACACCCACACGCGTCATGAGTAGTATCTGGGAGGGCTCCTCACCAGACTCTGCTACGCCGGGTAGTCTCTACTCGGAGCCGACGAAGGAAAGACACTCGACACCCGCGAATACGATCCCTATGGATCCGTCATCATCGGTTATCAAACACCGATAAGCGCAATGAATTCTCATGAATTCCCTCCAGGGCGCATAACTCAGATGCGGGGAAGACTTTTAATTCTAAATGTCGAAGCCATGGTATGACCCCACAAGAGGTCATACACTTGTCTAACACATTAGACAGGAATCATGGCCATATCGGCATATATTATATATATGCAATTAATTATCCAGGGATAACTTACTTAAACATGCATACGAGGCATAATAAACAAACAATCACAAAGGTATGACTTAAGCAGGCGTTGGGTATCACCAACTCAAAGGGGAGGGTTAAGCGCGATCCGCGCGACAATAGGTGCATGCCAATAATTCCAAGCAAACCCGAGTCAAGTAGGAACTACATCTACTCACTCGGTTCGCGAAAAGAGGGAGGGCGAGAGAGAGGGAATGCCTCATCCCCTCTCGAAGCTGGTCATAGTTTTGCCCCAACAAGATGGGTGCAACAACTATACCACACCCTCGAGTACCAAATCGAGATTATTACGCATACACCCCGTTATTAACCCAAGTTAAACATGCTGGATATGTTCAATTAATAATACAGGTAGTAATTCAAACAAAATAACCTAAGTCATGCCATATTCTATACAATACATATGCAAGTATAAGGTAGAATAGGGGTTCTACACAATATACGAGCTATACAACCTAGCATGCATGATATCTAACATATTTAGGGTGCGATTAAGGCCCCATGGAAGCGTGAAGCACGACTACGTGCATCGAGCGCTCCCGGAAGGGTTGGAATCAAACCACTCACCTAACGAGCGCACGGCTCGTGAAACGTAAGAGAGCGACGAGTTGAATCCGAAGCCTGAAATCAATCAGCCAAGGATCATCCCATGGTTGCATTTGACTATAACAAGCTACTCGACACCACGAAGCACTCCGAACGCGTCTGAGCACCGCAAGCACGCCCTCGAGTACCCCGTGCACGCTGCCCATGCACCCTGCACACATCAAACAACGTCAAGCACGTCCTCGAGCACCTCGTGCATGCTTCCCACGCACTCCGCACGCATCGGGCAAGGCCAAGCACGCCCTTGAGCACCTCATGCACGCTGCCCGCATACTCCGCACGCGTCGAACAACGTCAAGCACACCCTCGAGCACCTCATGCACGCTTTCCGCACACTCCGTACGCATGCGAGCACCTCATGCACACTTCCCGCGCACTCTGCACGCATGCGAGCACCTCATGCACGCTTCCCGCGCACTCCGCACGCATGCGAGCACGCCGAGCGCGCACCCGCAGCCCCCGCATACCTCTTATGTGATCTCGAGTGTACCAATGCGTCAATCCCACGCCCCTTTAGTACACAAACACAAGTTTAGGTGATGCATGAGGAAAACCAATGGAAAGAGGAGAAGAATATGCATATATGGTTCACTCACACATACCCACAAACATGTGACATGCACACCTACACAACACATAAAACTTGAGCATGTGCTTCTCCCTCTTCAACCCTTTCAATTCCATGCACACACAACAACAACACAAGGCAATGGAGCTCTACCCCTTCTCACCAGCTACAAAAGAGATGGCTGAACCCAACCGAGGAGAGCGGGAGGTCCATACGCGGCTCCGGCATGCCCGCACACCGCTGCTCCACCGCCAACACCCCCGACGCCCCGCACCTCCTTACAAACAACACACCTTCAAAGACATTGGAAGAGGAGACTTCATCACCACCTCCACCAGCAACCAAGCACTCCTTCTTCTCCCTCACATAGGCATTTCCACAAACACATGGTGGGCTGACCACACACAAAGGGTTGGACCATGTGAGGAAATTTGAGAGAGAGGAGGAGATGGAGAAAGGAGTGGAACAACAACAAATACACATATATGTACACTCACCTTCACTTCCTCCATTAGATTCTCCTCCAAACCATGCTCCAATCACACAAAACCACACCCAAAAGGGGCTGGACTAGAGAGCAACAGAGGGAAGAGGGAAGAGACCCCAAGTCGTAACATTTGGGGGGGGGGGGGGTGGGTTTTATAGCCAAAAGTGATCAAATGGCAAAATCGCCCCAGACCCGTAAATTCTGGACGGGCTTCACTTAAACGGCCATAACTTCCCCAATACAGCTCCAAATTGCACGATTCCAGCGGCATTGGAACGATAAGACGATTATCTACAACTTTCATGTTTACACCTAGATTAAATAACCCCTCCCGCTATTTCGAAATCTAGGCTAAACATCTTACAGGGCTGCTGCCTGGATTTCTCAACTTCGGGGTATACATGGAAAAATACCCATAACTTTTAATATACGAATCCAGTTGATCCAATTCGACTTCCATATGGAAGCTATCCCCAAACTTAACATCTCATAATAATATCGGATTTTTACCTCATCATCTTGGATTTTAATAAAATCAAATCCGAATGTCCAATCCAAAACTGCATAATTCCAAAAACGTTATCGGAATTAAACGAAAATTTTATGGGCAGTACTAAACAGTACCAGGACCCATAATATGCAGTAATATCTTCAATCAGAGTTCTCAAACCCCCGAAGGTAGCTAAAAATCAAAATTTTAGAGACTCCGATCGAAATTAGGACTCTAACTGACACAGGTCTAACAGGGCACGCATCCGATCCGAATCCCTGAAGAACCCCAACACACGCACGCGCACCCGCACACCGCCGGATCCTTTCCGACGCACCGACATTCGTAGAATCCGACGCCGACACTTAGGTAGTATTGTAATACCACCCCCCTACATGTGTAACATCCAGCATGTTTAATCCTAGGTTAATAATGGGGTACATGCATGATATTCCTTTGGTTTAAGATTAGAGGACGCGGTGTAGTTGTTGCGTCCATCTTGTTGGGGCAAAACTATGACCAGCTTCAGGAGAGGATGAGACATTCACTCTCTCTTGTCCTCCCTCTTTTAACAAACTGAGTGAGTAGATGTAGTTCCTACTTGACTCAGGCTTCCTTGAAATTATCGGCATGCACCAGCTAGTGCGCAAGACCGCGCTTGACCCTTCCCTTTTAAGTTGGTGATATCCAACGCATGTTAGGTTGCATCTTGTGTGTTTGCATGATTAATGCCTTCTATCCATGTGTAGTTAGGCCATGCCTTATATGTATGTTTCATGTTATTTTGTTTATTATGTGTATTCATGTGAGAGAGGACCCCTATAAATTTTTTTTTTTTTTTTGGATATCGGAGGGACTCCCCGTGACTGACCTTACGGTCGAGCTGGGAAAGCTACCTCCGCTTGTTTGCCCCAGTCCCACGGAAAATTCTTTCGAATAATCGCCAACAAACAAGTGGGTAAGTCAGCGCCAAGACTCGAACCTAGGACCTATTGGTAACACCGCTAAACCATGAACCGTTGTGCTATAGACATTGGGGACAGGACCCCTATAATTAATTTATATGTTATTGTGCATGTCGTACGCTATCGGGTTGTACCTTATTGGTTAAGCGATAGCGATGTAATCGCCCCCCTTGCATCCAAGTGATGCATCCGTTTAGAATTCATGAGAATTCCCCGTTGTATCAGTTTTGTTAAACCGACAGTTACGACATTAAGTTGGGTCTACCTGTGCTAAGCGTGTGTATGAACCGCTTGTTGGGTAATGCCTTGGGATTATTTCTGCTCGAGAGCAGAGGTAGCCCCTCGTGTCCAAGCGACGCACCCGTGTGGGAGTACAAAAGTATTGGTTATCTTCGATATGTGATTATCGAATGTAGTTAGAGTTTCTCCCAATATCGTCCGTGTAAGAACTTTCCAGCGTTGAAAACGCTATCCTGGCACCGGGCTCCTATCCGTAGGTATTACTGATACATTCGGGAATGTATTGATCGTGGTATGTCAGGTAGAGGCTACCTGGGGAAAGGGCTACCGTATGATATTGAGAACATTGAGTCACCCCCCTTCGTTGGATCCGTGTAGGAACTTTCCGGCGTTGAAAACGCTATCCTAGCACCGGACTCTCATCTGTAGGTATTAGCGATGCATTCGGGATGTATTGATTGTGGGGGCATGTCAGGTAGAGGCTACTCGGAGAAAGGGCTACCGGTGGACCAAGGGTGTAGAGCCAGCAGAGTCATCCCAAAACTCCCTAGGGTCACCCTTGCGGGGGCTAGGGTGAGATTGAGTGTGTGTGGTGAGTCACATGGTGTCGTGGCTCTAGTACCCATCGAGTATACTCTGGGTATGTTGTGCCTAACACTTAAGGTATGGTAGTGTATCTCTACCTCGTAGACGTTATACTCAAGACCGGATCCGGTCAGTGCCGAGCTCGGTCAGTTCGGTCAGTACCGAACTGCACCACGTTTAAATCGAACTACATCACTTATAAATCGAACTGCACAATCAATTGTTGGATATATTTTTCACTCTCTTATTGAATACTGATGATACTTCGGAATTTATATTTTCTCCAATAGTTGATTGAATCCAATAAGAGAGTAAAAAATATACCTAACAAGTGGTGCAGTTCGATTTGCATGTGGTGCAGTTTGGTACTGACTGAACTGACCGAGATCGAGCACTGACCGGATCCGGTCCTGTTAGACTCATAGTATTGTGTTATCCAGTAACACCAGGTGTTATGGTTAACCCTTGTTTTCTCCCCAAGAGTCCCAAGAACCCTCCCTTTAGGAGTGAGGGTGAGGGTGAGGGTGAGGTTGGTTGCGTCACCGCGTAACCTTGTTACCCGTTGGATTTCTACCCCTGCTTTTCCTTGTTAGGAATTTGCTTTATTAGTGTTGAATTGTTGTGTTGGTGTTTGGTTTCTGGCTACTCACTGAGCTTGTAGCTCACCCCTCGCGTACTGTTTCTTTTACAGGGGCATTGTTGGGCGTGGAAACGGAGCTTCCTTGTGGCGTGGTCTTGCGTGCGTGGAAGCGTCATGTCCGGTGGATTGGCGAGTGCGAGGTTGTCAGCAGTCCTAGAGTCTTGTGTATTTGAAATCATGCGTGTTGCACCAATTGTATTTTACTTGGCTAGACTTGGCTCTCACAGGACAGTGATTATGTATTCGAGTGTGTAATAATATTTTTGATTTACAGACATATTAAGTTATCAGTTGTCATTGATTCGTTAGCCTTGTGTATTTATTTATTGAAGTCATTGTTGACCTCTTGTATGATAACTGATACTTTACATATTTGTCACGTCTCGGAGACAGCCGCTCTGGGGCGTGACACCAAGAGGGCCTTGTATTATGCGATGTTGTTGGAGGGGAAGCCCAATGGGATACATTGTTGACATTGGTACCATCTATTAAAAATGAATTTTTTTCCCATTCTCTTTATGGGCATACATTTATTATATATCTATCATGTAAAAAGTATAGGAAAATATTAGCCCAAAGTATATTTTGATTTTTTTAAAACATTACATTTTGTCTAATAATGTATATATTTTTATAAAAATAGATACACAAGAATTGAATCGATTCATTCATATGGAAAATGGAAAACTTTTTGATGAAGAATATACTTCACATGAAACGATAATCGAGGTATATTAGAAAGCAAACTAAAATATAGATAAGACTGTTTAACAGCGCTTAAAATTTATACACGGGCTGAAAATTAGGGTTTTTTATATACAAATATCGTCTTTATTTTTTACAATTCAGAATGCAAACTTCACGTCTTTATTTTTTTTTAAATAATAAATATCGTCTAATGGTATACATGTATCGCTTCATTTTCAAATTGAATGAACACATTTTTAATAAATGTAAGAAAAATATAACAAGATATTTACATAATTCATTGGATGACCAATGAAGTACCTGAGACCAGTGTTCTGAAATGCGATATATGGTTTGCGTGCAGGTAGGGTACTGCACAGAGTATATGCGGCATGCGAGAGTATATGCGGGAGTATATGCGGTTATGTAATTTTTTAATAATAAAAAATAATTATATAGTCTTGATCTATAAACAAGAGATAACAAGGTAAATTTGAATAAATATAATCATATTAAACCATTAAAATTTCAGACACAGACACGCAAGGGCATAGATGCAATTTCAGATGGACATAGGGGTATAAATATAATTTTTAAAGGGTATAAATGCAAAATTCTCATTTTTTTCTAAACTCATGCGCCCGCTTAAGCGGACGCATATGCAGCATATCCCCACATATGCGGGTCTTGTCTGCATAGGCCCGTATATTAGCCTACACAGTTCGGTAGGCTTACCGAACCGCATATGCGACTGCATATGCGACCGCACATACTGCATTTCTGAACAGTACCTAAGACTGCATAAAAATAACTTAGTAAAAGTGCCCTTTTTATATTCCAAAGATAAAATCTGATTCAAATGATGGATTTCTCTATTAGTTGAAAAATGCAGCATATGTTTTCTAAAGCAAGGGTTCTCCTAACTCTTTAGAAAGAAAAAAAAAAAGAGGAGATAACTCATAATTGAATTATTAACAAGATATATGAGACTGCATAAAAATAAAAATAAAAATAAAAATGGCTCGGAAATAGCGCCCTTTTTATATTCGTTGAGCACGGAATAGTAGACACGCCAAAGACGAATCCCATTCGATCAGTGGGAAAAAAAATGCAGCATAAGTTTTCTAAAGTAAGGGATCTCTTTACTTTTTAGAGGAAAAGAAAGAGCAAACGAAAAAAGACAACTATCAAGAGGTAATCCACACATACTCTCAATTAATGGTAAATGATTGTTAGATTATTTGGCTGTCGATGTATGTATGGTTCCTTTGTTCTGATCATTATGTTTCGCTATTCAATTGTTCGATCGAACTGAACAGAAGTCAAAGCAGTGATGGATCCATCGAGGATCACCATTGAAGAGCTCCCCGAATCGGAGACGAGGTTCATGGTCCACTTCTTCGACGACGCCCACATCACCACCGTCGTCACCTCCTCCGGCGATGAAGCCACCGAATGGGTGAACGAGGTCCTCTCAATCCACCACCGGAGCACCACCGCCACCATCATCGTCGGCCTCGACATCGAGTGGAGGCCGAACTTCGGCCGGCAGTACGACAACCCGGCCGCCGTCCTCCAGCTCTGCATCGGCCACCATTGCCTGGTCTTCCAGCTCCTCCACTGCGACTACATCCCCGAAGCCCTCTCGGGGTTCCTCTCGAACCCTAATTTCAAGTTCATCGGTGTCGGCATCGGGGAGGACGTGGAGAAGCTGGTGGTGGACCACGATCTGATGGTGGCGAACACGAAGGACTTGAGGGTGATGGCGGTGGAGGAGACGGGGAGGGGGGAGCTGAGGCGGGAGGGGCTGAAGGGGCTGGCGAGGGAGGTTCTCGGGAGGGAGGTTGCCAAGCCGAGGAGGGTTCAGTTGGGGAGGTGGGACAATCTCTGGCTCAACCTCGACCAGATCATGTACGCTTGCATCGATGCTTTCCTCTCGTTTGAGATCGCGAGGAGGCTCGTCGTCTCTTCTTGATGAGGATTGGAATCCATTGTTGGTATGTGCTCTTCGTTTCCTGTGTTTTGGGTTTTTGGAATTGTTCGAGCAAAATGTTTTTGGATGGTTGAATCTGATTTCAATTTGGAACTCTGAAAAATAGAGGCAAAGGGGATTGTTCAATCCAATTTTCCCTTTGTTATTCTGTCTGCTTCATTTTGTTTAGAACAAGAGACTATTGAAATGTGGGTTGTGATTTGAATGTGTTTGAATTCTATAAAAGAGTGATTTCTCATTAGTGATGTATTTTGATGTTTGATGCATCTTCACATAAATGTGTAAGGGCAGGCATCCCTGCAATTTTGAAAGTATTGGACATGGTTTTGTGCCTTTGAATGTTTACCCACATTTAAATGTGAGTAGTAGTAGTAGATTAAAAGAAAAAAAAAAACTACGACCATTTACCCATATTCATATCAAATAAAAATTTTATTCAAATTTTAACTCAAATTAAAAGATACTCAAATTTGTATTTGAATTTTTAATGGCTATTTTTTTCTTTCAACTACACATTTTTTTATATAAGATTTGAGTAAAAGATAGTCATGGTTGGAGACGCACTAAAACTTTTACTTAAATTTTTAGTGACATTTGCATATAGGTTTGAGTAAATGCTGGCGATGGTCTTACGTGATTAATTGGAAAACTTGGGTGATCATGATTGGCATACGCATGTTTTCAATGTTTTCATAATGTGAATGATACTTAAAACATCCCATATGTATGGATACAGTTTTGTGATCCCTTTCAGTCATTCTATTTACTATCGACATTCCTGGGATAATATATATATATATATATATATATATATATAGTCGAGTGATTCAGTGCAGGAATGCGGGAAGCGACGTCGGTCGTTCGATCGCGGGTCCATCGTATCCAACAGTCAATGTGAATCGCACCCGACCGTCCGATGCGATGGACCCGTAATCGATAGCCCGTGATCGCTTCCCGTATTCCCGCACCGAATCACTTCCCTATATATATATATATATATATATAGAGTCGTGATATTATACGGTCGTGCGGTCGTGCGGTCGCGATTCACGGGCCGTCGATCACGGGTCCATCGTATCGGACGGTCGGGTGCGATTCACGTCGACCGTTGGATGCGATGGACCCGCGATCGGACGACGCACGTCGAATCCGCACGACCGCGCCGACCGCATATTATCGGAAATATATATATATATATATATATATATATATAGGGAGCCGATTCAGTACGGGAATGCGGTCGTGCGGGAAGCGATCACGGGTCCATCGCATCGGACGGTCGGGTGCGATTCATCTCGACCGTTGGATGCGATGGACCCGCGATCGAACGATCGACGTCGTTTCCCGCATTCCCGCACTGAATCGCTCGCGTGTGTATATATATATATATATATATATATATATATACAGTCAGGATTTTAGGCGGACGCCCGCAACACCAAAAAATGCGGACGTCTTCGGGTCCATCTAATCTGTGGCTCAGATTCAATCCAAAAAAAAAAAAGGTCCACCTTCATTTAAAACTAACCATACACATTTAACTAACCCATCTAACCTAACCAACCCTCCCATCTAACCTAACCAACCCATCTAACCAAACCCATCCCATTCTCTCACCCTCCCCAAATCGAAATTAGAAAACAAAAAAACCAAAAACCCGTTCTCACCCTCTCTCGCTCGACCCGTCGCCGCCCCTCAAGCCCTCTCCGACGGCCTTCAACACAGCCCTCTCCGACGGCCTTCAACACAGCCCGACGTCGCCTTCGCCGTCGCGGCCTCCCGCACTCCCCGACATCGCGATCGACTTGTGAAGGTTCGTCTTAAACTCTCCTTGATAACTTGTTTTGTAGATCTAGAGTTTTTTAACTGGATCTATGATTTAATTTTTCTATTGAGGGATTTTGCCTATTTTAACTAGGTCTAGTTCATTTATGATGAGAATGACTCTCCATGAGTTTTTGTTTTGTGGGTCTAGGGTTTTTTTTACTGGATTTATAGTTTATCCTTTTCATTTAGGGTTTTTTCCCCATTTTTTTTTTCTTCTCATTTAGGGTTTTCCTCCATTGTTACTGAATAATGAAATGAATAGGACCTCAATATATGAATTTGGGGGAATTGAGGTAAGAAATAAAATCAGTGGAAGATGTTACCATGAAAATGTTACCATTTTAATACCTGAGTTTGGTGATATTGCTCTAAGTTTGGTGATAACATTCATGTTACATAAAATGTAACAGTCTTGTAACAACATAATGTTATTTAACATACGAATTCATGGATATTTCAATGATCAATCATATTATTATTCATGAATGTTTGATTTACAGAGCGTCTGCTACATTATGTTGTTAATGTAGCAGACGGGTCGAGTGAGAGAGGGTGAGAACGGGTTTTTGGTTTTTTTGTTTTCTAATTTCGATTTGGGGAGGGTGAGAGAATGGGATGGGTTTGGTTAGATGGGTTGGTTAGGTTAGATGGGTTAGTTAAATGTGTATGGTTAGTTTTAACATTATGTTGTTAAAATAAAAACCCATTATATAATATAGGTAGTGGGATTAATAAGGTGGTGGGGTAAAAAAATATGGATAGTGGGAGTATATATTTTTTATTCTATTTCCGAGTACGCACGTGCCGTAGGTGCTCAAACAACGGTAGGTGGGGGCCACGATTTCCGGAAGGCGTCGAAATCTGTCTCACACGTGCGCAAGCCTTATCAGGACCCTCCGTTCGATCGGAAATCTTAAAATTTTAGTTTCAAAGCCGAATCTCTTTTGAAAAACAATACCTCTCTGTGGTTTTATCAATCTGTGAATTATTATTTCTAGAGAGAGAGAGAGAGAGAGAGAGATGAAGCTTGTTCGTAAGGATTTGGTCCGTGACGGGCCAGGCAGTGTCAAGGTTTGAATCGATTTTTTTTTATAATTTTGTTGATTTTTTTTTAATTTTTTGGTTGGGATTTCAGTTGATTCCGGAAGAACCCGAGGACCTCTGGCAGGCTTACAACCTGATCTCCGTCGGAGACAACGTCATGGCCGTCACCGTCAGGTAATTGTTGTTCAATTCATGGTTTCTTGATTTAATTGTCTCCCAAATTCGATGATGAAAGTTTCAAAAAGGGCGCGTTTGGGAACCGCCAATAATTTCTTGAAAGTAGAAAAGTGTAACAGTCTTGTAACAATATAATGTTATTTAACATACGAATTCATGGATATTTCAATGATCAATCATATTATTATTCATGAATGTTTGATTTACAGGGCGTCTGCTACATCAGTTCTCCTCTTTTTTGTTTCTACAACATTTTGTAACATGAATGTTATAAACTGTTACATTCACATATTTATGTTTCATTTATGCATCACTGTTACATTCTGTTACATTTACACAGTTATACAATAATAAGATTGTTACATTTACATTTATGCATTTCTGTTACATTCTGTAACAGTTATAATCATAAAAAAAAACTGTAACATTTTTTTTGTTATTTAGATAATTTTAGTGTAATTTAGGTAAATTTTGGTATAATTTTGATGAAAAATAATATAGGTAATTTTTGTAAAAATTAGGTAAGTTTTGGTGTAAAATTCATAAGAATTTTAAAATTCAAATTTTGAAATAGATAAATTTTAGAGTGGGATATATTTTTCAAAATATTTAAATTTTAAAATAAGAAAATTCAAATTAATGTGAAATATTAATAAGAGAAAAAAAGGGGATTTGGGTCAATGAGATCTATTTTTAATGAAGGGCATATCCGTATTTTACCATTTTACACTTTTTCAAAAGTCAACAAACCAATAAAAACCAACCAATAAGGTGATGACACCTCATGGGACTTGTGAATGGGGCTTGTGATTTGGGGCCTATGTCTCACCACTCATATATATATATATTAGTCTTCCTATACTGCTTGTAGTTCTTCCATAAATCCTACGCCGACTATGCATTGTCTATTTTTTTACATGGCTAAATTATTTTAGTCTAAATATATTATGATCTTTAATGTGCATTTTAAATAAAGGCAAAGCTATTCCCACTACCCGAGTTACTATTTCCCACCACCTCTAATTACGAAAATGCCATTATTTATTTTATTTTTTCATTTCCCTTTCCCACTACCCAGTTCGACAGCGTACAGTCGAAGTATTCTTCGCTGGAACGACAGAGGTCCGTCGAACTGTCTGAATAAGTGTCGACAGAGGCCTAGCCGAAATGTGTTTTACTAGGACGACAGAGACCCGTCGAAGTGTGTTTGCAAGTGTCGACATGGATGTGTCGAACCCTTCAAAACAATAATTTTCTTCTAAGAATTAATCAATTATACAATCATTTAAGTCCTTATGAAAAATAAAAATGTCGTTTAAGTTATTTAAGTATTTTTGAAAATCATTTATATATATATATATATATATAATATATAAGAAACAAAAATATCAAACAAATAGTTATTTGAATCAAATAAACAGTAAACATTTCATATAGACAAAAAACATTATTTTATTTTCTAAACAAGTGGAGTCTTTTATAAACAAACTCCACTTATTTAGAAAGGAAAATAATGTTTTTTTCTATATGAAATACTTACAGTTTATTTTGTTCAAATAACTCTTTGTTTGATATTTTTGTTTCTTATACTTAAATAAATATATATGTGAATGATTTTCAAAAAGACTTAAATAACTTAAATGACATTTTTATTTTTCATAAGTACTTAAATGATTGTATAAATGATTGATTCTTAGAAGAAAGTTATTGTTTTGAAGGGTTCGACACATCCATGTCGACACTTGCAAACACACTTCAACGGGTCTCTGTCGTCCTAGTGAAACACAATTCGACTAGGCCTCTGTCGACACTTATTCAGATAGTTCGACGGACCTCTGTCGTCCCAGTGAAGAACACTTCGACTGAACGCTGTCGAACTGGGTAGTGGGAAAGGGAGACAAAAAATTAAAAAAATAATAGCATTTTCGTAATTAGAGGTGGTGGGAAAGTTAAATAGGGTAGTGGGACTATCACTGCCCTTTAAATAATTTAATGACCGGATTAAATCAGCTGATAGTATTAATCATTCCTATCAATGTTTCTCTTGTGCAATTAGTCTGTGATTGTGTTGTCAGATTGTGCAATCTTCTAAAACATCGGATAGAACGTTAATCAACCAGTTTTGAGCTCGAGACGTGGCCCACAATTGAATAGTGTTGGTTGAATGTCATCTAGTATTTGGTGGGGTGGATGATGCAACATCATACAGAATGCCAAAAACAATACATTCAACAGGTAAAAAAAATAAAAAATAAAATAAAATAAATCTCATTATTGATTTCAAAACAAGTTGAAAGAAATCTACAGGTTTTTCTTTAAAAACTCAATGTTATAATTTAAAACTTGAATGTCTTTTACAACATTGATGGAACTATTTATAGGCATTAAGTTTTTTATTTTATTTTTTATGATACAAAGATCCATGAGATGCTCGACAAGCTGCTAGACTCCAACTAAATCTATGCACAGATGATATGGAAGGTACGCATTTTCGTGCGTGGATTAATCCTTACATAGGCTCTATACATAGGTGTATACAAGAGGCCAGTCAAGCCTATGCTCTTGATGTGGTCAATAACGTATATGATGTATTTCATAATTTTGATAGTCTAAATATGTAAGCATGAGAAAGGCCTTTTACACCCCAAAAAAAAGAAAAAGATCCATGAGATGCTACAATTTCCCCACATACTAAGACAAGAGGTACTTGGACTATGACATCCACCCACTTGACTAACCTATGGGATCAAAGCCCATATAACTCAAGTGCACCCTGGTTGTTTTCCTAGCCCTTAGCACACAGCGAGGCATGAAGCCAACCCTTTTTGGAAGAAAGGGGTGTCCATTGCGGGTTTGGATTCTCAGTTTGTTTTTTCATTCTTGTATCTTACTTGACTTTTATTGTGAGATTACTATATCATTATGATTAAAATTAAATAATTATAAATACATCAAATCATAAATAGATTCATCTGTGATAAATGGATTCATTAACGCAAAATAAGTACAAAAAAAAGCAGAGAATCCATTCCCGTCCACTACCGACTAACAAGGCCCTGCGGGACCTATTTTTTATAGTCATTAAAGTGACTCAGGTGAATTCACATTTTAAAATGTCGTGCCATGATTTTTAAAAATCATGCAAATCAAGAAATGGCTATTAAATTCACATTAGTCATCAGAACCGTATCTAACTCTCACTCATAAGACATAAGATATGTCTTGAACGCCAATGGATACTCTCAACATTCATTCAGCTCCTAGGCCTGTTTGGTCCATTATGCCATACGAATTAAGAAGAAGATCCATATATGGCGGGGCGTTGTTACACACATTCCTTTTAAAAATCTCATTTGCATTCTTATATATAGTTACACCCAGTTATATGTCTTATTAGAATTTTTTTATATTTTCTATTAATAAGTCCATACAGTTTGCATACATCATCTTTTATAATGAGATATATTATTTTAAAAAATTCAAACATGTAAGGAAAAAAATTGAAAGTAACATTGTACTTGTACGGGGGAACTCCATGAGATTGGCTTAGCCTAGCTCCACTGTTGAAGTATGGATGTCCGATCCACCGATTCTGATGGATAATTTTCCAAGTTTAAAAAAGAAAATCAGTGTGACTGCAATTGGAGTTGAATATGGGCTGGATGTATCATTTTCCATTTTCCAATGAAAAATGATATATTCAGCTAGGCCTGTCAACGGGTCGGGTCGGAGTGGACCCGGACCCATCCCGTTTAATTGTCGGGTCTTTCGGATCATGTCCATAGGGTCTTGGTCGGATCGGGTCGATCCATTAACAAATCTTGGTCAGACCAGCAGAGGTTGAAGAACTTTTTAAGAGACTACAATGGCTTCATTTATTTTTTTTAAAATAGATTCTAGTGTATTATAAATAGTTCTTTACTATTTTTATTTTTTAATATTTTATGAGGAAACATTTGAAATACGGTTTGGATTATTATATTTTTACGTGAAGTCAAAATGTTGTAAAAATATTTCAAATGCTTAAAAATTTAAATGATTTTTCAGTATTTAGTTATAAATGTTGGATTAGATCATGGGTGTTGGTGTTGGGTTGAATCATAAATTAAAAAAATCACATAGTATTTGAGTTGGGTCAATCGGTTTCATCACGGGTCCATAGGATCAGGTCGGGGTGGACCCAGACTAGATCTATTTTGTTTCTCAGGTCCTCCGGGTTGGGCATTTACGCCTTTTATTATGTCGGGTTCGGATTAGGTCTAGGTCGAACCACGACCCATTGACAAGCCTATATTCAGTCCCAATTGTAACCCCATTCGCATTCCACAATGTTTTTTTATATCATATACTCTACCATTAAAGTACATGTTATATGAAATAAAGTATAAATACTAAGATACATTAGTGTATTTTTTTTTTGCTTTTGAAAAATGGAAAAACAATTTATGTCATATAATACGATAGAACCCCATACACTATATTTTTTTCTTTGGAAAAAATATAGTGTTTTAAAATTTTCATACATTACAATAGCAAAATATATACACATTATCACAATGTGTGTAGGCACTGGAGAACTGCTTCTACACTACAGACACATGCACTAAGGCAGCGCTTGATTGCAGGATTGCAAAACTAATTTTCTACAAATGCTAGATTTTTTGCATTATGACATTGTGTAGGCATTGGAGAACCTCTTATACGCTATAGATAAATGGACTGAGGCAGTGATTGATAGCAAGATTGTAAAACTGATTTTCTGCAAACACTGGTTTTAAAATTGATTCTGCAAGAAATTACCCCCCAGCTTTTGGAAATCATAGCTTTTGAGCAATATTTTCTTGACATCTGTCTGCAAGAAGCTACTATAATAAAACTGTTTAGTTGCACGATTGTAGAAGCAACTTCTTACAAACGCAAAAATTGTCTAATTGTACAATCAAACACTACTCGAGTGTATCAACAAAGATTTTTATTAGATGTGCTTATAAAAATTAACATTCAACCCCTACATAAACTAACATAAAGGACACGACTACTGTGAATTACCCCGAGAAAAATTCTATTTGCGAGTTGGAAACAATCATGCATAGCACATGCAATCCGCTCCTGAAAACCCAATAGAAACCGTCCCCAACAAGTGCTGAATGGAGTAAAGGCTGGAGATGGACTCACGTGATTAATTCGAAAATTTGGATGCTCATGAATGGCATATGCATCTTTCCAATGTTTTCTTAATGTGAATAAAACTTAAATCATCCACATCAAAATGGTGATTCTCCCAGATGTATGGATTCACTTTTGTGATCACTTTCAGTCATTCTATTTACTATCTAGTGTTCCTGGGAGAAAAGAAAAGAAAAAACTAAAACTATTTTCCAGTCTTCCTGTAATGCTCGCAATTCTTCTATAAATCATACGCTGACTATGCATTGTCTATTTTATTACATGGCTAAATTATTTTAGTCTAAATATATTATGATCTTTGATGTACATTTTAAATTATTTAATGACTGGATTAAATCTGTTGATAATATCAATCATTCCTATCAATGTTTCTCTTGTGCAATTAGTATGTGGTTGTGTCATCAGATCGATTTGTTCTAAATGACTCATCTTCTGAAAATTCAGATACCTGGACTTTGACATCCAACCACTTGAATTTGTTCTAAGAGGTACCTGGACTTTGACATCCAACCACTTGACTAACCTATGGGACCGAAGCCCATATAACCCAAGTGCACCCCGGTTGTTTTCCTAACCTTCAGCACACAACGAGACTTGAACCCTACCCTTTTTGGGAGGAAGAGGTGTCCATTGCAGGTTTTGATTTTCTGCTTATTTTTTCATGCTTGGATCTTGCTTAACTTTTATTGTGGAATTAACATATCATCATGGTTAAAATTAAACGATTGTAAATACATCAAAATATCAATGGATCCATCTATGATAAATGGATTCATTAACACAAAATAAGTACAAAACATTAAGCAGAGGATCCATTCCCGTCCACTATCGTCCAACAAGGCCCTGCATGACCTATTTTTTATAGTCATTAAATTGACTCAGGTGAATCCATGTTTTAAAATATTGTGTCGTGATTTTTAGAAAACATGTAAATCAAGAAATGTCTATTAAATTGACCTAACCAATGGTTATTCAAGATTAGTAATCAAAACAACTCTCACTCGTAAGACTGAAGATATGTCTTAACCACCAATGGATACTCTCAACATTCATCAGCTGCTAGGCCTGTTTGGTCCATTATGCCATACAAATTATGAAGAAGATCCGTATATGGCGGGGTGTTGTTACACACATTCCTTTTCAAAATTTCATTTGCACATATATACACTTGCACTCAATTATATGTCTTATTAGAAATTTTTTTATATTTTCTATGAATAAGTCTATATAGTTCATTGGAGTACATATATCATCTTTTATAATGAGATATATTATGTTAAAAAATTCTAATATGTGCGGAAAAATTTTAACGTAACATTTTACTTATATGGGGGAACTCCGTTGGATGGGCTTAGCCCAGCTCCACTGTTGAAGAATGGATGTGCAATCCGCCGGTTCCGATGGATGATTTTTCAAGTTTAAAAAGGAAAACGGTCTAGACTTCAATTGGAGCTGCAATAGGGGATGGATGTATCATTTTCCATTTTCCAATGGAAAATGATACATCTAGCTCGGCATGTCAGTGGGTCGGGTCGGGGTGGACCCGGATCAGACCCGTTTGATTGTCGAGTCCTTTTGGTCGGGTCCATATCAGGTCTTGAGTCTGATCGGGTCAGGTAAAAGTCAACCCACTAACTGACCAAAGTCAGACCAAGAGAGATCGAATAACTTTTTAAGAGCCTACAATGGCTTCATTTATTTATTTTTTTAAAATACATTCTAGTGTATTATAAATAGTTCTTCACTATTTTTATTTTTTAATGTTTCATGAGGGAATATTTGGAGTACAGTTTAAATTATTATGCTTTTACGTAAAGTCAAAATATTGTAAAAATATTTCAAATGCTTATAAATTTAAATAATTATTCAGTATTTAGTTATACATGTTGGATTAGGTCATGGGTGTTGGGTTGGATCATAAATAAAAAATATCACATAGTATTTTGGTTGGGTCAATCTGGTTCATCGGGTCCATAGGATCGAGTCGGGGTGGACCCAGACCCGACCTATTTTGAATTTCGGGTCTTTCATGTCAGGTTTTTACTTCCTTTATCAGGTTGGGTTCGGATCGGGTCTAGGTCAACCTGCGACCCTTTGACAGGCCTATATCCAGCCCCAATTGTAAACCCATTCGCATTCCACATAGTCTTTTTTTAAATCATATATACTCTACTATTAAAGCACATGTTATATGAAATGAAGTATAAATACTAAGATAGTAATGTATTTTTTTTGCTTTTAAAAAATGGAAAAAAAATCTATGTCATACACTACAACAGAACCCCATACACTGTAATTTTTTCTTTGGAAAAAATAATTTTTAAAATTTTTTCATACATTACAATAGCAAAATATATATTATATTATCACTGTGTGTAGGTGCTAGAGAACCGCTTCTAGGCTGCCGACAAATGCATTGAGGATGCATTTTATTGCAGGATTGCAAAACTTATTTTTTACAAATGCTTCTAGGTTACAGAAAAACGGACTGAGGTAGCGTTTGATAGCGGGATTGTAAAACTGAGTTTATGCAAATACTGGGTTTAAAACTAATTCTGCAGAAATCTAAATCCCCCCCCCCCAGCTTTTGGAAATTATAGCTTTTGAGTACTATTTGCCTAAAATTTGTCTACAAGAAGTTATTATAGTAAATCTGTTTGGTTGCATGATTGCAGAATCGGTTTCTTGCAAACGCAAAAGCTGCTCAATTGTGTAACCAAACGCTACCCGAGTGTATCAGGAAAGATTTTTATAGATGCTTGCCTAAAATTACAATTCAACGCCTATATAAACTAACATAAAGGGCATGACAACTGTGAATTACCCCAAGGAAAAATCTATATGTGAGTTGGAAACAATCATATATAGCACATGCAATCCTCTCTTGGAAATCCAATAGAAACCATCCCTAACAAATGCTGGATAGAGTAGAAGGTTGGAGATGGACTCACATGATTAATTGGAAAAGGTGATCATGAATGGCATATGCATGTTTTCAATGTTGTCTTGATCTGAATGAAACTTAAATTATCCACATAAAAATGGTAATTCTCCCAGATGTATGGATTCAGTTTTGCTATCTACTCTTACTGGAATTAAAAAAATAAAAAATAAAAACCATTTTTAGTCTTCTTGCACTGCTCCCCGTTCTTCCATAAATCATATGTCGATTATGCATTTGTCTATTACATGATTAAATAAATTGCTTAGGGTGAATTGTCTGTATGCCCCTGGACCAAACCCCCCATTTTTTCTATCCCTTGACCTGGGAAAAAAAAAATTTGCCCCTGCTTTTTGTTCCACTTTTCTGTACCCCTCATTGCCCCTTCTTGTCTTCCCCCCAATCGATTCGGTGATTACGAAAGCATCCCCTTTTGTTATCGTCCCCTTCTTTCCCAGTAGCCTTGGTGGTTACAAAACCTCCCCCCCCCCCCCTTCACACTATAAAACACTCTCAAACACTCTCATCGAAACCCAACACCAATATCTTAACCCTAACCCTTTCATTGTAACCTACAAATAACCGAATCCTCTGACAAAGCAACCACCGAGAAGAAGAAGAAATATGTTAATCCGATGGGAGGTATGCAAATTTTTCTCCTTCATAGTTGCTTTGATGTATGTAGATAGAAAATAGTCTATAAATAATTATTTTAGTTCCATAGATGATACTACATTTCTCTGTATATATGTATGATATTACATTCCATTTTGTAAGTCTTGTTTTGTGAATGGTTTATGTAAATTAGCATTTACATATTGTGAGTGTTTTATCAAATTATGTAATTATGTTATTGTTTATCAAGGTTATCAAGTAATCTTGAAAGTTCTATAATTTCTGTACTATTCCTATAACTTTCTGTGTCTGTAACTCTTATACAAAGTCAATGATATTTCTGTGTTCCTGTGTTTAACAAATTTATGTAATTTACCCCAAAAAATTCAATGTTTTATGTGCTAGTTGCCTATTTTTCAAAATCAATGGGCATATTATCACAAAAAATAGGAGGTTATCAACTAGCATATTTTCTTGGTTACTGTTTCATACTACATCTTAGTTTACTTTCTGTAGTTTTTCGCTTATATGAGTGATTGATTTATAGTTTATAGTCGTTCACTTATACAAATGGTGGTTTACAGTTTTGTATATAAGTGTAGTATGCCATTATGTAAATGGAGATTTTATTCTACAATTGTATATAGTCGTGGTTATGCATGTAACATTAATATACACACCCTTTATGTATGTGGTCATTAGAAACACTGATGTATATATAAGTTTTTATTCATTGTGTGCAAGAGAATTCTACAACTTGGTTGATATTGTATGTTGCATGCTCCTTATATAAGTTGCATACAATAATCATTCCAGTTTTCAATTCCATCATTTCATGTCAGTGTTATAGTTAAGTCATCCAGACCTCAGCTTGCAGCATCTACCTTATCAAATGTCCAAGTGCTCTTTTATATCCAGCTCTTACAACAGAATCAAGCAGACTGACAAAACTTTCTTGCTTATTTTGTCATATTATCTCAGAACAGTACTCTTAAAATCCATTTTCAAATGTCTAAGACAATAAGAATGATATGAATCTGAAAATGTTTGTTTCACGGCGACAATCAAACCTTTAGACCTATCAGAGATAAATGCAATCTGACATTCACTAATAAGAGCATTCTATAAATTTGTAAAAAACCACAACCAAGAATCATATAATTCTCATTATCAACGACTGCGAATGCGACAAGATATAGCTTATCTTCAGCGTTGTACGCTAAGGCAGCTAACATTATTCTTTGAAATCTAGACTTGCATCAACACACAACATAGGTCAATATCTAGTCTTAAAACCGTCAATGCATGCTTGAAAACAAATGAAAAAATACTTGAATCGTTATGTGTTATCCGTTTCGATCACCATTGAACTACCTGGATTAGTGGTTTCAACCGCATCTTTATACCATCTCATTTGATCAAAAGAACAGAATTCATTACTATGTAAGTCTTTATTCGCAATCTTCTTTCCATGCTATCATTGATCATATGAAACATTAATCCCAAACCGTATATTCAGTTGGATCCTCACGTCCTTTGTGGTGAATAGGGGATTAACTTGAAGATCGTCTCTTCAGAAACCCATTTCCTACCGGCATTGGGATATCCTGCTCTTCGTAAACCACCCCAACAAGTATGTATTGGTACGTAATCTTGATTCTAAACAATCCCCCCTCCCCTAGATGCTTTGCAAAAGCAATGCATGAATATGCCAAGCGCAATTGAAAGTGACATTTTGCAGTAAATCTAATTCAGTTGATCTTAATTAGATGGTAATCAAACCCATGTGTAATTGCAAAGTTACGAAAGTCATGAAGAAAGTGATCCACGTCGTGAAAGATTTGGCCAAACTATCTAATGAGATCATTGCACATGCTAATAATTAGGATATGAGCTTCACTAGACTCAATGTTTTGGATGTTCATCAGTTCCATTGCATTTGGTTGCTTGACTATGTTTTCATTGTCACCTTCCTGGAGCCATTCCTGTGAATGGGGCCACCTTCAGGTCTAATTGTATTTACATAAAATATATCATGCGTTATATAATATAAGAATAAACTCACTGAATGGAAATATCAATTGACATGATAACTATGATAATTACATAATAAAAAAAACATATACGCACTACATGACAACAAAATTACAACACCTAAGCATTAATACAAAATCTAATGTGGAAAATATATATTAACTAAATTAGATTTATAAATTACAGTTTACATATACTCAACCACAGGTTAGACAATAACATTTATAGAAATAGATACATGCATATCACTAATGAAATTTTGAAGATAAATATATATGAGCTTTACATTGAAGTGAAAATGCAGCTCAACCATCTACTTGATATCGCTGTCATGAATGACTATCGCGAACTCTTTATCAGACCCGGGAATAGACTATTTCATCATCATCTGCTATGGATCTAGCTTCCATCTTGAACACAACCCCACAATCAAATTCTAAAACTCAGAATCTTCTCTAACATTTGTTACAAATGCATCATCTTTGTATTTACAAATGGAAGGTATTGAAGATATCAGTGAGTTGGATTGCCACAAGGGTTCATTCGGTGAGAAGGGGCTATGGGAGACCGGGCGGTTGGAGACTGGGCTGTGTGAGATTAGGCTGTTGAAGATCCAGTGGTGGTAGATCAGGCTAGAGGGAGAACGGTGAGCGGCGACGATGGGAAAAATTGGTTCTTTTGGGCGGAAGAAGAAGAAGAGGAGAAAAAAATGTGGTTCGGGGACTGGACAAGAGAAAGAAGAAGGTTTTGTGATAGGTTTGTCTTTTCTAAAAGGGTAGACAAGGTATTTAAAAAAAGTAAGGATAAAAAGAAAAGGGGATCAAAAAGCAGGGAAAAAAAATATTCCTAAGTGAAGAGACATGATAAAAATGGAGGGTTTGGTACAGGGGCATATGGATAATTCACCCAATTATTTTAGTCTAAATATATTATGATCTTTGATGTGCATTTTAAATAATTTAATGAACTTACAGTATCAATCATCGTATCAATGTTTTCTTGCGCAATCAGTCTATGATTGTGTTGTCACATCGAATTGTTTTAAATGACTCATCTTCTGAAACATCGGATAGACCTCTTTAATCAACAATTCTTGAGTTCAAGACAGCCTACAATTTAATAGCATTGGTTGAATGTCATAAAGGACTTTGGTGGGGGTGATGATGCAACATCATCGTTGACAAAATGCCAAAAAGAATAAATTCAACAGGCAAAAAAATAATAATAAAATAAATAATCTCATTATTGCCCAACACCTATATATCAAAACAACTTGAAAGAAATCTACTAGTTTTTTCTTAAAAGAAACACAATGTTATAATTCTAATTCGAAAAAAAAAATCAATGTCATTTACAACATTTTTTTTTACAGACCCGAGATGCTACAACATTCTGACATACTAGGACAAGAGATATCTAAAAAGCCCATGCCCACCCAGACTGCTTTCCTAGCACACAGCAAGGTTTGAACCGTACACTTTTCGTGAGGAAGGGGTGTTGTGCGTGACAAACAAATATTAGGCTAAACACAAATTCTTATAATTACCACATAAAAAATATAAACATTAAATATATATTAAATCATGCATACTCTAAAATATATTATAAAAGCATGAAATAAAAGAGTTAGAGTTTAGAAAGTGTATCCGGAAATGTGGAAGCGAGTGAAAACACTCTGTCCTCGGTGAATAAGGCCCCCTCACGCACAGGGTTGAATGGCTCCTACCACTGAGAGATACAACCACAATAGGTTTTGTTCTTCCGGGGTGCGAGCTACGGAAGAACCACGATGAACAGACTGCGATCCTTTCAGACGCCCAGATCGAGGAATTAAATCAAACAACAAGGTGTTGAGAACTATGGTTTGGAGGAAAGATGATTTTAATAAAATCTATAAGACATTGGATCGGCTATATGTTGGCGAAAACACAACCACACAAAAGAGATTATTTCTTCTATATATTCTCCTCTCACCCATGAGAGCTAGCCAAGAATATTTATAGTCACAACACACATGAAAACATATATGCTTTAAATTCTAATGAACAATTCACAATTAATTGTAGCCATTTATATGCTAATGAAACCAATTTTAATAGAAACGTTTTTTCCCCTTCAATTCTCATCCTCCACTAAATAATAAAGGTAGGAGTTACAAATGCATGCAAAGATTTCATTTGTAACTCATGCAATAAAAATATTAAGGGGGTTTAATATGAACAAATGCAATTTTGATCACTTAAAATTCCAACAATCCCCCACTGATCGAAAATGCATGACACAATAAAATTGATAGAGGAAGGAATAAATTGAATGATCTGGGATAGAACAAATTGATCTGAGATGAAACAAAGACTTTTGGGCGTCTTATACCATGTAATAGGTGAAGGTACCTTCTGGGTTTGAACCTTCACTTAGTGTAAATCATATCCCCCGGAGAAGCCTGAATAGACCAAGTCCTTGAATTCGACCCCTTTAGCCCGGTTTCACTGATCACACACATGATACAGGATATGAGTTCTGTTCTGCGGGGTAGCACGTTATGGCCATGTGCTCGTATCCTTTCTTGAGTGCCTTAGAGATTTAGCCCAAATCCCAAAGAACGCGGTCTCACGTCCGTGCACTCATATAGGTGAGTTCTCCAGGGTGCCTGCATGGACCACACCCTGTCCGAAAAGGACTCGAACCCATTAAGAGCAATTAGCTCAACCTACTTCCACTACAGTTAGCACTGTTACCATAGGGATGAGTTAGAGGAGTTTTTCCTCTACAGTACTCACAAATTTACCCGTACAGCTTCGTTAACCCCTTGAAAACCATCTTCATGGGATCTCCAATCACAATGGTAGGGAGCCCACTGCAGGTAATTATTTAATGGGCTTAACCCACATCCCCCTCGGTCTCAATATTAAGGACGAGTCATCTCGCAAGTCCTTTAGTGAAGTTCTCTGTAACCTCACAAACTCGAGTTATATTCCCTTAGATATAAGGTGAATCAACTCAAGTTTTATTTATAATTGTCTAGACATTTTATTTTCTTGTCCCAATATTTTGTAGTATCTCTCTCAATTTTTTTAATTAATGAGGTACATGTCCCCCCACATTTTTAGGGTATATAAATTACCATTGTAATTTTTATTTTCACAAAATACCCCCACATTTAGAGACTACTCAAAAATAATTTGGGATATGAAAGCATGCAAAAATATTCTCTACAAATAAATCACAATTTTATTTTTTATTTATTTATTTATGCATGCAAGCAATAAAACTTGGTCATCGTCACATGAGCATACAAACATGTTAATTATAAAACATGCACATTAACATGCGAATACACTATAAGAGTATGCAATTGACCAAGACATTTATATAAACATGATTACCATAAAATTATTAAACACAACCACTAATAATTAAGGTAATCAAAAGTTAAGTCTGTACTCAGTACCTCGAATAGACTATTTGTCACTGAATATTCTTCTAGAATACCATAATATAATACACACAATATGAAGGCCATATGAAGAATATATCCAGATACATCTTTAGATAATACCTCAAGAAAATCAGATAATATAGTGATCTCCCTGAACTGATAACTGATAGTTGTAATGAGAGTGCATAAATGAATATCAACAACTCGAAAATCATCAAATACATACTACAAAACACCATGCCTCTGTGTTCATTATGAAGACCAAAATTATTCCAATATATATGATAGATGAGCACCAATTTGATTAGCATGCCACTGAGAAGACCCTTATTTGAATTGTCTCTTCACCAACTACTGATATTAGAAGTATAGAGAAGAATACCAGAGAACCCATAAAATATTTCAATTATCATCTATGAATATAGTAGTCACCAACGTCCTTGAAATGTATATATATAATCTCGTCTGCCACAAGAACACATACATCATGTTTAATTGATTTTGAGTGCTTCAACGCAATATAATGGGAGTTGAAAATATCACCGAAAGGCATGAGAGAAATGCTTCCAATATATATATGTACCTCATAGAAAACATTGGGTCACAAACAAGAGAAGTGTGAGCACTGAATAATAATGCATACAAAAGTAAACTCAACACTTATAGAAATTTGAATATATACAACACACAGAAACACCCATTATGGTTTATGGATGTGTTTAATTATCTCGAAGAATAAACATCACATGTATGTATGCATTACTGTTTTGAAATGATTTCAATGCACCTGTTCATGATTTTTGAAAAGATAAAATGTTCACTGCATGGCATTTTTTTTTTCTTTCCATAGAACAGAAACAAATGCCACCCATCCTTATTTATCAAATAATTATGAGACACTGACGAACCTACATATATATGATATTATTACAAGGGGAACTCATATAACTGATGTGTTCAAATATACTCATTCAATAAAATTCCCCAATTATGATATCAGTTAAATATTTCATAAATCAAACGCATGTTTAATTGCATGCAATAATAAAATGCCCATTAATTATTTCATGCATAAAATAATAAAGTTCTCATTAGCCATTGGAGCACAATAATTAAGCATTACAATAATTATTTCTCGGCTATGATATCAATAATTAAGCATTACATGCATGCAATAATATGATTACACCATGAATAATTTAATACATCACAACGGATGTGTTATTCCAAATATGCATGAAAAATGAAAATTGCATGAAAAATTATTTCATATGCATGAAAAATGAAATCACAGCGGATGCAATTATCCCAAATATTTGCATGCATACTATTTAGAATATCCAAGCTTTCCCTGTTATCTCTAATAAAGATTAATTCATGTAATCCATTTAAATCTAGCATATATTAATTTCAAATATAAGAATTTGCATTAACTTATTCACCGAGATTGTTGTGCGTGACAAACAAATATTAGGCTAAACACAAATTCTTATAATTACCACATAAAAAATATAAACATTAAATATATATTAAATCATGCATACTCTAAAATATATTATAAAAGCATGAAATAAAAGAGTTAGAGTTTAGAAAGTGTATCCGGAAATGTGGAAGCGAGTGAAAACACTCTGTCCTCGGTGAATAAGGCCCCCTCACGCACAGGGTTGAATGGCTCCTACCACTGAGAGATACGACCACAATAGGTTTTGTTCTTCCGGGGTGCGAGCTACGGAAGAACCACGATGAACAGACTGCGATCCTTTCAGACGCCCAGATCGAGGAATTAAATCAAACAACAAGGTGTTGAGAACTATGGTTTGGAGGAAAGATGATTTTAATAAAATCTATAAGACATTGGATCGGCTATATGTTGGCGAAAACACAACCACACAAAAGAGATTATTTCTTCTATATATTCTCCTCTCACCCATGAGAGCTAGCCAAGAATATTTATAGTCACAACACACATGAAAACATATATGCTTTAAATTCTAATGAACAATTCACAATTAATTGTAGCCATTTATATGCTAATGAAACCAATTTTAATAGAAACGTTTTTTCCCCTTCAATTCTCATCCTCCACTAAATAATAAAGGTAGGAGTTACAAATGCATGCAAAGATTTCATTTGTAACTCATGCAATAAAAATATTAAGGGGGTTTAATATGAACAAATGCAATTTTGATCACTTAAAATTCCAACAAGGGGTGCGTCCACTACCTGCTAGCAAAGCCTTGCGGGACCTATTTTTAATATAGGCATTAAATTGATTCAGACGAATCTACAGTTTAAAATGTTGTGTCGTGATTGGTTCATTTCAAAAACACGTAAATCAAGAAATCACTATTAAATTGATCTAACCAATGGTTATTCAAGATTAGTCATCAGAACCGTATCTAACTCTCACTCATAAGACTGAAGATATGTCTTAACCGCCAATGGATACTCTCAACACTTATCCGCTATTATTCTCATTATGGCTTAAGAGGATTTTTTTAATGCCCAACTCCTCTTCTCCTCTCCGTTCTCTCTTTGAGAGCTTTTGTTTAAATCTTTTACATAAATCTCTCTTAAATCCTTGCTCTCGAGGCATGTACTCATTTTCAATTTCAATTAAAGAAGTAGCATGCTTACTGATTTCATTTTCAAAAAAAAAAAAAAAAAAAATCAGGTGCTAGGTCTGTTTGGTCTATTATGTCATACAAATTATGAAGAAGTACGTATACAGGGTGTTGTTATATACATTCCTTTTTAAAATCTCAATTACAGTCTTATATACACTTGCACTCACCAAAACGAGTCAATCTCATACAATTCATTGGAGTACATATATCATCTTTTATAATGAGATATATTATGTTAAATAATTCAAACATATGCGGACTGCATTTGGAGTTGAAAAAAATTGAGCGTCAACATTTACTTGTATGGGAGAACTCCATGAGATGGGCTTAGACCAGCTCCACTGTTGATAATGATATGTCCAGCCCTAATAAAATATATACTGAAATATATTAGTGTATTTTTTCGTGTTGAAAAATAATAAATTTTTTTACGTCATACACTATAATAAAATCTCATATACTATGATAACCTAGTATATAGGCTGCAAAATGAACTGAGTGTTCAGCGCTAGTTGATGAATGGATGTCCAATCCGCCAATTATGATGGATAAATTTCCTATGGAAAATGATATATCCAACCCTAATTGCAACCCCATCTACATTCCACAATGTTTGTTATTTTAAAAAAATCACTCTCTTATTAAAGTACATGTTATATGAAATGAAATATAAATGTTGAGATACATTAATGTATTTTTTTTACATTTAAAAAAATATATATATGTCACACATTACGATAGAACCCATACACTATTTTTCTTCTTTGGAAAAAATAATTTTAAAAAAAAATTCATATACTACAATAGCAACATGCATACTGCATTATCAACATTGTGTAGGCAGCTGGAGAAGACTTACAAGAATTTTTATTAGATGTGCTTACAAGAATTAAACTATCAAGAATAGCAAGAATAGCATTGGTCAAACAAATAAATCATGGAAAAGCTTCTTAGAAAATGCCATCACAGAATTACCAGGAGATCTTTCTTTCAAACTTTCAAACTGATTTAAATGACACCACATTGTAATTTACAATGAGCCTGATGATCTAATGTTCCCTTGCTCTTATTACAGTTATGATCCTGATTCATCACAACTAAACAATATTTGATTACATGGGTAGACTACTCTGACTATAATTTTGGATGAAACAGGATCAATTGGAAGACTTCAAGAGGTATAAGAAACTAATGGTAATGAAAGTGACCAATATAAGTTCGTATTGTGATGTAAATGACTGAATTGAATAGGAAACAGCAGAAAGACAGGAACCCCTTTTCAGATAAGGTGAACATGTCGTCTCTGATTTAACTGTACCTCTGCTGACCAATACTTGCATGTCAATAATCGTGTAATACTGTTGCACATTCATCAGTACGCCGCAATACCCTGTAGTCTGTACAGTCAGGACACATCAGTGGCCTCGTGTTCCATTATCTTGTATGAAAATCCAGACTCATCTCCAGATCGTCTTTTGACGACGCTTGCCCTCTGCATCAACCGTACCAGAGCTTGCACCACTTCAGACATTGGAGGACGGAATTCTGGTTCTGACTGCATCATAGAAACCAAGACTAATGAGATTAAGGAAGATGGTCGTAGACAACCAATTTCATATTCCTTTCTGGGGTTTTGAATTGGTTATTTAACCATAAAAAGTAGTTGAGCATCTTCATCTGACGAGATTATGAGCTTTATATAGTAATTCTGATTTTATTTTTGATATATATATATATATCCATAAAAGCAATACAATTGGATGGCTAGGGAGATGAACCTGAATGTCAAGAAATATCTTAATTACAGGGATGTTCATACAATTTGGTGTTTTTCTGGTTCTTCCTTGGAATACTTTGGTTGTTAACTGTTTGGAAAATAAAAGCCCTGGTTTGATCGTTTACTGTTTAGAAAGCAATTGCTCCTTGTCAGAGAGATTTACGAGAAGAAAACTCAAATTTAGAAGTTTTTATGGCATTCCCCATAAGATTAATCTTTTTTTTTTTTGCAGGAAAGAATTGCGAGTTACCAAATCCTTGTAGTCCTTTCAGATAACTGCTCCAAAATATTGATTGGAAATATAGGAATGCTAAAGGCAACTTTCAGATAAATGCTCCAGAATATTGGCAGAGTAAATGTTTATGAGAGCATTACATACACACTGACCACAATGCATATCTTTCAGAAAAGAACTAAATTCTGATAATAAGCATTGTACCTGAACACAAAGAGCAATGATGTCTGCAAAACGTGAAAGAGACTTCGCTGGGTAAATGCCCTTTAGTGCAGGATCAACCATTTTTGCTAAAGCATCAATATCATGAAGCTGCGGAGTAGCCCATCCAACAAGAGACTGTTCAGATCTTGTCCTAGAGCTAAACAACCAAAGACCCAAAAAGAGCATCACTGACTTGAAGATGTAGTGAGTAGACTATTTTTCACAGATGCTTGTACTCACAGAACAAAAATGACTACTGCATCCTTTTCATCAACGAGGAGACCAAACTGAAACATTCAACTACTCTCCCATCTTTTCAAGAGATCATATCTCAAAGATCATTCTGATTAGATTATATAACAAATCCAATCTTTTTGGAAACTATTTATCCAAATTCCAAGTGCTAGATGGCCCATGAACTATCCCCTCTGAGTGAAGTGAAGAGAACAGTGACATCTCCAATCTAGAATTAAATCAAAATGGGTACACTAAATGCCAAGTAAAACACTGATACAAAGAAAGCCAAGTATAACATCATTTTATAATGGGCTGTAATATCACTGTAATTTATGTAAAGCGACTGAACGAAAATTCAAAACAAAGGAAATGCTTGAGTTTGAATAAAAAGAATGATTATCCTTTTAACGACAGTATATTTTTTTACTTTGGTAATCCCCTGACCTTATCTACGAAAAATATGATCCTGATTAATACCCATCTCAGCTTGTTGTATGTACCAATATCTTGCAAAATGATATCATGAGAATAACTTTAGCATGATGATATAAATAAGGATTAAATTCACCTGTCAAGAGGCTTACGTCCAGTCAGTAACTCTAACATCACTACACCAAAGCTGTACACGTCACTCTTCACAGTGTAGAGCCCAGACATGGCAAATTCTGGTGCACTGTAACCAAATGAGCCAATCATTTGTGTTGGAACCTGTCAAATATATAAACAAATTTATTAGACAACTGAAATGAGAAACTTTCTATTAGGAAATGAGTAGCTCTATCAGTCACCTGTCTCTGTGTATTAGCCGTCAATGCAGCAAGACCACAATCAGATAAGTGGGGATTGAGATCTTCATCTAGCAATATGTTTGCGGACTTGAAGTTTCTATGTACAACAGGAGGCAAGCACACTTCATGTAGATACCTGGATATAGAATTAAGAAAACCCAATAGGAATCAATTGCCAGTACGCGTATCAATTAAAATTAAGCTAACCAACATCAGGAAATCCTTACTCAATGGCCCTAGCGGTGCCAAGAGCTATCTTCACACGAGCATTCCATGGAAGTGTTTCGCTGTTATCATCAGCATAATGCAGCATATCATGCAATGTTCCATTACCGATGTACTCATATATCAGAAGACGTTGACCATGTTCCACACAGTAACCTAGCAGTGTGGTGATATTCAGATGCCTGAGGCGTGACATGTTGGAAATGGCTTCAAGAAAATTATCTTCCTCCTGTAAGGACACTGCTGCACTATCGATCTTCTTCACAGCCAGAATCTAGAAAAAAATAAAATAATAAACCATTCATTTTGTTGTATATCAAATAATAGACCAAAAAAAGCAAGCTCAAAAATAGAAGAAACCAGCCAAGAAGCAAAAATCGAAAAAAAATCATGATATTTCATCAATATATTGGAAATGATTGATGGGAAAATATGTAAAATAATTGCCAAAGATGAATACTCAAATCATGAGGTACCAGGAAAATGAGGCATATTGAACTGGTTGTGATCCATTAATGAAAGTTATAGAAAGACTATCACCACAGATAAGGATAAACATGTCAGACAGACAAACATTTCAATGAACATATAGTCCCATATCTGACACGTATCTGACATGGAACATGACCCGACACACGTTGGAGGTGTGTGAAACAAGTCCCATAAATGTCTAAAAGTCAAAAATAATTTTTTAAGTTTCAGACACACAATAGAAATGGGATGGATAGTGGACACGCGAGATTATGTGATACAATGTTGTAAGTTTTTTCCTTAATAACTATTGCAAGATTATAATATGAGGGTGATTGCCCACCGTTTACTTCAAAAATTATTATTATTATTGCAAGATTTATGCTTAAAATCTTAATAGAATTGATAGTTTACAAAACATTTGTCAACTTTTTATAATTCAATAGATGTGTCTCAATTTTCCCAAATAATAAAAAATATAAAAATTAAATCTATTACTTACTATTAAAAGGAAAGTGACCCATTTTTTATATCCATTTTTACTCACTCATAGAAATCACTCATATCTATTTATTCAAAATCTATATCAAATCAGGATTAGATGAATTATAAATAAATTTAAGATTTCAAGATCATATTTAAGTAAATCATTTCAATATATTCAAATTTTAATAATTCAAATTAAAGATATTCGCTAAATTCTTCTCAATTGAATTATAAAGATTTGTTAAGTTATTTTTATTACATTATGAAAAAAAAAATTTACATTGTTTACAAATTTATTACTGTATATAATACATGGAATGAACTTTTTGGATGACAATATTCTATAAATGTTTTGTCTATATTGTGTTATTCATACAATATTATAGTTACATCTGGTACATTTAGACCCATATGCATTTGGCACATGTATAAAAAGTAAAAACTGCTTCCAAACAGTGAAAGCTTCTTCTATTTTAGTGGAATAGTAATTGTAATCCATTTTAGGGAAACCAAGGAAGCCAGAGAACATAAGTAGGGATTATAATGCTTGAAAATTCAAAATTTCCATTACCTTTCCACTAGGAAACTCTGCCCTGTAAACACGACCAAGGGAACCTTCTCCAACAAGGCATTCCTGGCTAAAGCTGTTTGTCGCTGTCTGAAGTGATGCAACAGTATATGAAGTTGCTGCAACGGGAGATTTTGTTCTTTTCCCAGTCCCGTTTTTATTATATGCTTTATCCCCAATCATTGTTTCAGCAGGTGGAAGTTTAAGATTGGTTGAAGAAATTGAATTTTTGACTCTCTGCTCTTGCATCTCTTGCTTGATGGCTACATGAAAATGCAAGAAAGGGAAGATGTAAAGACAACAAAAATTTAAGAATTTTTTTTTGGAAAACCAGTAGGAATCCTACCACCATGTCATTACTCAAATGGGGTACAAATCCAAGACACAAAACAAAAGCAAAGGATTTATGAAAAGAAATACATATCAAAACAGAGGCTAGTACATGAGGGGATCTACAGCCAGACCACAATATTTCAACCAAAGTTCCTCTATCACAATCAGTTTACCAACCACCAAAGCCCATGACGCACAAGCACAACACAGGGCCCAGCACAACTAAAATTCAAGACTTGTTACCTACAAATGACAAAAATGTTTTTTTGAAAATGAGGGGAGCAATAATTTCTTGATTCATACAATATTAGATATTTTGAAAGAACATATTTTAAATTTGGTGCATTGGTTGGCATGTTCGTTGATATATGTTCAGTTTGACTAGGGATGTGATCATAAAATAGAAGGGGACCATGTACAAAGAAAATACTTTTAAGGGAGCTTTCTATATATAGCATGGGGAATCATTTGTAAAATTGTCTATGAAGGGGACATATTACAAAATAGCTCACCTTTTTTTGTGCAAACTATAAAATTGCATGATAATAAGTTGGCATGTTCAATTATCAAGACCGACACAGAGATGAGACATCCCACTCTTCCTAACATGTTCCATTTTGATGGTCAAATTCTGAAGGTTCACTTGGAGCAACATGAGAGATACATCAAGTCTCTCTGAGCTATACACTTCCACATCTATCGGGTTTACCCATAACTTGCTCAGACCATTTTCCCATCAAGCTGAAACCAGAAGATGAACAAGGATAGTATAATTTTCAAGCTGAAGTCCTTGTGGCTCCAACTTTGCAGGCCTCAATCTGGTAATGCCATACTCGGAACACTTCAGCATATCAAATGTCCAGAAACCAATATTTGTATCACACAAGCTCATAAAAACTATATATTCAATGGTATATGTAGCATTATCAAGCATCTACAGAGTATGGACCACGGTAACACACCTCTAGTTATTTAAGAAACTGAAAAATAGGATATCATGTATGTATGGTGCATATGCCCATAGCTTCAAATCTCAGTTCTCAAGTTATTTAATTGCACAATATTGCATAGTATGGTAGGACACCTTTTGTTGTTTTAACAATATTACACGAGCAAATGGATAAGCTACATACTAAACCATGTGTGAAATTGTGGGAATCATTTCAAGGTAAAAAAGCCATGAAATATTGTCCTGACATTAACTTGATTATGCCAGTGTAATTCCTCAAACATTTCTCTTCAGATGAGTACTGATTAAAGCAATGGTTCTACAAGACACAAAAAGAAGTGACAAAAGAGAAAAATAGATATTAAAAATAAAGAATAAAATAAAAAAACAAAGAATTTCGAGTAAATAACAATAACACTGATGAAATGTCATGTCAGAGACAAAACAGGCTGTACTGCAAGCCCCATATCAATCCTTTGTTGCACCTCTTTAGCTCCTGCATATGATTCTCCATTCACTCATTTAAACTATGGTCGGAATGTGGCTGGTTCCTCATATAGAGCCAAATAGGCCCTGGTGATTCCCTCATTTATGTGTTATGAGTAGCATAGACAATGAAACAGTTGAACACCTACTTAGTTCAACAATTGTTTGCAAAACAAATCTGGGGAAAATTTGGAGCAGTCACAGGGATAAATCAAAACTTCAACAACCCGATGCTTCTTTGGGAAGTGGGGAAAAGATTGAAGAAAAAAGGGGATATAAGTATCATGGCTAATGTCTCTCAAATTCTGATTCCAACCAGCTGCTGGGCTTTAAGAAAACCAGCTCCTATTTTGAAAACACTTGGGAGTCCATGGTCAGACTCATTCAGGACTGAGGCACATTTAAATGTGCCGGGGTACAGAGTTCATGCTTGATAGGGGCAAATCAGTGATCAGGATGCAGAGTAATGAATATCTCTGCAGTTTTCTAATAGATTTCTCATCTATTTTGTCTAGTTTTAATTAATTTTGTTCCCTGTTGTATCAGAAAGTTTATTTGGAAGTAGAATTCCTCAGTTTCCAAAAACAATGAAAGGTGCTCCAGTTTCCAGAAATCGAAGATTTCTTCCATAAATTTTGTCAGTTTCAAGTGACCACACTGCCTTCTGAGACCCATTTGACTACCACATATTGCAAAATAACAATCTGATTTGTATCATCCTGCTCTCTAGTGAAATTGCGGGGCATTCCTACATTCTGCTTATGTGGATTGCATAATACCAATGAAATTGTAAATTCCATCTTGATTGAACCCTTTCATCTCTTGCATCACATGCCACACCTTCCAGGGTCTACGTTACCAAGAGGGATGCCCTCAAAATCAACAAAGAATACCATGAGAAGTAACAGTAATATGATATGGATACTATTGGCAGTGGAAGAATTAAAAGTACAGCATCTTAAATGGATGGCAGTTTTTTTATAAAAAAAATAATTATAACCTATCATCAGCTGTGAACCAAAGAATGTTCAAAAAATCTGTTTGGAGGAGGAAGCACACTCCCCTTTCACATTGCAAATTTGTTTGGACTTCCCAGTGTCATTTTTTGAATCCCTTGATGTAATTTGGGTTGGTCAGAGGATCGCTGAAGATGATATTACAGCAGAAGGGGATATTCAGAGTATTTAAGCAAATGCTATGGAAGTATATATGCTAATCGTTAGGCTAAATGTAAACATATGAGTGGCCAATGACAAGCAGCAAAGAACATTCCATCTTTCCTCTAAAATAATGAAATAAGTGGCTCAGTTGGGTCAGAGAACACAGCAAAATGTGTGGGTTGAGCTTCAACAGGATCATTAGAAGTTTAGAATATGTCAAAGGCATGGCACTCAATCTCGTAGCTACAAGAAAATCAGAGTGGACACCACCAAGCCGAGGGAAGTGCATTATTATTGCCTGTGCATCATCAGCAAGCCATTTCCCTTGCCTTTGTCCATGTTCAGTTACACAACTTCAAGCTTGAGCAGTGTGTGGCTCATAGCAAAAAAAATTAATACGGTAACGCCCACATAAAATCCTGGTAAACCCCTATTAATGGCTCCTAATTCCTAACACAATTACAAATAGGCTTGTCATAGCATAATTCATAAAAAGCTGACCCTGAACGGTTGGCAATGGGATAACTTAAATTGATACAACTGACATCCTTTGACGACCAAATTCAAAATCCCATTAAATAAAAAGATTGTGGAAATGGAAAATATGTAAAAATATCTCATCTAGCTTAAACTCATGTATTGCCCATAAAGAAGTTAAGCATTTTAATGTTACTGTTATGTTTGGTTGCTAAAGAGTATAAAATGGTGGAAATGGAAATGTAACTTTTTCAAATATGACTCCTCATGGGTGTAGAATTGTCCCCTTTCCACAAAATGATGGAAACGACTTGCTAGCCAAATGCAAAGTACTCATTACCCATGATGGTTGGAAATGACAGGCTTACCCCTCATGTTATTTCCAACAATCAATCACCACATGAGGTACTTATGATGAGATGAATGCTTCAGACTGTAGAAATCATTGCATATGATCAGGAATGCAAAATCTAACAGATAAGAGTCAGTATAAGAAATTTGATACCTTCACTTTCATGAGGCACCAATTGACCATTAGACGATGATGATGATGGTTCTCTGACCTGAAAACTCCATTCTGTTGGAGCATGCATGGACATGTAATTGGAGATTTGATGCCATTCTCCTGCACACATCTATCATTAAATGGCTAAAAGATTATAGGTTTATTATTTCCTCGCTCAAAAATAAAAAGAGAACACTTCAATTAATTAGACCATACATGATCTTTTGATAACTGCAAAATAACTGCCAGAAAGGATGAAATAACTGGCTTTTAAAACAAACTATAGTAAGACTTACTTCAACTTTTGAAGACATGCAACTAATTCTCACTTAGTTTCCCTCCTGTAGTGAATTAGTGGTCATTCTTTGTACTTCTAAAAAAAATTGTCCCCCAACCCCACCCGCCCCCCGCCCAAAAAAAAAAAAAAGGTTTGATCCCCTAACCTTTTTAAAAACATGGTTTGATCCCCTAACCTTTTGAAAAACATTTAAAAAAAAAAAATTGGTGTCATTCTTTGTACTTGTAAATTCCTTCAAGTCTTGTTTGGGTAGAATAAAGAATAGGTCATTTTTTGTTTGGTTATGTTTTTAGTTATTCTTGTTCAGACATATAATAATAAATTTTTGTTGTTTGGTTGACAATGGATAAGTTGGGTATAAAAGGTGAATAATAAGTGGATAAGGAATTATAAAAGGTAAAAAAAGAATTTAACATGTGAGCCCCTGAATTATAATAACGACAGGTGATTTGACATGTGGACCTCCATACCAGTTGAATAGATTGGATGAAATAACACAATTCCAAGGGGACCTGGAAATCAAACCAAATTATTTCCACCTATTATGGCATAGCCATACCCTCCTATTATCTCAAACAAACAAGATTTTAGGTTTGTTCACCCCTATTCCACCTTATTCCCCACCTATTTCACTACCCAAACAGGGGCAAGGTGGCTAAAAACACAATCAAACACAAAATTATTTATTCCACTGGTATAGTTAATTATTCCTAGAATAGTTGTAAACCTCATAATAGCTTAAGTCTCTATTCAGCACCTTAGAATCTAAAGTAGTAAAGATTTAAATGAGTTGTCTAGAGGTTTATTTGTCATTTGACTTTTATAGTTTTCTAAGTTTCTATATTAGTTAATGTTCACATTTGGGAATGTTTAATTATATGATTGATGATCATTTAAAGAACCATTTGAATCCCTCCTTTCCTCTTCTTCTCTTCTCAATTTTCTTATCTCATTTTTCATATCATCACTTTTCACTTTATCCTGCATCACCCTTCCTCTTTCACCCCTAACGATCTGCCTCCCTTCCCCTTTGTCTTATGGGTGTTGAGAGATTTACTAGGCATTTTTGTCTTTAGGCTTTCATTTAACCATTCTAACTTCTTTTCCTCAGAAAAAAACTTCAAACCTTTTGATTTTTATTTATTTGTTCTTTGTTTAATTTTGATTGGAAGTCGATGCGCACAAATAGAAACACTTGTAACTCAATTCACCAGTAAGACACGTGACAGTGACTTTTGTGACTTGCATCACTTTAGATACGAACAAATGGATAGATGACAAAAGTAGATTTTGAATTCAAGAGATAATCAATCCAATAAGCAACTTAACCTTTTAGCAAACATCATTTACATTGAATTTTGTAAATCAAGTAATTTGCTTACAGTCTGCAACATTTAATGCCTCTTCATTTATTAATCTAGACAACAAAATATCAAGCAGGGTACCTTTAAGAATTTCCCTCACCAATAAAGTTGTACAACCACTTAGAAGAAATAAAGGAAAAATTACCAATCAAAAAAAAAGAAAAAAATGAAAATTTGTACTTGGTATGTCGAATGAAAAGTGCAGGAAAATGCAATCTTTCATGAAGAATTGAAATCTCAAATTAGTTACATGAAACCATGTAACACAATTCAAAATGTTACATTTTTTATAGGTAAGTAGTAGGATTTAAACCCATGACCTCATGGTTGCAATTTCTATTTTCAACCATTGTGCTATGGGCCTAACCCTCAAAATGATACTCTTTTAAATATGTTAAAACACTTTTGTCATGGAAAGGGAAAGGAATGCACTTTTGAAGGATGTCAGGGACCAAGAAAACTAAAGCACGTAAAATCATTATTGGAACGAGAATAGCACCTTTATCTGTTCCAGCAGGAAGAGATCCCAAAGAATCCCTAGGATTACACTTTTCTTCATCTTTACTCTTGAAGATTTTTTTGTGGAAATTGATGCAAAATAGTAATGCACACAACGTCACCAATATAGATCCCAAGGAAATCCCTATTATTGGACCAATTGCCAGCTTTTTCTTATCATTATCATGATTTTGATTTGACGCTTGGCTATCCTGACCATGAGGGGTATTTGCAGATGACCCGGTATGATTATGATTATGTGCTCCACTGGAAGGTGGTGACATATATGGTGGAGGTGGAGGAGCAGGACCACTGTTAAAGGAGTTTCCCCCAAGCCTGTGGCGATGCATGTGAAATATAATGACAATTATGAAAGAAAACAGAACAAAAACAAAAAGAGCAATATATGCAATGCTTCAGATTGCTTACATAAGATTTGGAATTGACTTAAACTCCTGTGGAATCCAGCCATCAAAATGATTGTTTGCTATATTTCTGTTGTAAACATGAATGTTAGTATAAAACCAGATGGACGCAACTATCATTTGAGAAAATTTAGCTTACAGATTCGTCAAATCAAGATTAGATAGGACATTTACTGGACCAGTCAACTGATTATTTTGCAAGAAGCTGCAGGAAATGTTCATGTTCATGGATCAGATAGCTGCCAAAGAACTGAAAAGTTCAGGGACAAACTTTCTGCGGAAATTTAATTTTAAATTCACTCACAGACTAGAAAGATTTGACAAGGAACTAAACGAATCTGGAAGATTTCCAGCCAAGTTGTTGAAAGACACGTCCCTGCCATATCATTGCAGAAAATGTGTTACATGAGGCATAGAATCTTGAAGCAGAAGTACTGTCCTTAAATAAAACATCCTTTAAATATATTAAAAAAACAAACTGATATGAAAGTAATGATAAAGACACACAGATGGCATGAATATTATAAGAGATGTACTGATTTGAACCATGAGCATGTACTGCTGGTGAGTGGACATCTCTATTGAAGATGAAATACAAAAGAAAACAATTATCAAGCCAAAAAGGCAAGAGAAACATTTGAGCATTCAACAATAGTTTCAATTCAAGCCAACAGAAGCATGAAGATTTTTCTTCTCTAGTGTGTCTAATTAGCAGTTACAAGGTAAGTACACCAATCTCATTTCACATAAAGAAGGAAACACACAGTATGTGAGATGTAGATTTTAATGAATAAAAACTTCATTTTCAAGTGTCAAACTAATTGATATCACATCTCACCCCATATCAGTTCCTAAAATGTAGATGATATAACGTCCAAACTTCTTCCCATATTTGAAAAGTTAGCCTCCATTTGGATAGAGAATTAAGGTATTATGAGGTTCACGACTATTCTAGTATAAATAATGATAAATTTTTTTGTTTGGTTGTGTTTTAAATTATTCTCCTTGGAAAATGTAATAATAAAGCAGTTACAAGGTAAGTAACACCAATCTCATTTCACATAAAGAAGGAAACACACAGAATGTGAGACGTAAATTTTAATGAATAAAAACTCCATTGTTTAGTGTTAAATTAATTGATATCACGGTCTCACTCCACATCATTCCCAAATGTAGATGATAAAAGGTCCAAACATCTTCCCATATTTGAAAAGTTAGCCCCTATGTGGAAAGAGAATTAAGTTATTATGAGGTTTATGACTATTCTGATATAAATAATGATAAATGATTTTTTTGTTTGGTTGTGTTTTGAATTATTCTCGTTGGGAAACATAATAATAAAGTTTTTGTTGTTCGGATAAAACGTGAATAAGGTGTGGATAAGGATTTATAAAAGGTGAAAAAATATGACAGTTAATTTATAAGAGGTGACAATTGATTTGACGTGGACCCACATTATTTTGGGTTGAATAACCTGGAATAACTTAATTCCAGGCGTTGGCTGGAACCTATATACCACTTTATACCAGTTAATTCTATCATACAGATTCTCATTTATTCCAGCCTTCCAAACACTCATTTTAAGACTATTCCACTATTTCCCATTATTCTGGACCTTTTCTCGAGCTAAACAGGGGCTTAGTGAATCACAATTTAGAAAATCCTAGAATATTTTGTAAATAGCCACTAGCGGTATTCCATTTTACTGATGTGTTGTGCAAGCAAATTTGTGGGTATATAACTAGATATCCTTATAATAACATAAATGATTTGACATAAACTTAGACTCCTAGTCGCTCCTTCGATTTTTACCATATAAATAATATTTGGTGGACCCACATAGGGGGAAAAAAATATTTGGCCTGAGCTTTGTAGAATTAAATCAAAATTATGTGAATTCTGATGCAATGGGCTCACTTTGTATGTGGGAAAAAAAATTTGAAGAAAAAGGTTGTATATTCATATATACCTGAATGATGCCCCCCTCACAAAAATGGAGATGATGAATCTCCAAAGGTTAAAAAAAAGGAGCATAGCATGGAAAATAAAGAGAGAAACGAAACAAAAGACCCCCTTTAGGGACGCAACAAAATGATAGCCAACTGAGATAATTATGCTTTGTGTGGGAAATTATGATAGCCAACTGATAATTAAACTCTATTCTCAAGGATGAACAACATCATGTACTGATGATTTCCCAGTGCTCAACTAAATCTGTTCCTCTATTTTTTTACTCATTCCTTTTGTACCTTTCAGTGTATTACTTTAGCTTCTACCTCTAGTATCCCAGATCAGCTTTTTTTCAGGAAAGGTGGAAAATCCACCTTTTTATCTTGTCCTTTTTTAACGAAAAGTTGTGACTACATATAACTTTATTGCAGAAAGAATTCAAAGCTCCCATGAGAAGGGGACATAAATGTCAAGCCTCCAAAATGAAAGAACAGCTTGATAACTGGGGATAATCATGGTCTCCAAGATACAAGGTACATCCAAGCTAAATGAGAAACTCTGTTGACAAGTTTTTCCCCTATATTAGATTGACTATGGTGCAAAGATATTAGTTTATATCTCGATCGCAGTCATATGCAAGTTATTTACATCTTGCTTCCTGGCTTATATAACCAGCAACATTCAACGACCACCCAATGTATTATAGGCATATCCTTATCTGATATATAAGAAAAGGTGGGAAGCACACATCTGAGTTTTGATAGACCAGAGGTAAATCTCGAAAATCCACCTTAATACATAAGCACATTAAAAATGCACAAGAAGGTGGGTGCATCACAACTTGATATATCCAAGATACCAAATTTCTTTCTATTTCCCTGAAGTTTGTCTTTTGTCATCTATTTTGAGCTTCATTTGATTAGTAAAGATTAGGCGTGATATCGCATCTTTCCTTAAAAAAAAATAACACTCTGGTGTCTTTTTTAAGAAAAGGGTAGGGATGCTATACCACCAAATATTATTCATTGATTTGGATACATTCTACAAAATGAAAATCAGAGAAAAAGAAAATTAGAAACAAAAGGAGAGGTCCTTGACAGTATGTGAGTGACCTTCAGGAGGGAACTTATCCAACTCAAAACACACCCAATTTGATCAAGATAAAATTCTCAATCCGTGCGAATGAAAGAGCATTCCCACATAGTGGACGTCCCAGGATTTAATCAGACTGTTCACCTCCTCCCAATCAGTGTGTGGCCGCATATTCCTGAAAATGGCCTCATTCCTAGCCCTCTATACGGTCCAACAAAAAAGTGGGAACTCAACTCTGACAAATATCTCCTAAGACTAAATCATCTTAGAGCATATCTCCTAACAATCAACACCTTAATTTTTCAGATATCATTCTAGCATTGGACACCACAATTAGCCACATGCAAAACTTGCTTGCAAGCTTGACTAAATTCCCTGTTGTCTTGTTGATGAAGTATTATAGAGTGATACAAAGAGAATACTATGTGTCCATGCAAAGTCGCACATGCATGCTCACACCAAACCAACATAAGAGCCACATAAATCCATAAAAAAGGACCATAAACACAAAATAAAAGTCATGTCTTTACTCATTAAGCAACAAGATTTGATCATTATCGAAGTTGTAGGGGGGAATTTAGCTCAAATGAAGCATTATGCAAAAAACAGCCGCCACTATTTGAGAAGCAACTTTCCAAAAAGTGCAATACTTCCATTATTTTAAACAAAGAAAAAGCATAAGATAAAAGCACCCAATTCCTGTCAAAAAAATAAATAAAAAGTATAAGCCTTACAACTCTGAGAGAGACTGAAGATTTTGAAATATATCCCCAATTGATTGAGAAAGAGAGTTGTGGCTTGCATTCCTACAATTAAAGAAAACCTTAGGCCATCAGCATAAAGCTGTCAAATATGCTGCACAGAAGAATCGGAAATAGTACCAAGCACAAGTAACTCACAGATAAGTGAGGGAAGCCATGGTAGAAATGGAGAATGGAAGATTTCCAGAAAAATTGTTGCTCGCAAAATTTCTGCACCAGTAAAGAGAGACATTTGCATCGATCAACGAGAACAGTAGCTTGAAATATTGGATGGTATAAAATAAAAGGAGTGAAAGCATATACAAGTAGGTAAGATTTGGTGGTAATTGATATGGTATTGTGTCATGAATATTGTTGTTGCTGAGATCCCTGGCAATTATAAGAAATTAACGAGTAATTAGTAAGTAATTACAGTGTACTAAGGAGCAGCAACAATAAAATAACAATCATGGAGATAGGATGGAACAAGAGGTGTTTCCCATACAGTGTTCTCAATGACAAGAGGTCTGATAAGAGATAACCCAAAGTACCGCTGAGGCCGAGGCCAGGTAGCTGACTGTTGACAAGAATACAAGATACTCTTTGGAGTTAAGAAGCAAAGTTTACTAATTAAATTACAAAAAAAAAAAAATCAGAAATGAGTTTAACATACACGGCTATGACAGCTGAACCTTCACAAGAGACCCCCTTCCATGATTCTCCACAAGGGTCTCCGCTTGATTTCCATCCAGTTAACTGCGGTGCATTGTTCAATGACCCAAAAAGTACCCCAAGAGCTTGAACTGCAGTGCAAATAACAAACTCACTGCCAATGATCCCAACAATTCCAATTTCCAAGCAGCACAAAAAATGCAATAAACAAAATCCAGAAGAACAAAAGAAAAGGAAATCAAATATAACCAAAAAAAATTTAGCCGCAATTCCCAGCATACAAATTCTCCCATACAAAAACATAATTCTCTAAAATTCCTAATTTGGAACATCACATTATCCATTCTATGAGAAGAAAAAAAATGCAATTTAAAAAGAATTGTACAGACAAACAGAAAAATAATGAGTACCATCAGAGGGGTCGGTCGTCGCCAGAACGATCAACGGACTGAGCAGCAGCAGCAGCGACAACAGCTCGACAAAGACGGAGAAATGCAGCCCCATCATTTACTGGGAGCAGAAAGAGGAGAAGCAGCAGCTCCGCCGTGTATTTCCTTTCACAGATTTTGTTGAAGTTGGTGTTGCTGCTCTTGGGGATGCAAAGGTGAATGCGAAGTCGACCTGCAGAATGTGATTGACTGAGATCTCCTCCAACAGTCCCCATCTCACGAAAGGCACATTTTCTCAACACAATTGTACTATTCTATTATTATTTTATATTATGACGAAAGAAGTGGGAGAGAGGTGCGGGGAGAGAGATTCGAATGATAAATAACGTGTGTGATATTTATTTGTGTGTGTCGGTGAGAGATTTGGGGTGCCCGGCTGGACTCTGGAGAGTCAAGAAAAGTGATATTAGATGGTTTCATTTATTGTTGTCTCCGGGCTGGCAGGATGTCCTCTGGTGCTTGTCCGAGTACAGGGAGGACATGTATGTTAAAGGGGTTGTTGATACGACATTAAAGGGGATGGTATCTTACGTGGTTCACTGTATGGAAAAATTTTATAGCAGTCAATGAAAATATATCATAAGTAAATGTACAGTAAACCCTCCAACTAATAGGGGTAGTTAATTAAGATTTTCATGGATAAATTGTTCATGTCCATATGGATTTGTAAATCTTGTGTTTTTCAATCAGGACATTGGTTCATGGATAAAAGTTCAGTGTTATTCAACTGAGACATTATTTGGTGGATAAAAAGTCCAGCGTTATTTAATTGAGACATTATTTCGTGGACAAAAAGTCCAGCGTTATTCGATTGAGACATTATTTCGTGGATAAAAAGTCCAACGTTATTCAATTGAGACATTATTTCGTGGACAAAAAGTTCAGTGTTATTCGATTGAGATATTATTTCATGGACATAAAGTCCAGTGTTATTCGATAGAGACATTATTTCGTGGACAAAAAGTCCAGCGTTATTCAATTGAAACTCCTCATAGTAGACATTTTGTCATGTGTTATTTAATTTAAACAATATTTGTGAAGATTTTCATAAGTGATTGATTTTTGTTAACTTTTATTAACTTTAAAGAGAAAAATACAAAGGAAAAAATCATTTCAAAATTCCACCCAAATGAGTGGGATTCTCATGGACTTTTATTCCAACATTGTGAATATTTCTTCTTTTTTTCTTTTAACAAAACTCATTTATAATTTTCATCCCATGTCTTCCATATTTTTATTCACATTTTTTTTCTTTATTTATCTTTTTTTTCTTCTGAATGTCCATTTGTATTGCTATCACCTCATATGTTTGATGAATATATAGGAATGATAGGTTTGCTTGTGTTGCAATCAATCATTGTATTATTATCTATTATATAATATATGCCTAGATTTATCATATATTTGATTATATATATAATATTTGATTTGATTTTCCTTGAAGATATTTCTATTATTGTAAAATATACATGCATTTTTTTTATAATGTTCAGACATATATAAAAATAAAATTAGGCATGTGCATATATATGACTAAATATGCTGATTGTTTTTATTTTATTTTTTATTCAAAGTAATATAATAACTACTTTTATTTTTTAATTTTAAATAATATAATTTATTATTTTATTCATTATATTTGAAGAGATGTAATATATGATTTTTATATAATATATATATTTTCTTATTTTTTATTGTCTTTCTAATTAAAAACTCATCCCTCCCCTCTATAAAAGCTTATGAAATTTTCTCTCTATAACAGAAAAAAAAGGTTAGCTCATTGTGGATTTTTATCAATATAAGATATTTTTTCTCTTTTTTATTTTAGATTGATTGTTTTTAATGAAGAAGAATTTTTTATGAATGTAAATATGTATAAAATATTGATATCGACTCATATGTTTGATGAATATCTAAGAATTATGGATTTTCTTGTGTTATAATTAATTATTTTCATTACTGTACCATATATAGTGTATATCTATGTCATCCACTATTTTTTTTTCTAAACTGAAGCATATTGTTCTTACGTTGATATCTACCATATACATGTTTATGGTCCTTTCTATTTGGTGGTCCATTATATATTGTATTGTTTGGTAGAATGTGTAATGAAATCCATGTGTGTATATATGAAATTATACATGATGTGGTTAAGCAAGTAGCCATGATTGTTTTAAAATATTAAAATGGTGTTTTGTCTATGTGTGTGTGTGTGAAATTGATTAATGTTATGGTACATCAGTGTGATTTTTTTTAAATGAGTTTTTTTTAAATGATTTTGTTTACCTTATTTTAGGTTAATATAATTCATTTAAATATTTTGAGAACAAAGTAAAAGCATATAAACTACATATATTTACAAAAAAAAAAGTTTGACAAAATCTGAGCCAAGCTACCTATGGATCCGCCCTTGAGCCTAGTTCATCAATCTCTATTTGTTATTTAAAAATCCAAAAACATTATTATGTTTGTTAATAGAAATTCATATGTAAAAAGAGTTAATCTGTTAAAGTATGTTAAAGTTTGTGAAAGTCTATAAAAGTCCATGAGAGTGATTTGTGAAAGTCTGCAAATATCTGTGAAAGTTTGTGAAAGTCCATGAGAGTGATTTGAGAAAGTCTACAAATGTCTGTGAAAGTCTGTGAAAGTTCATGAGAGTCAATATATGAAAGTCTGCCAATGTTTGTAAAAATATGTGAAAGTATATGAGAGTTAATCTGTGAAAGTCTACAAAAGTCTATGAAAGTCTGTGAAAGTCTATGAAAGTCAATCTATGAAAGTATACAAAAGTCTACGAAAGTCTGCAAAAGTCTTTGAAAGTCTGCAAAGTCTACAAAAAGTTCATCACTTAAACAATGTCCACAGAAATCCATCAAAGCCTGTATCGACTCCCCCCCCCCCCATAAAAGACTCTTGCTGGTAAGAATATTCAAATATATTTGTTCAGGTGCACCTTTTAGGCTGTGGGTGCGTCTGATAAAGGACGGCCATGACAGACATGGCTGGGGGACCACATATGGTTAGCGATTACTGCTCGATCGTCCAGATTCTACAAGCAGATTTTCAGCATGAAGGATGACTTCTCGACGACAATTCGTTAGAAAGTGGGAAACGGTCAGTGGACCCACTTTTGGCAATATAGGATGGTGTGGCAACGTTCCTCTTCGAGACGAGGTGCCTGACCTTTTCAGACCGGCTAGCCAAAATGACGGGAGTGTTTGTTCCTTGTGGACTGGCTCAAGGGCGTTTCAGGGGTGGGATATTTGACTACACTGGACCTGCCTTCCGGCAGCTACTCATGATCAAATGGTTTTACTCACTGATTGTCTTGCGGGGTGGAGCGACGGACTTGGGGAGGGTGAGGATCAGATTTGTTGGACGCCCAAAACAATGGCCGGATTCTTAATGAAGTCATGCTATGACTGGCTATGCAAGGCCTTCCCCTTGGCCCCCCTCACGTCCTAGTAGGTGAAACAAATTTGGAGCCCAAAGATATCGTCCAAGATTAAGTTCTTCATGTGGCTCCTTTTACAAGAGCACCTCTTCACGACGGTATATCGAGCCAAGTGACGACTAGATAAGTCAATTCTTTGTGCATTATGTGGAGAGGAACCCGAGACAATTGCCCATCTTTTCTGCCAATGCATGGTAGCCCAGGAGCTCTAGTCCAAGTTGCAGGTATCCACACCACTTGGAGTATTAGGGGACATTGAGGCATGAAGGAGCTTGTGGAGCACGAGGAACTCCAAGCTCACCAATCAAGCACTATAGTATGTGACCCCTACAGTGACGTGGTCAAATTTGGCGGACTCACAACGACGTGATATTCAAGAGTTCGCGCATGTATGTGGAGAACACATGGGAGGCAGTTGTGATGCTGATCAGGGACTACTGGCGCGGCATTGAAGGAGCGGGGGGGGGGGGCACGTTATCCTTAAACCACCTTATAATTACTTAATGAGATGCCTGGCGAGGAGAGTGGGGGGGGTTAGGTAGATATCCCATCTACGGATCCCCCCCCCCCCCCCCGCTCTTCACGTCTTTTGTTTTTCTTTTCTTTTTTGTTGTTTTTTGTTTCGTTTCCTCTCACCCCCCTTCAGAATTGTAACCCTCACTTTGGAATATAAATGGCAATAGCAAGATCTAATTTTTTAAAAAAGAAAAGAAATGCTTTGTGTATTTTAATTGGCTGCTATGAGGTTGTTCCCTATAGTTAGCCACTGGACGATTCGACTCCACATTAAAGGACTTATATATGCATTTCTTACAAAATTATTGAGACTCTTTTAGCTTTTTATGGTATTTGTTAATGTAACAATAGTTCTTTAATTTGTCATATCCCTCTATTTTTATAGGTTTCTTTTTCTTGAAATCATATTTTCAATTTTGTATCAATAATTGATCATGTCCACTAAAACAGACTCTGCACGTACTCCCCAATTGGCGATTGACGGCCTCACAAAGTCCCCTTCATTGTCGGTTGGGATCGCCTGTATTGAAATACCGGGTTCACCTTATAGCAACCACCAAATTCTCGTCACGTGTAATGAAAAAAAATCAACTTTTCTGTCACTCCAAACTTTTCCATCTTTCCAAAATAACCCCAAAAAAAGTTATTCCCAAAATACTGCTCCACTCACTCATCCACACAAAAAACAATCTCACCTAAAATTTATGTTCCTTCTCTCATTCTTCCTCTGTATTCTCACCAAGCATGGACGAGGAACATCGAGGACAACAATGGTGGATTTCTTGTTCTTCTGATTCGGCAATGGCGAAGTAATTCATATAGCCAGGGTTTGTCAATATTTTCTAGATTTTTTTTTCTTGTATAACTTTGTATGATTGTCAATTATTTTTCATGTATGGATTGTTTTGAGAATCTTTCAAACTTGTGTGTACGGTATTTTTTTTCTTCTGATTTCCTTGTGATGAGGTTTTATTTGATTTAGATTCAACAAGTCATGATTCTTCTTTTGTTCCTTGTAGAATTTGGATTATTTTAATTTTGCAGATGTTTAAACAAATATGTGTCATACAAGGCTTTTTTTTATACAACCACTGAAAAAAAAATTTCAATTGTAAATTGTGCATAGCTTTAAATAATTTTTGTAAATAGAACTTATGTTTGCAATTTGTATTCTAGTTGATGATGATAATTTGTCCACATTTTTTCATAAAGAGAGGACATCAACAAATTTTATTTATTTATGGTACTTAATTTTGTCTACTAAATTATCTTATCCTTTACTTGCAGCCAATCTAATAGATAAATCTAATGTCCAAGCCAATGACATGTTGAATGTTGAATTGAAACAAAGGAGGCTAGATGTGTGTAGAGGAGCATGCATAGTCAAGCACAAATAACATGAGTGCTTATGGAAAGGATGTCCAAAGAATATATTGTTTACCCCACTGTAATTGATGAACTATATAAATTTTCAGCTTCATTTTGTAAGACATTCTCTAGACATAATTGAAATGAATTTATGGGTTGTTTGATTCTCACAGTTAATCATAGTTATATATACTTATTATTTGAAATGTTGATTTCCAAAAATGTTTTGAAGTATCTAATGTACTATAGTATGTTTTATCCAAACTCTTTTTCATGGAGTGAGAGGGGATTAACAACATCAGACATAACGGAATCATCTGTGTCGCTTTATTTACAATTTGGGAACAACAAGCCACCCACACTTGATGCTCTGTCTCATACTAGATATGTGCAAAATTGTTATGCATCACACAATGTGAAGGACTTGCATGATCAAGACATCATTCATAACAATTTACATTCTACATATAAAATGTTACAAAATTAACTTAAGCACCATGCTACTTAAAATTTGAGAAGCAAATCTGACCCTGATTGATGCATGTCCTATATCATTATCCTATGCCCCACATCCATTTGTTTTATTTCTAATTGCAAGATATGTGCAGAACTTCTACATGATAAAACTATATATATAATCACAAACCATTAATAACAAAAAAAACGAGGATGATGAACGCTCTATTGGCCTCCATTCATGGATATCAAATTAGCATCTACTCTGACCGATAGCAACAAAAGCTCTTAAATCTGTGTATGAAAAAAGTGTATAAGTACAAGCCTACCTAAAACCCTTTAAAAATAATAATAAACAAAAAAAAAACCATGCATCTAAGGAAGAAGAGCCAAATTATTTGAATTAACAACATTAATTTAGAGGGATATTCTTTTTTTATGGAATGGTTGCCTTAGTCATGAAATTTATTCATAGAAAATGCCCAATTTAGAGGAATGTTATGTCATTTCCTTTAGCTAGCCCTTGATAACACCTTCCCAATTGAGCTTTAGGGTAAACCACTACCATATAACCACGGCTATCTTTCACAATATCTGATTTTGCATCTTTGTCCATCTCTTCGATATATATTGACATGAAAGTTATTTTATGTTTCTATAATCCAAAATTTTTAGAATACGCCTGCATTGGTTCCTCACATATTCAAAATTCTTATGTCTACAAGTAGCTAGTTCATTAAATGAGTCAAATATTATAGTCTTTTCTTTTGCATAATCAGATTCTTTAACATTGTATTCCATGACATTTCTACTTCAGCATGAACATGTATAGAGCAATCTAAAATCTTTGATACTCTATCTGGAACAAGTCAAATGCCTCAAGTGTATATAAACTTGATGCATGTGTCAACATCTTAACTGGCGCAATTAAATTTGGGTAGTATTGATTATCTTAAAATCAACTCGTAATTCTTCATGACAACGATCATCTATTGCTCTCTCAAAGTGCTCAAAAAAGAGTAAGGGATCAAGTTGTGAGCTCAAATATCATCTTAATACAGCATTGAAGCTCTCACTCGTTGTGTAGTCTTCATGTCCACACAAAGGATTCCTCACCATAACCCAAAGCCCACTTTTCTTTCAAATGTAGGTTTATTGTAGCCAATCAACAACATCGTATTTTACGAGCATATCTTGCCATGCTGCAAGAAATTCCTCCTTAATCTCATAATTGTAAAGGCAAGCAAGAAAAGTAGCTTTGAATTCGGATTGTGATAATAAGTGATTGAGATGTTTATTGATATTTTGCTGTAAATGCCACATACAAATTCGATGATTTGTCTCTGGCATCACAACATCAATTTCCTTAGCCATAGTAGCACATTGATATGTGAGAATGGTCTTCGGTTTTTTTCCAAACATCGTTTCAAGAAAACTTTCAAATAACCAAATGAATGAGTCTGCAGTTTCATCATATAATAGAGCACCACAATAATGATAATTTGCCTATGATGGTTAACTCAAATGAATGGTGCAAAATGTATCTCATAGTTATTTGTTCAATAGGTGGTATCAAAGCATAATACATCTCCAAAATGAGCATAATTCACTTATCCATTATCGACTTTGCATCAGCCCATAATACATTTGTGATCTGTTATGTTCTTCTGCATTAAATTGCATGGAGTGAAAGGAAGATGAATTTTCCAATTGCTTCCTTTTGAAATATTTGATTAGAGTGCTTGCAATTCCATTTTCCATTTTCTTTTCTCTCTTTGTGTGTAAATAATTCTTGACATCATCAAGTAGAAAACTAAGATTTTGACAACTTCTAGTTTGTCGACCCATCATTTCCACTACTAATTTTGGTGCTATGCTTGACCCTTTTGCTATATCAATTTGAGCTGCTTCAACTTTCCTTACATTTTTTTGTGACTGTAAGATGTGACTGTTGGTAATGGAATTCGGGGGTTTCCTAGAAGTTTGAATTTGATACACCTCGCGGCCTGGTCAAATCACCACTCGAAAAAGGGTTCCTTGCTGAGTCGCCCGACAGCTCCTTAGGAGGACAAAGTCGGTGTGATCGCCACCTACTTTCTTAAAAAGATGAAAAAGCTGATATTGTTGTTGATTGCCTCATGGGGTAATTGTGTGGATTCTCCTCTCTAAGACACCGCCCAACCGTACAAAGAGGTGAAAACGGGGAATCCTTTCTGCTTGTAGAGAATTTGACAAAGAGAGGTTGCTAAAAGGTGGGAGTGAGGGCCGGCTAATTGGATTTAGCCACCTGGTGGGGGACGGTTGGTTTGGATTAGACGTCTGAGACCTGATTCAATTTGGGTAGAACCTATGTGTGAAATAGGTTTAGGTTTGGCTAAGGCTAAACTAGGTTTGACCAGGGTTTTAGAGAGGGTTTATGGAGAGTGGAATTTGGTAGGAAATAGGTTTCCTTCTCTCTCAAATGGAGGGCTTTCCCTCTTTCTCAAAGGGGTTTTCAAGTGGTGTGTGTGATCAAGTGAGTGTAGCAAGGAGTTTGAATTGAATGATGCTTAATGTTGTAAAAGGCTTTGAACACCCCTTATTTATAGGAAAAAAATGGTGCAACGGAGTATCCACTGAACAATAGATCAAATTGGATAATAGGATGGTTGATTTGACCCTCAATTAGATCTTTCTTTTTCTGAGTTTTGTCCAGGAGGGGGGCAACTAGTCGGATTTAGCCATCGGGTATGGGCGGCTAGTTTGAAGAATCCACCAGCATCATGGCATGTCATATGTCCAATTTCTAACAAGCGGTGGTTTGGGGCGGTTACTAGGTGTAAGTCGTAATAGAATGGGCGGCTAAAATGGAACAGACTGCTACAATCATTACCATTAAATGTCAACTTTATATCTCATTTCTGGAAAGCGGTTGGGGGAGGGGGGGGGGGGGGGCGGGGGCGGTTTGTTGGTTCTAGCCATCAAAGGGGGGGCGGTTACTTTGAAGTAGCCGTCTTAATTTTGGCCACTTATTTTTCTAAGTGTTGGGCAATGTTTAATTTCTTGCCTTCTCCTTTTAATTTCCTTAAATGCTTTCTATTTTATCTAAATGTAGTCATTTTAAAAGCGTTACTTAAAGTAATTTTGTTTGCTTTGGACGGATAAAATTGGAGTATCCTACAGTGACGAAGAGGTGAAGCCACAATTTCATGTAGGGCAGCAACTTGGATTAGGCTCAACCCGAACTCGACGGATTGAACCGATTTTAAGCGGGTTGGGTTAGAAAAATTGGGTTCGGGTTAATGGGAACAGGTTGAACATAAAATTGGGTTGGGTTATAAATAACCCGACCCAACCTGGACCTGGTCACCATATTAAATACAAATGAATATGCACCGTTGGATTCCTCTTTTCTAATTCAACCATTCATTCTACATACCTAACATCACTTGTAGAAGAAAAAAAACCCTAGCCACCCTCTTTTAATGCTTCTCTCTCCTCTCCAAAAGCACCAGAAATTAAACACCCACTACATTTGGAGGATCTTGAAGGAATTCCACCGATGACCCTCTCCCTCCCCTCTCAACCGATCACCTTTTTTTGTTCTATATATCCAAAGAGCTTTGTTTGTTTCATATTCCTCTTCATTCTCTCTACTCAACTTTTCCACTTTCTCCACTCAACAGAGGTGCCGTTATGTTTATTTCATCTTCCTCTCCGATGTGCATTACTAGGTTTATGTTGATCATGTTCCCCATTTTTGGTGGGAAGGATTGGAATTTTTTGTGATTTTTTTGCCTTACATCATCTTCTTTTATATTTGAATCCTCGGGTTGAAATCGGGTTAGTTTTTTTCTCTAAGGTTGGATTCAGGTATAAAATCGGGTTGGCTTCAACCCGAGCCCAACCTGCCCGAATTACAGCCCTCATGGTTATGATTTGAATCAAATTTGATAACATGATATGCACCATTAATGAGAACTAATTGTCATTTCAACCTTACATCCTATTCTTGTTTGTGACCATGGATTTTGGATCTTTTCTTGTCATATGTCAATACCCATTTCCCCTTTTGCCTTCTTTTGAGCAACAAAAACAACATTTATGCATTAAACCCTTATTGTTATTACTCATTTTTTTGAATACTAAACCCATGCTTCCATCCATTGTTATTGTAAAACATGTATGCATTCTCTTCGAATTCAAATTGCATGCCAACCACGGGTATCCCATTATCATTAGATTGATCTACAAAAAAAGTATTATTTTTCATCATAGGCATGTCTTTGTTGAGGACTATAGCATTGCATGTTCTCCAGATCCATATTGACTCAATGAGGTTCGGAGATTATGTGCTCCAAGCCTTAATGAAAATAAAGACGAAGATCACATATTATGCAAACCCAAAAAATCACATATACAGTTTGCGAAAAAATCAATAACTCCAAAAGCGTCATTCGTTAAATAAATATAAGTCAATGCTAAATCCATTCATTGAAAAGAATTTTATATTTAAAATAATTTCAAAGTCATTGGAAAGCTATAGTTACAATGCAATTTTATCAACACAATAACCAAATATAATCATCATGAACCCATGTAAAAGAGAAGGAAATCAGAAAAAGAAAAAACACAGTGGACACAACTTTTAAAAGATACTCAAAATAGCACATACATGAAAAATAACTGAAAATCATACAAAGTTATACGGAAAAAAAATCAAGCAAATGGAGACAAAACCTAGCTATATGATCTGCTTCGCCATTGCCAAATGGGAGATCCACCATTGTTGTCCTCGATGTTCCTAGTCTGTGCTTGATGAGAATATAGAGGAAGAATGGGAAAAAGAGGGCTTTGTAAGCCCATGAGGGCCCATGCATTGGACCTATGCATATTGATGCATGCACGTGACTTATATTCACGTGGGGATTATATAAGAGCCCTTTAAGGCTTCCTCTTCATTACGTCAAACAACAGCATGGCGAGGGGTTCCGCAGCGTGTTGGGATCGGCAACAGTGAAGAGAGAGAGGAGAGAGAGAAGAGAGAGGAGAGGAGAGAGAAAAAAGGTGTTCCTTCTTTAAATATTCCTCTATGTATTCCAATCTACATCGAGGTTATGTTCTTCATATTATTTGGAAGATTATTTAGGGTTTCATTGAGGTAACCATGTATCCCTCTTTCATTTTGTATTTCTCAAGTTTTTGGACAAAACTTGAGAGGACATTGTTCTCATTATATTTTAATATAGTGAATTGTTGCTGGAGTGTCCTATGGATGTAGGCTTTTGCCGAACCACGTTAAATTGGGTGTTTCCTTGTGGTTTACATGCTTTTATATTTTTCCGCTTGTGTCGGTGATTGATTCGGGCTTCGTATAATATTATTCTGAGATTATTATTATTTATTTCGTATGAATAAAATTGTTAAAAATTCCAACAGGTGGTATCAGAGCAATGTTGAATTTATTTGTATGAGATAGTTATGGAGAATTCCATCGGTTAGATGATTGATTTGAATAGTTCTAATTGGTTGTTATGGAAGCTCAAGATGGAGGACATCATTTACTGTAAGGATTTGTTTGAACCAATTGAAGGAGATAAAAATAAACTAGAAAAAATGACAGAAGAAGACTGGACCAAGTTGAATAGAAAATGTGTTGCCAATATTCGACAATGAATTGATCCCAGCATATTCCATTACATTGCGAATGAAACGAATGCACTCTCTTTATGGAAAATGCTCCAGTTTATGTATGAGAAAAAGACTATAGGGAATAAAGCACTTTTAATAAGGAAACTCATGAACTTAAAGTTTAAATGTGACAGTGTTGTAGAGCACCTGAATGAGTTTCAGAGCTAGGTGAATCATTTGACTAATATGAAGATGACTTTGGATGATGAGTTTCAAGCATTACTGCTTTTGGGATCTTTGTCAAACAATTGGGAGATGTTAGTTATCACATTGAGTAATTATGCTCCAGATGGTGTATTGTCAGTGAGTACAGTTACAAGCGGCCTGTTCAATGAAGAAACAAGAAGAAAATCAGCGGATACAGATGATGCACATGCATTTGTCACAAAGAACAGGGGAGGAGCAATGGTCGAGAACAAGGTCATGGCAAGTACAAAAGCAAGTCAAGGTTTGAAGAAAACATGTACTACCATTGCGGTAATGCCGGTCACTTCAAGAGGAATTGTCGAATTTGGAAAAAAGAAAAAGAATGAGGAAAATTATCTGAAGAAGAAAGATGATGACAAGAATATCATGGAGACTGCATATACAAATGAGTTTGTGACTCTCTCTTTCAGAGAGGAAAAATGCTCACATGTTGCAGATCAGAATACTGAGTGGATAGTTGATACAAGAGCGTCCTACCATGCGACTCCTAAGATGGATTTCTTCACTTCACACGGGGCATGAGACTTTGGCATTTTGAAGATGGAAAACACTGGTAACTCAAAGATTACAAGAATTGGTGATGTGTGTATACGCACTGATGTAGGACATACATTGACTTTGAAGGACGTTCATCATGTTCCTGATTTATGCCTCAATATGCTTTCTGTGATCGTTTTGGATCACCAAGGATTTGAGAATCACTTCGGCAATGAAAAATGGAAGCTCACCGATGGTTTACTAGTCGTCGCTAGAGGACAAGCATGCTATATTTCTTAAAATACAAAGGTAAAAGTGTGCAAGGATGTCGTCGCTAGAGGGCAAGCATGCTATACTTCATAAAATACAAAGGTAAAAGTGTGAAGGATGGAATGAATGCAATTGAAGAGAATTCGTCTCCGGATTTATGGCATAGGTGGCTTGATCACATAAGGAAGAAGGAGCTACAAGATTGATAAAGAAGTCTCACATTCCCTTTACCAATGGTATGTCTCTTAGCTCTTGTGATTATTTTTTGATTGAAAAGCAGCATAAAGTTTCTTTCGATAGATGTTCGAAAAAGAAGTCTAATATTTTGGACTTGATTCACTCTGATGTTTATGGTTCGTTCGAGGTTATCACTTGGTGGCAATAAGTATTTTGCTATATTTATTGATGATGCATCCAGGAAAATATGGATTTACTTATAACAAACAATGGATCAGGTGTTCAAGCACTTTCATGCCATGATGGAACTAGGGGTGGTAAACTAGCCGAACGAGCCGAGCTTTGACATGTTCAAGCTCGGCTCGTTTATAAACGAGTCGAGCCGAGCCGAGCTCACGAGCCTCAACGAGCCTAGCATTCTTCTTCATTTTAGGGTTTTTAGGAATTGAAAACAAAATTTTAGCCCAAATGAGCCAAGTTCATGAGCTTAAACGAGCATAACTTTGTATTAATTTAATATTCTGATTTTATAAAGGAGTTTAGTCAAGCTTCAATTAAGTTTTAATAATACAAACGAGTCGAATTTGAACATAAAATGAAGCTCGATCCAGGTCTCGAGCCTAACCGAGCTTTAAAACCTATTCAAGCTCGCTCATTTATCTAAACGAACGAGCCTGAACGAGCTCAAACCGAGCCGAGCCCGAGCTGAGCCTGAGCGGCTTGGTTCGTTTACCAGCCCTAGATGGAACGGGAGACAAGAATACGGTTGAAGTCACTGTGGATTGTTAATGGCGGAGAGTATAGTTTAAGGAGGTTCAGAGATTATTGCTCGCGTTATGGGATCGATAGGAAAGGACTGAGCCCGGTACTCTACAGCACAATGGTGTCGCAGAATGGATGAATCGCATTATTGTTGAAAAAGTCATGTATATATTGAAGAAGGCTAGATTGCTTGAAATCTTCTGGGGTGAAGCTGTTTCGACTGCATACTATTTGATGAACAATTCACCACTAGTTCATTTGGATATGGAGATTCCATAGAAGGTTTGGTCCAGGAATGAGGTTTTGTAATCGTATTTGAAGGTCTTTGGATGTAAAGCTATGACCTTTGTACCAAAGAGGAGAAACTTCAGCTAGATGAAGCGATCTCATGCATCTTCGTTGGTAATGGAAATGAATTCGGCTACAGGCTATGAGATCTAGAAATGAAGAGGATTATTCGACATAGGGATGCGGTCTTCTATAAAAACCAAACTATTGAAGATTTTGATGGAGTTCCAAAATAAGTTGGTGGTGTTGCAGATTTAACACTGATTCCTTCTCCGACTCAGCCAGCTACAGATGGGGAGAAGATGAGAAATGAAGACTTTGATAGGTGCCAGAGATACCTAACATTGATGAAGTTCATAAAATAAAACTCTTGAGCAGGGGAGAAGTGTCATCAGCCAAAGACAAAGATTCTAATGAAGATGTCATCGAAAGAGTTAGAGACTATAGAGATTCCCATGAAGAGGTCATCGAGAGAGTTAGCGACTATAGAGATTCCGATGAAGAGGTCATCAAGAGAGTTAGTGACTATAGCTATTCCGATGAAGATATTATCGAGAGAGCATAGACCATCATTGAGTTACCCTACCTTTGAGTATTCCAAAGGCACATTCTTATGAAGAACATGACGCGTTCAAGCTTTACGAAAAGCTGGACAGTATGAACTTCAGGTGAGGAGTCGCAGGCCGAGTTCCTCCTTCATTGGTTTGGAGGGGGAGAATGTTAGGTTTGTGGGCCTTAAAAGGGTCCAGTCCAATTGAGGGCTTTGTAAGCCCATGAGAGCCTATGCATTGGACCAATGCATATTGATGCATGCACGTGAGTCATATTCACGTGGGAATTATAAAAAAAACCCTTAAGGGCTTCCTCTTCATTATGTCAAACAACACCACAATGAGGGGTTCCGCGGTGTGTTGCGTTCGACAACAATGAAGAGAGAGAGAAGAGAGAAGAGGGAGGCGAGGAGAGAGAGAATAAAAGGTGTTCCTTCTTCAGATATTCCTCTACGTATTCCGATCTACATCGAGATTGTGTTCTCCATATTCTAAATTATTTAGGGTTTCATTGAAATAACCATGTATCCCTCTTTCATCTTGTATTTCTCAAGTTTTTGGAAAAATTTGAAATGACATTATTCTTATTATATTTTGATATAGTGGATTGTTGCCGGAGTGCCCCGTGGATGTAGGCTTTTGTCAAACCATGTTAAATCGGGTGTTTCTTTGTAGTTTGTATGCTTTTATATTTTTTTGCTTGCATCGATGTTTGATTCGGGCATCGTATATTATTTATTTCACATAGATAAAATTGTTAAAAATCCCAACATATACAACTCTCAATTGAAAGGAGCATGTGCCATCCCTTTCGAAATAAAAAGTTAAGTCCGTCTCTCTTTCTCCAATCATCTAGTCTTTTGAGTTTAGTTTTGGTGCTTTACATTTTGACATGGGTTTGTTACATTTTGGTCTCTCAAGAAGAGAAGCCAAGGAAGTATCAATCTGGTTGTGTGTGTTGTTTTCATCTTGTGTTTTTTTTATCTTCCTAACCTTTTTATTTGATCTTATTGCCAAATTGAAATATTGGCAAGATGGTTGAAGTGCTTATTTGTTTCTAGATTTTTTAATCTTCTTGTGGATTTTTTTTGCAGGTGTTAATTTTGAAAAATAACTCTAACTGAGCTTTGTATGCAGACAGAGAGAAGCTGGTTGAGAGAGCAGACAGAAAAAACACCCCAACAGATACACTAGAGGAAGAGGAGAAAGTGTACATCAGAAGTCTTATGTGAGGTGGGGAAACCTCTGTCGCATGACTCCGAAGGTTAAAAGAACACAATAAGTGAAGGAAAAGTTATCCATTAGACATTATCTACATTTTAATTCAAAGAGTCCCTCATGGGACAACACCAACTGCGGAGCAAGCAATGGTGCTCTATCAATCATTGCCCAGGTAGGGCAGGAAGTTGTCATGGTAGTAAATCTGAACAAGGATTCAACTTGGGAGTTAGTCACTCCTTCAATTCCACAAAGAAAAAAAAATGATAAATGATGTTGATGAGGACTAAACTCAAACACCGAGTCCCATAAAAGCCCATGCTGGTATATCGGACGAACTAGAGAATCATGGCATTTTATGTTGACAACTGTGACAACGCCTCCATAACTTTAATTAGGGAAAGGCAAGATATGTATTAGCCCCACTTGTAAATGATGCAAATACAAAATTGAAGACTAGGAGAGGTGATCAGACCGATGGTGGTGACATTCGTGCTTTGGTGCCCTTTGTGGAGAATGTGGTTGTTCCTTATGTTGTAGATGGCGTGATAGTCCCTCGAGTGCATCTGATAACAAAATGGCATGAGTTAATGTTATATTGGATGATAAAATGATTCAGGTGTGAAGGCAATCAATGGCTCAAAGGGTAGGAACGAGGAGAAGGTTAGATGGTGGGAGGAGCAGCAGTCCTTAAGAAGGTGCAATGCATTCATGGTACCAATATCTACTGCTTATTTATAACTAAAATCCACTTTATATATATATAACTATCCCAAGAATGTTTTCATTTTAAGGATACAAAAAATGAATACATTCTCAGGATTTTTTGTTCATTAATACAAAAAATGGTTTTTGAGGATATGGTAGACAATTACCACCTAGAGAATGTATTTATTGAAAGGTCATAATACAAAAACTGTTATATTATTATATCATCAATTTACTATGTCTACTATTACATTGCATTTAGATTAATGCATTATTCAATGTAAATTATTTCCAAGCTAGTACGAAATGTATTGAGAAATTTGCAAGGGAAGTATTATACTACCTACTACACTCTTAATTTGTTAGGGAATGACATATAAGATCCAAATTCTAAAAATAGGATTAGACATCTTTTATATCGAAAGGGACTACTAGAGGTTTTAAATATCATGTGCGATAAATTTTCACCATCTTTTAAAAATATAGATCTTAAAATGGGTGTGGTTATTCCCACCATCATGTTTTTTAATCCCTTAGTTAATATTAAAAAAAAAACAGATTTTGTTTTTCATAAAAAAGCATTGACTCCGCTACTCAAACACATCCCACTACCCTACATCAAAGTAATTTCCAATCCCACCACCCACATAAAAAACAAAACAAAAAAACACATCACATGTTGTATTGGATGTTCAAATCCTTGTTCAATTTGTATTGGGTGACACTTGGTTATGCTTGTATGTTTGACACTTTGTTGATTGTTCAAATATCCAAAGGATTAGTATAAATTAAAGACATTAATCAACCAAGTTAGTCGACAACGTCATATTTTGTTTTATCCATCCCAGGTCGATTGAAGCTTTGTTGGCCTTCTGCATAAATGGCTGACCATTCCTATTTCAATTACAAAAAAACAAAAGAAGCATGAAAGCAAAGTAGTTTGAAAAATATGTAGTCGAACATTCCTTTTGAGGCTGACCGACACTTAGTTGAAGACATTAAATTTGGATCGACAAATGCTCAATCGAATGTTTTGATTAACCGTTGCTCAAACACATGTCGTTTGGTTGATTGATACCCTCCACCTTCATTTCATCCACAACAGCCCAATATGTTCATGATGACAACCTCGAAATCTATTCACACTCAATAGAGTAATCGGAGAAGAGGAAGAGAGATACAAGGGAGGACCAACAACCTAATCAAAGTCATGACATCTTTAGGAGGGCTAGAAGTTTAGTGATTGAGTTCAACAATGACATGCAAGGTGCATCGTCGATGAGAACCGGTTCATGCTCCTCTTGGGATCACAGTCACGATAGTGTGAGATCTCATTGGCATCATGATGACCGAGAAGCAAACGGGGGACTGAGAGAAAAGAGAAAGCAAAGAAAATAGAGGAGTACTTTGTATTATAAAATATGATGGGTGGTGGATTTGGTGTTTCACTTAGGAATGACAGGTGGTGGATTTATCAGGGTGGTGGGACAAATAAATTAGGTAGTGGGAATATGTCAAACACAATTTCATATCCATAATTAAGGGATAGATTTTCGATATTCAATATAAGAAACAACCTGACTTGGCAAATTACATACATACCATTAATGCACACTAAATTATACAAATACTCTCTTGGAACAAAAGTATCCTCTATTTTACATTAGTTCTTATGTCAACCGCTTAAAAAAAAATCCACTTAGTGGTTCATAAAAGTTGACATCAAAATAAGAGAACTTATTTACACCCATAAATTATAACGGGTGTTGGAGAGTAGGAGATATATGTAACATTCTTTTTTATTTCATTGAAATTATTTTCATACTTATATTATCTTGTCCGCTTAATGTGAAAAATGACTCTCTACAAAGAAAAAATCATTTTCGCCATGAAAAGATTCTATTGTTGATTTGGTGGTTGGTACATTTCTAACTCAAAATGTTTCTGATAGAAGTTCGAAAAGAGATTATTCCAATGAATTGCATTTTATTTTGTAGTAAAATGTTTATCTATTTCTTTGTAGTTTAATTTTCATATTACTTGTTACGAGATTTCCTTTGCCTTCACAAGACAAGACTAATGTACTCAGCACTGAAGTGGCAAGAACATGTCGAGAATACAAAAAATCATTAGTTTCGTAGAGCTTGCAGAAAACAAAGAATGACAAGGCAAGGTGTGTCAAGTGGTGTACGGCCTTAAAGAGGCCGTGGTATGATAGGAAGTTGGATTAATTAATGAAGGGGATACCATATTTTCTTTCCCTTTATCTGCTCTTAAGATAATATATTTTTATCGCAAGGGCCCTAACTCCCATAGTAGTCCATCCTATGGGGGAGCATGAGAAATGGCAGAGGATAACACAAAGTTTACATGTCCTGAATTACAAATTAATCTACAATTAACATCAACCAAAAAGGAGAAGAGACTGATAACGATGTAGAAAAATGAAAAAATGTAGGAAATAATTTGACAAAGAGCTTAAGAATAATTAAAAACAATGAATATCCAGAGGGTAAGGGACTTCATTCTGCTTTCAATGATGAGGCTAACAGTCCCAGAGTGATACACAAAGAAACACCTAAAAGAAAGTCGAAGAAAATAAACAATCAAATAGAGAAGGTGTCTTTTAACTAGGAAAATTTAAGAATGAAATTTTGTAATAGTATGCAAAAAGAAAGATATAGAAGCATCATGGACTCACTAGACTAGGATGCAATGAGGAATGCAATTGTTGAAGAAATATCTAACACGAGGAATGAACAATAGACTTACAAAACAAATCAAGGTAGATATGGTGAATTTATTTGTAAACCACCAGCTTTTTATTTCATTTCATCATAATTGAGCAATTTTTCCATTTTTATATTTAAGTATAATGAAGAAAATGAGTATTAAAGTTTATATGTAACACATCGATAGGATTTTCTTAATGGACATATTAAAGACAAATGAAAGCATTGATCTTGAATGGTTAAGAGTGGTCCCCCAGGCAAAGTAAAATAAGTTATTTTGTGTGTATGTATTCATATATGATAATGTTGATCTATTGTCTATTTTATCTCAACTATCATATTGAACAGTTTTTTAGTGAATTGGGACAACTTATAGGGTTTACTAAGTACTATAAAAAATATGAATTACAGAATTACCCATCTACCATACATGGAATCAGATTAAAAGAGTGTTGAGTGTATTCGGTTATTGACACTTCACCATCATGCTTTCCCAATGAGTTATCATTTTGAGAAGCATTATGTTTTGAAGGAAAGTATTGCGTGAACAAAAAGGTTACCATTTAATGTCACGATGAACCCTTTGATTTTCATGATGTAGGTTGACACTAATGTTAGTCATATTTGTGTGAGGTTGGAATGAGTACCTTTGGAACCACTACCACAGTTCCTTCAATTGCATCTTCTTGAAATGTAATATTAAAGGCTTTTTGGAACCAATGATGAAGATAGATTATTTGTAATAACAACTAGCATAGTTTGACACTTATCATTTGTAATAACAAATTATTTGCCTCGCCCACTTGTAGCCAACTGCATATTCCAACAAGTAAGGAAGCTAGGGTTGTTCAGAACCAACCATGCCCTGTTATGTGAAATGGTGCACTTTGTAGTCTCTTCATGATTTATAATTATATAGCACATGAATTACCTCAATCTTCAATAATAATGATCCATAGTACTATAGCACATGATTACCCAAGAGTTTGGAAACACAGATTGAGTGATTTTACTTGTGCAAGAAGCTAAAAGTTATAACCTTGCCTGCTAAATGTGAAAAACAACTCTCTACTGGGAAAAAAAATCATTTTCACCATGGAAAGGTTTTGTTTAGATTTGGTGGTTGGTGAATTTCTAACTCAAAATATTTCTGATCACCTCTCAAGATAAGATATCAAAAGAAGACCATTCTAGTAAACTACATTTTAATTTATAGTAAAATGTTTATCCATTTCTCTGTAGTTCAACTTTTATGTTACTTGCTGTCAGATCTCCTCTACCTTCACAAGACATGACTGATGTACCTAATATTGAAGAGGTAAGAACATGTCGAGAATAAAAATATTTAGTATCGTAGAATTTGGAGAAAATAAAGAATGACAAGGCAAGGTGTGTTAGGTGGTGTCCCTTAAGAGACTGTGATACTAGAGGAAGTTGGATTAGTTAATGAAGGGGATACCATATTTTCGTTGCCTTCATTTGTTCATATGATGATAGATTTTGATCATTACGGCCATAACTCTCATAGTAATCCACCATGTGGGGGAACAAGAGAAATGACAGAGGATAGCATAGTGTTTACATGCCCAAAATTGTAAGCTAATCTTATAGTTAGCATCAATAAAAAAAGGTGAAGACACTAATAACCATGTAGAAAAATCAAACACTGCGGGAAATAATCAAACATTGCAAAGAGCTCAATAATAATTAAGAACAATGCAATGAATACCTAGAGGGGAAGGGAATTCATTCTGCTTCCAATGATGAGGCTAACAGTTCCAAAGAGAGAGAAAAAAAACACCCAAAGAAAGTCTAAAGGGAAGAAAGTAAACAATCAAACAAAGAAAATCTCTTTCAACTAGGATAGTTTTATAAGGAAATTTTGCATTAGTACAAAAAATGAAAGATGTAGAAACACCATGGAATCACTGAACTGAGATGTAGTGTGGAATGCAGCCGTTGAAGAATATCTAATACGATCCGAATATAAGGAATGAACAATAGACTTGCTGAATGAATCAAGGTAGATATGATGAATTTATTTGTAAACCACCATTTTTTTAATTACATTTCATCATAATTTAGCAATTTTTCCATTTTTATATCTAAGTATAATGAAGAAAATGAGTACTAAAGTTTAATATGCAACACATCTAATGACATGAATTCCTTAATGGGCTTGTTCTTGACCATGGAAGCATTGATCTAGAATGGTTAAGAGAGGTCCTCCTAGGCAAAGTCAAGTAAGTTGTTTTGTGTGTGTGTGTGTATTCATATAGTGATAGCGTTAAACTATTGTCTATTTTTATTTCAACTATCATATTGAATAGTTTTTAGTGAATTGTGACATCTTATAGAGCTTACTAAGTACTATAAAAAAATAATGAATTACTAGGATTATTTATCTACCATACATGGAATCAGATTAAAGAGTGTTGAGTGTGTTTGATTATTGACACTTCACCATCATGCTTTCCCAGTGAGTTTTATCATTTTGAAAAGCATTATGTTTGGAAGGAAAGTATTGTGTATTCAAAAAGTTACCATTTAATGTCATGCTAAGCCCATTCACCATGTTTGGATATAGAATGACCTAGTGAATAAATTGGAATTAGGCAGAAAAGGTGTTTTTTCATGTTTGGATGCCCAGAATACCACAACATATCTTATGCCAGAATATTGTGTAATAACCTTGCATTGGGATTCACTGAGTGAGCTGGAATAGAGTAATTCCAAGATATTCAAAAGCAAGTGAATATGTGTGCCCCACTGTAAAATAGATTTTTGAGAAATGCAAAACCTCATTTGTCCCATCTATGAAACTTTTTTTTTCAAACCAGTCTCCTGTGATCCTCTCTTCAGAGACTCAAAAAAAGATGCTTCGAATGGGGTCTTCAATGGCTGATTTTGATGCTGATCTTCACCAAATCTGTATCGACTCAAATACCCAAGTGAATCTTTGACCTGTCCATATCCACCTTTTGCATCACCTCCTGTGATCCTTATCTGTAGCCACTCAAACCCTTCAATGGTGTCTTCAATGGCAAGTCCTCATTCTGATCTCAACCAAATCCGCATCGACTAAAAAACCCTTGCGAATCTGTGCCTTGTCCTTGACATCCTGTCACCCTCATCTCATCGCATTCAATCCTCCCTCAACTGAGACCAACCACATTCACCTTTTGTAGAGATAAATTAACAGAATGATGGAGTTGTGGTTAATGTTAGAATTGAATATACATGTTGCTTAATTTTATTGGATAACTCCCCATTGATATTTATCTGTTTTGGTGCAATACACAGCCACACAATTATATATTTTCACATGTAATTGGATTGAGGCATGTTTGTGATTAATGGATGGAAAGTAATATTAAGTCAAATGTGGTTTGAGGCTTTAATATAACATTTACATGAACATATCATTTTCGTATTTGGATTTGGGTTTACAGGCTTTGTAAGCATTGATACATATGTTGCTCAATAACCGTTACACAACATATTCAGCATCCACATTGAAACCAATTGATCATCAAACTTTGCTTTCATCACATCCACAATCATTTGTTTTAAAAAAATTAACGTCAATTAGTAGAAGCCATGAATAGGATAACCCAAAAAAAGGATTAATAAATTCACATGTGAAGGGTATTTTGGTAATTTTAAAAATAATAAATATCATTCATTAACTTATTCACATCTTACTCACACATTATTCATCATCTACAAAACAATATACTATTTATCTTATGTTTTCTAGCAATAATAACTGAAAACATAGCCAAACAGAAATTTGGCTATTCCACTGCTATAACTGTATACGTGGGAATAAGTCCTATTATCCAAACGGGGGCATTGATTTTCATGATGCAGGTTGACACTAATGTTTTGGTCATATTTGTGTGAGGCTGGGATGAGTGCCTTTAAAACCACTGTGAAAGTCCGTTCAATTGCATTTTCTTGAAATGTAAGACTAAAAGCCTTTTGAAACTAATTATGAAGATAAATTTTTACAATAACAACTAATATAGTTTGACACTTATTAAAACTAATCTCCCAATAAATCTGTTTTGTTAGATATATACAATAACATTACCTAAAGCTAAAATCCAAAGTTCTAAAAAAATCCATTAGAGCTACTCATCTGGGAAACTAATTCTATAGAAACAAAATCAAATAATAATTTATTCCAAATGAGCATCAACATTTTTATGCAATCCAAAACATATTTTTACTGTCATATAGTTGTCTTTTGATCTTTTTGTTTCTTTTAAAAGGTATCAACTATTGATGTCAATCTAGAACTACCTCTGGTTCCAGTTATGCAAACTTGACCAACAAATGTTATGACACCTAAAATCCCACCATTTCCATTTTTTCTCAAAACATATTTCATATGTACTGTGATTCTAATTGAAATGTAAGATCTTTAGATTTTTTTAATCCTCTAATGGAATGTTGTAAATTGTAGGCATGTCTTAACCTCTCTAATAACTGATAATTGGAAGTATGAGCTACATTACCAGATGATCACATTTTGTTCCATGACTCCAACTGATATGTTCCACTTTGTACTCACTACTATTCAGTTTCTTTTTTTAAAGTTTTGATAAATGTTTCATTGTATATTCACCACTATTCAGTTTTAAAAAAAATTGAAATTGTTGATACAAATTTTTTGCAAATGTTGAAACTTTTGAAAATGTTGTATATTAAGTAGATATAGTTGTATTGTAAAAAAAAATTAGCACACATTTGTCTCAATCTTTTCATAAGCATTTAGTGTCTCTTGATGATTTCTAATTATATAGCACATGATTTATCTCAATTTTCAATAATAATAATCCATTGTACTATAGCACATGATTACTCAAGAGTTTGAAAACAGGGTTTAGGTGAACTTACTTTTGCAAGAAGCTAAAAGTTACAATTGTGTTTTCAAACAATCCAAACAACTACAAACGTATATCCATACATCAAAAACTTTGAATGAATAATTTGGAAATGTTATAAGTTTTTCACTTATAAAAGGAATTTCCAAGAAGCTCTAAAAATGTTTTTTTTGAGAAACAAATTGTGTTTTCAAACTCACTTTTAGTATGAGTGGAATAGACGCAAGTGTTTGGCTAAGTTCCTTCGAGCGATTTCTAACAATCCAAGAGCATGGGAGTTGCCCATAGTGTGAACCTCACTTTGATCGAGGCCAACAAGGGAGTTTGATACACATGTAGGCGTGCATTATTATTACTTATTACATATGAGACATGAAATTGGTTGGGTCAGGAATTGTGGTGGTTCAATAAGTCAAGCCTCCGTGATGGGAGAGAGGGGCAAACAAATGAGGAATACAAAAAGCATTGAGAGGTAGAAATAGAATGAAATGAAAAAAAATAACCCAAAGGCATGAAAGGATGCAGAAAAAATATACTTACTTATTAAGAACTCAAAAATAACTCTAAAAGTGTGCAAAACCTAAAAATAATAAGCGTGTGACTTGAATGACCCATAATTAATTTTTCATTTCACAAGTGTCACAAATATTATATAAGATATATTATTTTTTTTAAAATAAAAAGCATTTTAGACCGTAAATAAAAGTGTAATTTTTTTTCAAAAAATCAATGGAAAATGTAGACAACCTCTACTCCATTCTCACTGTTGAAGTCTGAAATTTTCTTATCACTGCGTATTTATGGGATTGTCATCAATGCTTATCTTGATAAGTGACACGTGCCCATCAAATGTAGTAATATGATTTTTATTAATGATTTTTAAACATGTGTCACTCATTCATTCGTATATGTATTTATATTAAAAAATTTCCAGTTCAACCGGTAACATTTATAGACATCGTGCACGAAAAAAATGATTTGAGACAAGGTGAAATAAATAATCGAATCAATAATAAAATGTATATTTTCAGACAAAAGGGTCTAAATGAAGGGAGGGATATATGCACCCCCATATACTAGAAACCAGCCCCAAAAGGAAACCCACCTAGACCAATCTATGAATATTATAATCTCACCCCAATTTAAATACTAGGGCATGAGCATTGTAAACCCACCCAAACTATTTGAAAGAATAGTGGACCCTCTCTCTTCTCCATCCATCCCATTCGGTAGCCCTTTGTGTCCCACGCGAGCCCGATCACCGTCTCCAGCGGCACCGGCGACCGTCATATCGTGGCCGCCTCCGATCGCCGCCCCGTCATTGAAGGTAAATGCATTTTCTTCTTTATATCATTCTTCCTCCTCTCTTCTTCTTGTTCCCCTTTTTTGAAACTAGATTTGTTTGTATGAATTTTACATAGGTTTGTAAAAGATGAGTTATGTAGATTTTTTTTGCTAGATTTTTGTTTAGGAGAGTAAATGATCCTATAATACCTATTCAAACTTATGTTCTTTGGATTTTTGTTTAGGAAGGTAGAATGCAAAGGAGACCAATGATTTTTTTAAGGATGATAAATGATCCTCCAATATGTATTCAAGCTTGTGCTCTTTGGGTTTTTTTAGGAGGGTTGATTTGGTTAATTGTTTTCAAACACCAAAGAAAAGGAAAAGGCTCAGCAAAAGTTTGATTTTTGTCAAATCTTTTGATGTTTTAGCTTCCACTTTAAACATGAAAAATAAACTTTCCCTTTTGCCATAAGAGAAAAATTGAAAGCAAGCAGAAAAAGTTATGCAATTTTGATGCACTATGTCCAATTAGATGTATACATTTCTCTGCATGCATTCGTCCCCTCAATTATGCTTTATACAAATCAAAACATATGATATATTGATGAAAGGTGAGTTGTTTCATCAAAGTGGATGATTGTCTGATTGACTATAATAATTTGATTAGCTTTCTCTTTTGTCACAATAAGCATTTAGAGATTGTATGATTATTTGTCTTTTTCCTGATCGAAATTGCCTCTAGTTATGTTAGATTTGTTTAACTGGATGGTGTAGGATGCTTTTGTTATCTAACATTCTAGCAATTCTAATGATAGGTGATGAAACAGGGAATCAGTGATAGCATTGGCATGGTCAATTTTTGGATTGGCCTAGAACAGCCCCTCGTGGCTATGGGGTTGATTCATTTCAAAATGTGGTGTTTTCTCATATAATATCAACTGCTAATAATTACAGATGTAATTAAAAATACATTATAACTGACTACTATTAGCAGCAGTATTGGTGCATAATGTTTCATTTTCATAATACCTCCATGTAGGAATCCCCATCTTCTTTGAGAACCTTCAAGAAAATCTCTACTTTAAACTCTCCATGTAGGCTTAAAACGATATTGTGACATTCATGGTAGACCACTTCAAGCAAGAGTTCTTTTTAATCTTTCCTTTTCTTTTATTGAGGATGGGGATGAGATATAAATTTCATGGTTTAGTGTTGTTGTTTAGTTAAGTTACTGCTAGTTGGAGCAATCAGCCATAATACTTTGGCATCTGACCACTTCAAGCAAGATTGTTTTTCTCTTTCTTTCTCTTTTATTGGGGGTGAGAGTGGGTGTATGGTATGAATTTCATAATTTTTTTTGTTGTGGTTAAGTCATGTTACTGCTATTGGGCAACTGGTGGCTGATATTATCCAAGCATTCAAAATGTCATAGTCCAAATTTTAATCATGAACTGACATTTAGCACAAACATATCAACAAAGAAATATTATGAGTATTGGATCGTTAAACTACTCTACAGGTAAGTCAAGGTTCTTCAGCCTACGTTATAAAAATAAAGACAATTGAGAATTATGAAAACACGTGGTGGTTGATGATCATGAACTAATAGCCACGTTCTTTTTTTTTTTATTAAACTAATGTTTGTGTGTATTTCTTGACGAAATTCGAAACTCTTTAGTTATTTGGTTTATGGTTATGCTAGTGTTGTTGAAAATGGTCTGAATCATTGATTGATTGAAGTATGCTTACACATTGGTTATATTATAATGATTGATGGAAATGTAGCATATGGATTTAATTGTGAGATCTCATGATTTATTTTTTGCAGCGTACAACCTCTATGATTCAATATTTAAAAGATTTTGAGAGGGAGATAGCTCATCCACTGGCACAGAAGGGCATCCATTATGCAATTGACTTCCTAAAAGATGGTACACCCCTCCCTAACATAGCGGCGGAAATTCACAAGGAACGAAGGGCAAAACATCGACAAGATGGACATAACTGACTTAACTTAATGGTTTCGATTTTGACCTGTAACCAATGTATTTTGATAACTGACATAACTCTCTAGGTTGTGAAATATTAGCTATTTGTATTTGATTTGTGTAGTTACATGAGAGTTCAGTTATGAAATCATTTCTTTTTTTATGTGTTAAAAAAGATGTCATTTGTGCCCTTTCTAGGTGTTAAATGTAAAAAATATGTCGACAGTTTTGGTTCTAATTCTTGTAACACTACATCTGTTTGTTTAAAGATGAAGATGTAACTTACTAATTTAGTTTGAGATATTACTTTTAGAAACTTGGCAGATGTAACACCTTTCCAACCTATGGTTTCATCAGATATATCATTTGCATCCACTAAAAGTCTACACAAAAAGAGATGCTTTCACGATCTATTTAATATATGATCGACATTATTCAAAGATCTAGGTTCCCCTTAGAACTAGTTTTTGCCACACACTTTCACCCTAAGTTGCTAATGGCCACTTACCAGAATTCGCCAGAGCAATCGACGACCTTAATTACACAGGTTCGCCATACCAGTGGGCGACCTGTAAGGGGGTACACGCCAATCATAGGGTCGACTAAAAAAGTTAGTTCCATGTGGCCACTGACTTGGACTCGCCAGCGTTCCCGGCAAGCACATATACACAGGTTCGCCAGTCCATTGGGCAAACTGTAAGCGAAGACACGCCAAGCACTACGTCGACTAAACCAGTAAGTTTCATGTGGCCACTATTATGGATTCGCCATAGTATTAGGCGACCTTAATTCCTCATATTCGAGCGACCTGTAAGGGTATATACACCAACCATAGGGACGACTAAAAAGGTCATATTCATGTGGCCATTGACTTGGATTCGCCAGTCCTCTTGGTGACCCCATATACTCAGATTCGCCAGACCATTGGGCGAATTGTAAAGGGAGACACCTAACACTACATCGACTAAACCAGTGAAACATTCATGTGGCCACTCACTTGGATTTGCCATCAGAAACGTCGACCAAATTCCTCAGGTTCGCCAAAGCGACCTATAAGGGGATACACGCCAATCATAGGGCCGACTAAAAAAGTTAGTTCCCTATGACCACTGACTTGGATTCGCCATCGAAACCAGCGAGCACATATACTCCGATTCGCCAGTGTGGCTGGCGACCTGTAACGATGTATAGCATAACATAGGATATAAGGGGGTGAAAGGCATAAGGGTGGGTTCAGTTTGAAATGGGGTGGGTAGGGTAGGGGTAGGTTTATTCTTATTTCAACATGCAATCAAATTATTTTTCTTATTTTGGGGGGGTGGGTTTCTAGAAGATTAGGGTGCATATATCGGCTCCCCTAAATGAACTCCGACATGCATTGACATCAGCCAACGGAGCGGATTTGTTCCTATCCTTGTGGGTCCCCCCCTATGTAACAGTCCTCCAAAACCCTCTCGTCGGAGCACACACTCATCCCCCATTAGGTTTCACCTCCACGACCACTTCTCTCAGCCTCTACCACCGCCATTACCATCTCCTCCTCCTCATCAACCTCCATTAAAACAACAAATTGAACTCTCTCATCATCCCAATCAAGAGAAACTTTTTTAAAAAAAATTAGCTTCATTTAAAACTACAATTTGACACACACACAATCAAAAAAGGGAAACATTGACATTTTAGAAAGGCAAAGGAGGGGCAGATGGCGAAGACGAAGCCCGGCAAGAAGGACCTGGACTCCTACACCATCAAAGGCACCAACAAGATCGTCAAGGGTAATGGAAATGTGTCCGATTTGTTTTGATTCTTGTTTTTGATGATGAAGTCGATGACGTGAATGGATCGGTCGGTCGCAGTTGGGGATTGTGTGCTGATGAGGCCGTCGGATTCGGAGAAGCTCCCTTATGTGGCGAGGGTGGAGAAGATCGAGGCGGACCACAGGAACAACGTGAAGGTGAGGGTGAGGTGGTATTACCGCCCGGAGGAGTCCATTGGCGGGAGGAGGCAGTTCCACGGTGCGAAGGAGCTGTTCCTCTCTGACCATTATGATGTGCAGAGCGCGCACACCATCGAGGGGAAGTGCATCGTACACTCGTTCAAGAACTATACAAAGCTTGACAACGTTGGGGCGGAGGACTACTTCTGCAGGTTCGAGTACAAGGCCGCCACTGGGGGGTTCACCCCTGACCGCGTTGCTGTGTAAACCCTCTTCCTCCGTAATATGCCTGTTTTTGTTGTCCTTGATGTTTTGCTCACTTTGAAGGAGTTGTGTGTGTTTAAATTTGTGTTTTGTTGATAGGTATTGCAAGTGTGAGATGCCCTACAACCCCGATGATCTTATGGTTCAGTGCGAAGGGTGCAAAGATTGGTAATGAACTATCGCCTTTTTTTTTGTCATAAATGTTCCTTATGCAGAGAAATCAGATAATGGTAAGTGTTTACGAATGTGGTTGTATTTGTATGGCAACAGCTGTGAGTTGGGTTAGAGTTAATTTGCATTGCTGCTTACCTTACTGCTTCTTACCCATTTTATATTCGTTGGATGGTTCTTGCGTGAGTGTTCATTTTTCCTGTGTAATGTTTGTTCAGTGCATTGCTTGAGTGGTACTTTCACTCAGAGAGGTCCTCGATACTCATATTTCCATAGCATCTGAGTCGAACCGAAGATCTTCACTTCTTTGCTGATAGTACACTAGGCACATATTTTGCCTATTCCTGTGGGGGTAGTGGGCGTCGCATACTATCTAGGTTGGGAAAACTGGTTAGTATGTGGAGAGTGGAGATTTTGAAGCTATGTTGTCTACCCTCACGATATGAATGGACACTGTCGTCGTTTTTTTTTTTTGATGAAAGGTAGGCCTTAGCCCTCAAATTTATATAAATTAGAGAGAGAGGCCAAATTGGAAAACAAGTACAAACCCTTTCAGCAGACATTGTCGTTGTTGGGTCATATGAAGGAGATGTCGATGTGTGAATCCGTCTTCAGTTTTTAAAATTAAATTAGAAGGGATCCTACCACCAGATTTTATTTAGAGAAAGTTGAGGCACAATGCTAAAAATAGAAAACTGAAATGAGAGAGAGCAAGTAAAACCAAGAAATATGAAAATGGTGGATAAGAATTCAACCATTCCATAAGCCTCGTGGACAAGAGACCACTCCTCCATGACCAGTTCCATGTCAGGCAGCCAAATGCTTTTCACACCTGTGAAATAGGAAGCCCAATCCTTGATGAACAAAATTGTGCCCTCCTAAAGGTTTGTTGTATAGGGAATAGTGGAATACAAACTCGAAATACTACAGAATTTATGGTCAACCACTTGGCCTATCAACCCAAAGAGACTAGGATTTTAGAGACTTATGCATTTTAGGCTATGCCCAAACGTCTTATCTTCAAGACCACAAAGATTGCATAAGGTTGATGGTTGGACTCTTGAAACCAAATAGTGGTGCTTCCACTCTCCGCTCTTGGTTTGGATGATGAGGCAATAAAGAAGAATATCCCAAAGCAGTATCACGGAGGGTTAGGTTTCTAGCTCTCAGGGCTCGGAGAATATGTGTGCTACTTGTCCTTCCTCATACGCATTCTCGGTTCGCATTGTCATGTGCTACAACACCACAAGTTCTTATCGCCATTTCACCATGGTAGGGGTCATGCCTTTATCTTGCCAGCATAAACAGATAATCAAGTTATGATAGAAGCGGTCCATGTGAAAATATGGAAGAGGGGATTTCAGGGCGCGTGGTTGAGCTTTTGGAGGGGAGGGTGATGATGAGAATAAGAATGTTTACTACATTTAGAAAACCAGAAAATACAAGTTGTGAGAGTTTTCAAGTTTCTCTCAATAACTAGAGATAAAAAAAACATAAAACGTAATTGCTTTTCTATCCATTAATGGTTGTTATTTATAGGCCTCGGCACCTCACCAATAACCATCTCGTAACTACCTTGTAACTGTGGTAGACTGTGTTGATGATTGGGGCAGTGATTGAGTTTGTTGGATTGATGGTCAAGCTCTTCAATTTGTTAGGGGGTCGACAGTTATAATGTACTAGTCACTATTTGTAACTACCTAGATAAGGATGGGACTGAATTCGCTGTTGGTTAGAGTGATGAGAACTAGTAGCCACCACTTTTCATGTGTCCAATGGTCGGATTTTTCTAACTATCAACCGCGCTACATCAACTTGCTTTCGAATATTAGCAAGATTTAAAAATAGTGTCTCTTCATTCTTAACTTTGGCGTATCATTGGATTGGTTGATGTTAGGAAGAAATCCTTTTCCTCTAATCCACTTTATGGTGCAGTGAGAGTCTTTATCGTGCATAGAACATTGTTAAAGGTTTGGCCAATGTAAAATAAGCTTTTTTATATCGACATTGCCTGCTCCATCTATATGCAGTTTTATTCATCAATATCATGCGTTTTACCTCTTTTTGAATTAAGGATGGGTGTTCTTCCTAATATTCAACACCTGAAATTTATTAATTCCCAGATGACAACTCCGAACAAAACAGGAGATAATGAGGCATGACCAGAAAAAAAACCGAAAACATAAAAAGGAAAAATAACAAAAACTACCATGGTGTACTACCCTCACATTTTCCCTCTCCAGATTGAGGTGGTTGTTCTTGAATCATTATATTTGCTATTAATATTTTTTTTTTGGATAAAAATAAAACATTCTGTTGCCTGGACAAAAAATCTTAAGATTAAATGCTTGTTGTGTTCATTTGTGTCCCCATCAACCTTGATTTCTTAGGGCTTTACTAAACTTGATTATGTAGCGGAATAAGGTATAATGAAGAGATTCCTTTTTCTTCTTTTCTTCTTCATTTTCCATTATCTAGGCTGCTACATCAATAAATTACCTCATATCCTTTCACAGACATATTTATCTGACTAGCTAATCTGATTTTTGAGAGCTTGTGGCTATTATGTATCCTATTAAGATAAGGTGCCAAGGGCCAAATACATGGGATTTGGAATCATTTACTTCAGAACATGGACACTTGATCAGCTGGGGTCCAAAGAAACCACATTAGTTTTAAAGAAATAACTCTGGTCATGGCCTTGTTCAGTTTGCTCACCACTTTTTAGGCAACTGCTTATGCATGAGACAATTTTAATTGTTAGTTGCTGCATGTAAACCTGAAATACCCATTATGCATTTTTTGGAATTCATGACTTATTTGTTATTTGATCATTTATGAGATAATGTAGGTCACCATTGATTTGCTAATATAACCTCTGGATGAATGACTTCTGACACTCAATGTATTTATTGTTCACTGTTTTGATCAACTTCTGAAATGACAGAATCTAAAGTAGAATTATAACAATATGATGTTGTACACAATTATGGTTTACATTTCTGGGATAAAAAATAAAAAAAAACAGATTACATCAGAATAATTATTTGAACATTTTTCATTTTATTTATATGTTGATATATCCATCATGAATGTTTTGTTTTTGAATTGTATCCCTTGTTTTTTTAATGTATAGATTTTGAACCATTAACTGTTGAACAAGTAGTACTATTGATCATTTGCTTGCTGTCTTAGATTTGTTACTTATGGTCCATAGTTGTTTCCACTGTTTATCCATGCTCATTTGACATATCATGTACGGTCTTTATACTGTTCTGTTGACAGGTTTCATCCTACTTGCATGGACATGACCATTGAACAAGCAAAAAAGTTGGATCAGTTCCTGTGTTCTGATTGTTCTTCTGAAGCTGATGCCAAAACATCCATGGATGAATTTCCTGTTTCTCCAATCACAGATACTAAGGTGAGCGTGCTAATTGATGGTCTTTCTTTTAAAATGCCTAATTATTAAATTTGTTGATATCTATGTAATTGTTATGCGAATCACTTTATTTTTTGAGGATGTCTGAAGCAGATTAAGTCTCTGAGGGATGTTTTGATTTGTTTATTTTATTTATATTATCTAGGTATATAGTTTAGATAATTAATTAGTCGATTTATCTCTTTGCATTGATAGATTTTATTTCCGGATTGGATGGTAAAAGATTTGTTAAGAATGGATTAAGGATTATATTGGGAGTTTGAGAGCGATCTGACTGAGATTTTGAATTCAACATGACACGAATAAAAATCATGGGCCATGGATTCTCCGATGGCTAAAAACATCTTGATGGTTGTCAATAATCCATGAGGGCTTTTTTATTTTGGGGACCAACTCTCTTCAACTCAGAGCGAATGATGTAGATCGAGTCTTGAGGGTTGTTTTAATTTCCTTATTTTATTTGTTTTAGATAATTAGTTTGTCGATTATACCTTTTTATAGTAGATTTTAATTACAAATTGTGTAATAAATTTGTTAAGATTTGTTAGAATTAGAGTAGGAGTAGGAGTAAGTATATTCTTATGATTATGTTGGCTTGTTGAGAGGTTTAACCAAGTCTTGAAGCCAACACAATGCAGATCATCATTATGGACTGATTCTGTAATAGCTTAAATATCTTGACTGTTGTAACTAATTCACATAGTATTATGTGTACGGATTGTCATCATGTAACATTAATTCTCTGAACATCCTGATGGTTGGCTTAAATTTGATGTTATCAAATTCTAATAAACTTAATATGGTTTGTTCCACACTATGTTAGGGACCAAGACCATTAGGGCCCTTGAACCACTGAAAAAAAAAACCCTCAACTTTTGCATCTTGAGTTGCTCAAGGCAGGGCACAAATTTGGTATTCAGATTTGTTATAAACATCTCTAGTTACTTTCAAGCTGCTTTTTATGCTTTTATCACTCATGAAAGGAAACATCGAGGAATAGAACAGAAGATGAACCGGAGAGTAGATTAGGAAAGCAAAAAAAAATTGGAAAGATGGAAAATAATCAACTTTTCTGTGTTATGTACTTGCATATTTTGATGGATAACTTTCAAAAATTGGAATGATGGAAAATATCAACTTTTGATTGGAATCACATTAATTTTGTTTTGACTGTCATGAAATAAATATTCTTGATGCATTTACTTGGTTGTGTTTCACCTTGTTCAGTTTCAATTTATCTGAACATTTTTTTCTAAACTTGAGAGAGTTTCAGTAACGTGCGAGTTACATGTCTAGGCAATCATGCTTCACTTAGATCCATACACTTGTCACCATTTTATACTGGGGTGCCCACATTTCCTATTTCTTCAGTATATTTATCTTCTCTGTTTTTTAGGTGGAATCAAAACGGAGAAAGAGATGATTGTTGATGATTGAAACGGAGGTTGCATTTTGAGGGGACTGCTTTTTATGCTCTTAATCTCTTCATTGTTGTGGAATTGTACATTGCAGAAAACAGACTATGCTTGCACGAACCAGAGGTGTTATGTTCTTTAGCTTGTGTGGTTAATTTCGTATTATATATCAAGTGCTGTTGTTGTACTTGGGATGTCCCTGCTTGCATATGATTGTGATATTCTGATCCTCCCTAGAATTAGAAAAAGGAACCTTCTTAAACTGTTCCACTCTGTAGCATGTTTTTTGTAATTTTAAAATATAAATGTTGTTTATGCTCATACAATTGCTAATTTCTTAACCTTAGGCTAGTTTGAGGAGTTGAATTGTTCTGACATCAAAAAGTGAGTGGCAACATCTACAAGCTGCCTAATTATTCGAAACTTCTAGTTATGTTGGTTGCCCCACCACTTAGCCTGAGTTTATGTGGTGGAAGCCCATGGTTACAGGCAAGGTAAAAATGTGCATCTGCGTGGTGCATTGGGTATATTGCTCTTGACTCTGAATGTGCTTTTGAAATTTGGTAATTCATTTGAGTTGTGATAATACTGATGGGTCTAATGTTTTTGGAGGTTGTGAATTTCCAATTACAGTTTTAGTGAGCCGCCTCTCTACAAGTTAGTGGTGATGTATTGGTTGAATTCATGATGTTCTAAGCTCTGCAAGGATCAAGTTTCTCAGGAACAAAAGGTTTTCCTAACTTATTTTCTTTTTAGAATACTTACATGCATCACATAATGCCTTTGATACTAGGAGGTGGTGTTGCATTTTTTTTAATGCTGTCTTTTTAGGAACATATTGATTTATAATGGTTTGAACTGATAGAACCAATGAGTTTTAAGAATCACTATAAACATGACCTCAGTTTTTAAATGCATGAAACATGGGATATCTTCTAAGAGTGACATGGAATCATGTCATTTTAAAGAGTCCCAAAAGCTTTAAATAACAAAAAAGGAGAAAGATATTGCCTTTGTGCAGCTCCATTTGCAAGTGACATTGTTTTTCTTTTCTTTTTAAAAGTATACTCTTCTATTGAAGTACATGTTATTATATGAAATGATGTATATATTGAGATGTACTTAACCCTTGTTTTGATAAAGAAAAAGTTATGAGATTTATGACTATTTTAGTATAAATAAAGATAAATTGATTTTTTGTTTGATTGTGTTTTGAATTATTCTCTTTGAGAAGTATAATAATAAAAAATTTTGTTATTTGGATAAAATGTGAATAAGATCTGGATAATGATTTATAAAGATAAAAAAATAATAATAGTTAATTTATAAGAGATGATGACAGTTGATTTGATAGTGTGTCGATGTATTGTTTTGATTGAATAACATGGAATAACTTAATTTTAGGGACCAGGGTTGCGTTAGAATTTATATACAAGGGTACTCATTGCATCCAAACAAGAAAAATTATCTATTCCGCCTAATTTCATGTTATCCCAGGGGCTACTATGTATCCAAACATGGCATTAGATTTGTTTTGTTTTGTTTTGTTTTTTTTATTCGTCGTCGTGAAATAGTAAATACTCAAACGAAAAAGGTAAATTAATGGTGATATTTTTATAGGTAATTATTTTTTTGAATGAATCACTCAAATACCCCTGACCCAACACTCAGATTTTTTTTGTGCCCCTAAAATGTAATTAGTTTTTTTAGTACCCCTGAGATGTTCTCATTGATTTTTTACCCCCACTTTTCATTATCCCTTAACTATTGCTTATAGATTAGTTTGGCAAGGGAATAAAGTTTTGAGGATAAGTTGTTCTAATTTTAGAGGATAAAAAATTCATCAATTTTGTTCATATTGACATTTGTCAAAATTGAGATAAAAAGTGAAGATAAATGTTATCCCAATCTTTAGATGGAACAAAATATCTCTATTTTCATTTCAAAATCGGGACAATTGCGCAGTTTATCCTAATGATTTTTTATACCAAACTTGGTTAAACTGTCATCCCACTCACTTATCTCCATAATTATCCCTTATTCTAACACTTACCCCATTGTCAAACCAGCCCTATAAGCCACCTAAATCTCATATATTTCTCATCCTTTTTCCCTAAATAACATTTCATTTAAGCCTATCAATCGAACAGATATGGATTAGATACATTAATATCCATATTTAAACTTTCGGATATAAGTATTAATTTTTGGATTTGGATATCTTTGGATACAAATAATTTTTGGATAATTAATATGTTTAAATATTAAAATGAAATTGCATAATCAAATGATATTTTAGAAAGAGATGAAAATTAAAATTAAGATTTTAAAGTTTATCTCTTTTAGATATCATATATTAAAAATTTGATAGTAATATAATATATCGTGATTGTGATTAATCATACAAATAACAGAAAATAAATAATATATAATATAAATAAATATACTTTTAGAATATATGTCAGATATGAATATTTTTAGATCAAATACACTAATATCCATATTCGTACTCTAGATATTTAAATATCGGATGTTTTTTATTTTTCAAATACACATTCAAATTGGATTCGGATTTTTTTAAATAATTCACAGACTTATTTCCATTGCTCCCATTCACATTGATCAGCCTTGTTCTAATCCACAGAAAAAATAATTAAAGTTTAGCAATTAGCACAAAAAGAAATTCAAGTGTTGTCAAAGGGGAAAAAAGAGTATAGAAGCTCCTCCCTTTTCATCAAGATTCCTCGTGATGGCGGAGAGAGTGGCGACAGTGGTGGCGAAAGGGAAGGCGACAGTGGTGGCGAAAAGGAAGGTGAAGACTGTGCCTTCCTCGCCATCTGCGAAATTGCTGCCCTCGTCGTCTTCCCCGAACACGGTTATTGCGACGGCTAAGACGTTCATGGAGTCGTCAGCGGCAATAGGGACGGTGCCGGTGTCGGCTCCGTTTCGTTTGAAAAGGGAGGCGTCGGGGGTGGGGATCGGCAGTGGTAGGAAGGATCAGGGTATTGCGGGTGGTTCAGGTGGAGCCGTGAAAGGGGGTCCGTGCGGTATACAAGGGAGTTCAGTTTCAGGCACTCGCTTTGGGTCGAGTGGGGCGGGAGCGTGGCAGGTGGTGAGTCGAAAGAGAAAATGGTCTAGCGGTGGCCCCCCTCCGGGAGACAGACGGGCTCGCAAGCTGGTTGTAAATGTGAAATGTTTCAGGTGCCTCGAATGGGGACATGTAGCCAAGGAATGTCGTGAGTCGATTAAGTGTTGGGAGTGTGGGAAGCTGGGTCATAGGAGAAGTGTCGGTGAGGCTGGGGTTGGGGCGGGTTTGAGGGTGGAGCCTAGTTCGAGCGCACCCCTGCAGGCAGTCGCCCGTCTGGCTGTGCCGGTGGGACCGAGGGAGGAGATGGTTAAGGTTGATTGGACTCCGGAGTTGACCCGGCGTGAAGCCCTGTTTCAGCGGTGTATCCTCCTCTCTTGGAAAGGTGTTGGGACGGTGGCTTGGCCGGAGGTGGTGTGGGCTATTGGCAGGGCCTGGTTGGGCAGTGTGGGTTCGTCTTGCTGGCCCCTGGGTTCCAACCTGGCTTTTCTTCGTCTTCCTAGCGAAGACTGTCGGGATCTCCTTCTCAAATAGGTATCTCTTCCTCTGCCTTTCGGCGAAGTGTTTTTTTCTAAGTGTGATTGTGGAGTGGGAGTGGCGAATGGCGAAGGGTTGAGGGTGGATGTCTACCTTCGAGGCATCCCTCTTCTGTGGCGGACAACGGAGGTCATTCGGAGGGTGGTGGGAGGTTTTGGGCATCTTGTGGAGGTGTCGGAGGAGATTCTTGAGGGGGTGGATTTCCTAGTGATTCGTGTTGGTGTGTGGTTGAATATTGGAGAGATAGTTCCATCGGAGGTGGTGGTGGTTCTTGACGGGTGGAGGGTGAAGGTGGAGGTGGAGTTAGTTGGGTCTGGGGTGGCGTCTTCATATGCCGCGGTTCTGCGTGGAGACTGCAAAGCTGGTCGTGGGAGGCCGTCAGGGATCGTGGTTGGGACGAGGAAGTCGGTGCCCGCCGGTGATAGTTCTTTGGCCCCAGCTCAGGTGTTGAAACCAGAGAAGAGGCGGAGCACGCAAAGGAAGGAATCGGTCCGAGTCTCTGACTCGGAGGATTCGGCTGAGTCGGTGGCTCCGAGGCAGGTGCACGATGACTCCTCTTACTCGTTTCCCCCCTCTGGAGATGGCGTGTATGGACATGGTCAGAGGTTGGTGATATCAGGCAGGGGGTCGGGTCAGGCAGAATTCGTACCAGGTACCGTCAGCTCATTAAGGAAGGCATTGGTGGAGTGTAGTGGGGAGCTCCTACGTGGCGATGAGCGGTTGGCAGGGCAGAGAGGTAGCGTGTTCGACCATCAGGGGAGTACGATCTGCCCGTCTCTGCTGAAGGATGGGAAGGTGGCTTCTGAAGGAACGGCTATTTTAGTAGGTGAGAAGAAGAAGGGTTTGGTGGCAGACAGGGGACAGGTGTCCGATCCTGGGACATGTCAGTCAGAGGGGAGTTCTAGAAGGGATGGTCTGCGGGCCATCCATGTGGAAAGTGGGTCAGGAATTTACAGCACATCTAAGGCGGGCTGGGCTGATCTGAGTGGCCCATCGAATGTAAGGCAGTGTTTGCAGTGTGGGCCTTGGGCTCGAGGCCCATGTAGATCTGTGGCTGTGGTTTCGTCTGACTTAAAGTCCAAGCCGGGCTCTTCAGTTATTTCAAATGGAAGGGAGGGCAGGAGCGTAGTAGATGAAGAGGAGGGTGTTCAACATTCGGAGGTAGCTCAGCCGCGGGAACCCCCTCGCCCAAGACTTCAGTCTATAATCGTGGGAAGCCAAAATCAGCCTCAGGAATCGCCGGTGCGGGGCGTTCCGGTGGGCTCCCCTGTGATGCTAAGACGTTGTGTGGGAGAGTCGGTGCTGATGGCGGCCCAGGGGTTCCCGAAGCAGGACTGGGACGGGGCGAGTGCGATAAGGATGGTGGGCAGTCCAGCGAGTATGGGAGACTTGGTAGATTTCGGGCCAAGTGCTGCTAGGGTCGGGGAGGAGTTTCCCCCAGAGACATACGGGGAGACTTCGGGCAATGTGCAGCCTGTTTGTGGGTCCGGGGAGGCTCGGACTGCTGGCAGGCTCGAGGTTCAGTTTCAGGGCTCTCCGGCCTGTGTCAAAGCGGTGGTGGCTTGTTTCCAAGTGGATCACAGGGGCTTCAAAGGCAGATTTAAGGACTTCATATCGGAGGATATGTTTGATACCTCCAGGGTGGAGTCAGAGGGTGAAGGGGGGGCCTGAGGAGGTTCTTTGGGCGGGGCTGTGGTCAGGGTCGAATTTTGTTTATGTTTAATATCCTCAACTGGAATATTCGTGGACTCCACGACCGAAGCAAGAAAGAGTCGGTGAAGGAGTTCGTTTTGGCGCACAAGGTTTCCATCTGTTGCCTTCAAGAGACGAAGATGGAGGAGGTCCGACAGGGGGACATAAGGGCATTGAGTGGAGGGTTGCTGTAGGATTTTGTTTTCCTGCCGTCTCAGGGGGCTTCAGGGGGCATATTAGTATGCTGGAATGTTGGTTTGTGGAAAATGGTGGACGTGGTGTACGGGAGGCACTCCATCTCGGTCATTCTTGAGGACAGAGCGTCCAATTGGAGGTGGATCTGTTCTTCTGTGTACGGCCCCCATAACGATTTGGAGCGTATGCACCTTTGGGAGGAGCTGAGCCTTGTGAAAGCAACTTGGGGGCTTCCGTGGTGCATCGTGGGGGATTTCAATGTGACTAGGTGGGTGGGGGATAGAAACAGGGAAGGTCACATTTCAGCCGCTATGGAGAACTTTTCAATGTGGATTGGTTCTGAAGGCCTCATCGACCTGCCTCTTGCTAATCAGTCTTTTACGTGGAGCAGTTTGCGAGAGCTGCCTTCACTGGCGAGACTGGATAGAGCACTTGTGGATCCGGATTGGGAAGAGAGGTTCCCCCTAGTATCGCTTCGCGGTCTTACTAGGATTTGTTCGGATCACTGTCCACTTTTGATTATGGGAGGTGCCGCTCCCAGACGGCGCCCCCCCTTCAGGTTTGAAAATTGGTGGCTCCAATGTGACGGGTTTCGGGAGGTGGTTGAGATCTCATGGAGGGGGGAAACTCTAGGTCTGTTTGGGGCTCAGAAAATTGCACACAAGATCAAAAGGCTGAAAGGGGTTCTCAAAGGCTGGAGTAGGGAGGCGGTGGCCAGGAGGAGGTTGCGGAAGAAGACGCTGTTGGAGCAAATCAATGTTTTTGATAGCCTAGAAGAAGCGGGATTACTCTCGGAGGATGATCGGCAGTTGCGGGTGGGGCTAAAAGGGGAGTGGGCTGTTTTGATGCGCATGGAGGAATCCGAATGGCGGCAACGGTCGCGAGCGGTGTGGCTAAAAGAAGGAGATGAAAACACAAAATTTTTCCATAAAGTGGCGAGCCAGAGGAGACGTGTAAATACAATTGAGAAGCTTTGTGTGGACGGTCAGGTTCTTGAGGAGCGGGACATCAGTGAAGCATTGGTGCTCTATTTTTCTAATGCCTTCCAGGCCAATAGAAGTTGGAGTCCGCAGTGGTTGGATGAAGATCTGGGGAGAGTACCGGATGACTGTTTGCCCAAGCTCGAGGCCGAGTTTAATGAAGAGGAGGTAAAGAGGGCAGTTTTTGGGACGGACACTGATAAAGCCCTCGGTCCTGATGGATTTGGGCTGTGCTTCTTTCAGGAATTTTGGGGATGTGTTAAAGATGATATCATGGAAATGTTCAGTGTATTCTTTGGGTCCTCCATGGGGATTGGCTCTTTGAATGCCACATTTCTCACCCTAATTCCCAAGAAGGCGGGTGCAGTGGAAATTGGGGACTTCAGACCGATTAGCTTGGTGAACAGATGCTACAAGATCATCTCTAAGGTGCTTGCGAACCGTCTTAAGGAGGTCATTGGATTCTTGGTGGGGGAGACACAGTCAGCGTTCATCCCGGGGCATTCATTGCAAGATGGTTTCCTGACAGTCCAAGAGTGCATTTCGGCGGCTCATTCCAACAAAAGGAAGGGCTTGGTCATTCAGCTAGATTTTGCCAAAGCTTACGATAATGTTAGATGGGATTTCTTGTTCCATTTGTTATCCTTGCATGGTTTTGAGCCAAACTGGATCCGTATGATAAAAGCGTGTGTGTCTACGGCCAAGGCATCGGTGATGGTTAATGGGGCTCCTCGAGGTCTCTTTCACATCAATAAGGGTCTGCGGCAAGGGGATCCGTTGTCCCCCCTGCTATTCGTTATTGTGGCTAATGCTTTCAGCCGCATGATGATGATGGTAGAGGCGGATGGGTGGGTTCGTGGTCTTCGGTGCAAGGAGGGTGGTGTGGCGATAACACCAATGTTCGAAATATCGAACATTTCGATATATCGAAATGGGGGCCGATCGATATATCGATCGATATATCGATCGGCCGGCGAATTTTTTTTTTTTTTAAATAAATTCGAAAAAAATTGAAAAAAACAGTTAAAAAAACATTAAAAATTGTGAAAATAATAAAAATGAATAAGAATAATTTGATATGAAGATAATAATAATTTTACAAGGGTTTTGGTATGAAAAAATTTTACAATGGTTTATGTAGTCTACAACATAAATAAAATTGAATTTATTTAAATAAATAATCCATTGCATTATTTACAAAATCCCCTCCCTGGGTTCCACCTAATGGTGTACCATAACCATAAGAGGTGTCACCACCATCATTGCCGCCGTGTCCACCGTTGTTATCATCTGAATCTGTGTTTTCTTCCTGAATTTCATTATCTGCATCTCTTGTTTCATCAGATGATCCAACTCCTTCTTGACCCTGAAATTGTGTTGCAGGGATGATTTCATCTTCTTCATCATCATCGTCGTCTTCATCTTCAGGCTCCTCAATGATCGGCCGTTTTCCACGTCGTCGTGCACCTTGAGATTGATGAGTTTGCTGCGTCGATCTTCTCGGGCGTTGATGTTCTACGGTGTCGCCGTATGCTTCATGCTCCACTTGAGTCCATGTCAAGTCTTCACCTTGAAAAACTGGGCCGTCGACGTCCATAATCCACTCGTTGTCGTCTTCCAATGAATCCAAATTGATTGGATCTTCATGAGCTGGATTACGTTGAAGATTTAGGAAACGCTCATGCAATTTTTGATTATATTGCACAAACACTAAATCATTCAACTTTTTTTGCTTCAACCGATTCCTCTTCTTGGTGTGTAACTGTTAAAAACAAGAAAATTAAAGTTAAATTTTGTAAAGTATATCAGTTTTAAAACAAGAAAATTAAAGAAAATTTTGTAAATTTTATAAGGACAACTCACATTTTCAAATGCGCTCCAGTTTCTTTCACAACCGGAAGATGAACAAGTGAGTCCAAGAATTTTGATGGCGACCTTTCTCAACTCCGGTACCTCACCTCCGTATTTATCCCACCAATTGACTGGGATTGTGTTGTCCCTTGCTCTCACGATGGTTCCCCAACTGAACGGTCCACTTTCCTGTAAATAATAATCCAGTTGTCTTTGTAGTCTGTCTTGCACCTCCGGATCTGGCTCCATTTTCGCCATTGCCTGCACACAACGAAGCATATGTGTTTGGACTGCCGCGTCCCGGTCCGCGGTCTTAAACCATACCCCGGGGTTAAGGACAAATCCTGCATGGTAAAGGTCAGACGACATCTGACGATTCCATCTTCCTTCTATTACCTCAAGAACAGGGCTATATTGTAGCGGTCTATATTGATAGTTTTCCTTAATTTTTTCTTTAGCCCTATCCATTGCATTGTACAAGTAGCCCATAGAGGGTTTCTCATCTCCATCAACTAATCTTAAGACATGGACAAGAGGAATTCCGGCGTGAAGGGCTCGTTGTACACCTTTCCAGAATTGAACAGAAAGAATAGTTCTTTCTGTTTGTTTTCCGGTTCTAAGGTTACACCACTTGCTCTTCGTCCATTCATCTGCTACCATGAGTGTCCTAAGTGCATTCTTATGTTCCCAAAGTGATTGCAAAGTTAAGAATGATGTGGCAAATCTAGTGGGTCCTGGCCTAACAATATCTCCATTGCAAAACATTCTCATTACATGCAATAATTGTGTGTGTGCATAAATAAAAACAGTGATTCTTCTAGCTAAACTAATAGTTCTAATATGCATCTTACCAATGTCTTCCAAAATTAAATCAATACAATGTGCAGCACATGGTGTCCAAAATATTGTGGGGTGCTTTTCTATCACTAATTCACATGCAGCTTTATAATTAGCAGCATTATCAGTTACAATTTGAACAACATTTTCTTTTCCAATAATATTTTCTATAACATCACTTATTTCGTTAAACAAATATATTGCAGTGTGTGAATATGCAGATGCATCAATGGATTTCAAAAACATGGTTCCTTTGGGAGAATTAGCTAAAAAGTTAATTAATGATCTTGTCTCCTGTCTGTCCATCCATCACACATTAATGTACAACCATAGGTTTTCCAATGTCCTTTATGTGTCTCTAAAATCTTATGAGTTTCTCTTACCTCTTCTTGCAAACATGTTTCACCTAACTCATGCATCGATGGTGGGGCTAAACCAGACCCAAACCTACCTACTGCTTCTAATGCAACATGAAAAGAACGTGAAGTTAATGCATGAAAAGATACACCTGCAGTGATTGCCCATTTAGCTATCTTCTGAATTGCATTTTTCCTTTCTTCTTTTTTTAATTTGCCTTCTAAAGTTGTTTGTCTAGGGCCTCCTCTTAATCTTTGATCAACTACATCTTCAATATTACCTCTACAAAATAAATCCATAGGTCCCCTAGTGTTTTTCTTTCTTTTTAAAGATGGAGGAGGCCTTGAACTAGGACCACCAATTTCTATTACATCATCATCACCTATATGTGGTTGTTCATCTCCTATGTCTCTAGCAAAATCTTCAGAATAAAATGTTTCTCTTCTACATTTATTTTCAGATTTTTTATTCATGAATAGTTCTATTTCTTTTTTAATTTCTGGTGTTGTTTTAGGACAAGGTTTAGCATTAGCTCCTGATGAATGCAATATGTGTTCTTTGAGTCTGGTTATGCCACCACTACATAGATGATTGCAAAGTAAACATTTCACAATATTTTTTCAGTAATACTTTTATATTCTCCGTATTTCCATGCAGGGTCTTTTGTATTAGCCGGTCTTAGATTAGATGAACTAGCTCCAGAAGAAGACATTTCTTTCAAAAATGAGTTTTTTGTTTTCAAAAAATTAAATTTTGATTCTTTTTAAAAGTGGATGATGCTACTATAATTACTTTCTAAAAATATTTTACTAAATGCTAAGAATAAATACCTCTAAAAATAGGAGACAAATTGAAACTTCTTCCAAAAGCCTCCAAAGTCTCCACCCAAAGCCTCCAAGAACTACACCAAACTCCTCCAACTAGTCCACCAATATCTCCTCCAAGAAAGGGAATTTTAGGATTTTTGATGGATTTTTTGGAATTTTTTTTGTGGAATTTTGGCTTCTTTTGGGATTGAGGGATTTTGGAAAAAAAAATGATTGCTATATAAGAGAGTAGAGAACTAGAGATTGTGTGAGAGTGATGATGGTGAAGAAGATGATTGTTGAGTTGTTGTGATGAGAATGGAGAGTTTTGGGGGACTATTTATAGGATTGGGAATAAAAAGGGTTGCATTATAAATAAATAAAAATGAAGGGGGGTTTTACAAATTAACCCCCCCCAAACGGCTATACTGCCGTTGGGGCCCAACGGCTATATAGCCGTTGGGCCCCAACGGCCCGATTTTTTTTTAAAAAAAAAAAAAAAAAAAAAAAATTTCGAACGGTCGAAAAATCGACCGTTCGGGCGATATATCGCCGATATATCGATGGATTTCGATATATCGGCGATATATCGATCGATATATCGGCGATATATCGATCGATATATCGCTGACGTCATGCTGACGTCAGCGATATTCGATAAAATTTCGATATACGCCCGATATATCGCGAAATCTCCGGCGAAACCGATATATCGATCGATATATCGATATATCGGTCGCGAAAAAAAACACTGGGTCATAACACATGTTCAATACGCGGATGATACCATAATTCTGTGCTCAGGGGAGGAGGTGGCGGTGAGGGGGGCTAAATTTATCTGTAAATGTTTTGAGTTAGCATCGGGACTGAAAATTAACTTTCAAAAAAGCTCAATAGCGGGCATAAATGTAGAAGAGACCTTCTTGGGTAGCATGGCAGATATTTTTGCTTATGAAATACAACAATTCCCCCTTCGTCACCTTGGGCTCCCCTTATGTTTGGGAAGGGTTCCTAAGGACGAATGGTCACCCCTCAAAAGCCGCTTTGAGTCACAATTGGAGGGTTGGAAAAGCCGGTTCCTTAGTTTTGGGGGGAAACTTACCCTATTACAATCGGTTTTGTCCAACTTGCCCATATATTTCTTGTCCATTTTCAAGCTTCCTAAGGGGATTCTCCGGGCTCTGGATGGGATTAGAAGGTGCTTTCTATGGAGGGGGGGTAAGGAGGTTTGACGACGAGTGCACCTTGTGAGATGGGATGTAGTGTGCAGGAGCAAGGAGGGGGGTGCAGGCGTTTTAAATCTTGAGGACATGAATTCGGCTCTCCTCGCAAAATGGCTTTGGCGTTGGCTGTCTTCGCCATCTTTGCTATGGTGTAGAGTGGTTCATGATAGATATTTTGGCGAGGAGGAGCGTGAGAGGTTCCCCACTGGATTTAGAAGATTGTCGCGGATCTGGTCAGGTATCCACGCTTCGTTGGACGAATTTTCAGCGGCTATCAAATGGGAGCTGGGGTCGGGGGATCAGATTAGGTTCTGGGAGGATATTTGGCTAGGCGACAGGTGTTTGCGAGAGCATTTTCCAGAGATTTTCCAGATTGCCTCGTCCCCAACGGGTGTAGTGTGCCATTTTTGGGTGAGTCGGGGGATCATGGCTACCGGGAGGTGCTGGTTCGCCGGAATCTTCATGATTGAGATTGATAGCTACTTGACCTTGCTTGAGGAGCTCCACGGGGTTGTCTTGAGGCCAGCTGTGGATGACAGGGTCGTATGGAAGCCGAGCCCGTCCACTAGTTTCACAATGAAAGGATGTTATGCGTGGCTGCGGCGTGCGAGACCGACGGAGGTGGAGGTGTCCCGGAAGTATAAGGAAATCTGGGGCTGTAAGGTCCCCCTTAAACGGAGGAATCGGTGGAGCATTTGCTTTTGTTGTGTCCTTTTGCGAGTGATGCTTGGCGATGGCTGGGCTCGGTGACGGCGCTAGGGGGTCCCTTTAGCACACTGGAGGAACTTTGGAGGGCGGGGAAGGGGCTTCGTTTGGCTGGTGACAGAAGTGTGGAAGCTAAAATATCTCAATCTTTCATTCCGGCGATGCTATGGTCTATCTGGTTGGTGAGAAACCAAGTGGTGTTTGAAGGAGCAAATCCATATGTCGAGAATATTTGTGAGGGGGCTTTGAGATTCATTGTGATGTGGGGAAAATGCTGTGCAGGGGCGTATGTAAGGCATTATTATCCTTGTGTGGAATGTGAGTCTGGCTTCTTCAAACAAGATGATGTCACACCATGTTTCTTGCAGTTGCAAGAGAAATCCTTTGTGGCTCCAGAACTTTGATGACTTCAATTACAGTTGGTGACGATTCATAGATAAAACTGAAAAAGTAAATTAAATATATCAAGTACTACATGACACATAAAAAAACTCTCAATTATTTGAAACATGTCATGAAATAATCTACATGAATATTGAATATTTTCTTCAATATTCTTTAAATGATATCAGTTTATCTCAATGTGTTATAGCTAAATTTTAATTCTTAGAAATCAATGGGATTAAGTGATTTTCTAGGTTATGGAAAAAGTGTTTTATGAACATAGATATGTTATGTTTAGCGTTTGGGATTAGTGTTGTTTTATAAAGCTTATAGTAAGAGGGACATTTTGCAAGTCAGTACATGTTTCTTTCTTTGTTTCCTTAACTATTACTCCAAGATGGAGTCTCATTTGGCACAAGATCATCATTTCAGTTTTCCTTGCATTAATGTCTACCTATAAATAAACAGAATGCTTGGTGCTGTATTAGTCTATGTAGGAAAGATTGGCCATTAATTGATCAGGGCACCTGCCTTATTTAAATATAAAGAACAAGGACCTCAAATGAAGGGACTACATTCAAGCTTATACATGTGAGTATGACAACATATGCATAAGTGTCAACATAGACCCAAGTTTAAGAAATATCACAAGAAGATGCATTTCAGATTAAAGGGCAGAAATACACTCAATCCGTGTTGTAGCTCCATTTGCACTTAGCCATGTCACTAATATGGTGTATGAAATTGCCTAAGATAATATATACCTTACTATCTCGGTATATACTCCACTATGAAAAACGTAAAAATATATGCAGTAAATTCGTATGTATATGTACATCTTTTTTTATTAAAGAATGTACTTCAAATGTACATCATTTTAATAAAAACGTATATACATCAGGAAAAGAAAAAAATAAAAATATGCAAGCACTGCGGCTGCAATCAGGGCTTAACGTATCCTTTTCCCTAATTAAATGATTCAGAGCCTGTTGGACTGTTGTAAAGACCATGTAGTAGATAGAGTGCTAATCCCTGAAGATAATGATTCTTTAAAATACTTGGTACCCCAAAACTGTTACATGAATATCCTTGTTGACACCCGAACAGAGATGAAATATTCAAGTTTGGGGGAAAATTACATTGAATGTCCAATCTACCAAGATACTTAGTGCTCTATATATTGTGGGAATAGGCAAAGCAGTACAGTCACTAGGGAGATTTGGAAAGGTTCATTAAAAAAGAGGGTTTAGTTGTGTTGAGTTTTTAGTGTGTTTTTTTTTTAAGCTTTTAGTAAGAGGGATATATTTTCATCTTTTGAGTCAATCCAGAAATGCTGGATATATGTTGTTTAGTTATGCATGGGCCATGAACATGGAATATTAGTTGATTCCTAATTGAAGTGAAGTTTGAGACTTTTATTTTTAATTTTCTTTTTCTTTTTCATTTTTTTTGGAAGTGGGTAGTGCGCACTAGTAGGGTTGGGGTTTGAACTTATATCTCATTGAAGGTAGGTAGTTCTTACCAATTAATCAAAGCTTGGTTTGTTAGTTCCATTCCTAAATGATTAGAATTTGTAGATCTAGTTTGCAAATAAATGTTCAATGTATATTGTTTGTCGATGAGGAATGAAAAAGTCTTTTGAGAGATTGAAACCCTCTTTTTGGCAAGTAAAACTTGTATTTCTGTGAGAATAATTGCATGTACAAAAATTGATGGGCAAATGAAGCAATAACATTTTCTAAGGGAGGGTAAAATCATCAAGAATAAACATAATGCTCGTGATCTCGATCCAAGGTGGTCTAAGATGGTGACAAGTGAGCACAATATATCAATATAGAAAGCTTTATGATGATAAATCAGCAAATTGTTGCAAATAGACATGAAATTCAATGTATTTTCCATGGTATACACATCACAAACATGCAAGCTGCTTAATTGCAGTAGCAATTAAGGAGATATGGTGCATCAAATAAGGAGAGATAAAAGGAGAAAAAAGAACAGCACACAGCTGAAAGAAACAAGATCACTTGTTTTTCCAGGCCTAATTTTGATTCCTTCAGAAACTAAACTTCCACATACTGCAGCAAGCTGTGCTGGCTTTAGATCTAAGACAACTTTGTTTCGAAGTACCATAGCAAGCCAAAGTTCATTTTCTCCACGAATAGCTGCTGCTGTTTCACCAAGAGGAAATATCACATGGGTATTGATATCCAATGCTCTAGTTTCTTGAATGACATTGCTGATCTGATATGTGAAACAAACAAGTTTAAGTTACTCCATGCCACACAATGACAAATTGGTCATCATACTTGGATCACAGAATTCATTTGACGAAACTGATAATGACACAAAAATTTATATAAAAAAATGCAATTCAAGCTAAATAAAAATAATACGATGCTTATGTGGTAATAAGGTGAAAAAATATATTTAATACAATAAGCATACAAGTGAAACAGATTAACTGATAAAGAATATAATTCCAAGCATATTAAGAGTTAAGACATGCAGCGCTCCTGCTTCACATATGATATTGATGGCTTGACAAGTGAAATAAACAAATTTCAAGTTAATCCATATCTAGCATATGGACAGGTTGGAATCATATATCTACTAATGACATTAATATGGTGGAGCATTCAAATAAAAAAACTACAGGCTATGTTAAAAAGTAATAGTTTATTTGGTAATGAAGAGAAAAAATATATTTACATATAATGAAAGTATTAGCAAAAGAGATTAATTGCTGAACAATATGATTCCAAGAAGTCTGACAATATTGTCACAATGACGCAAAAGAAAACCTATATATCATCTATTAACCATTGGAAAGAACAAATTAATGATGCTCGACATTCTTCAGTAATCCACGCATGACTTGCAAGGCAACAATCATCACATTATTTTTTAAGTATAAAATAAATCTTATGTTGGAGTGGCAATTGTGCGGCAGACATGGAGGATGTTAAAGCTCACCACAGGCTTTGAGGATAAGTACTCCACCTTACAAGGAATATGGGAAGCAGGAAGAAATTTGAAGGCTAGGGGAGATAGAAGCGTGAAGGCAAAGAATTCACAATCATACGTACCGGCAGTGGTTTGGGCTTTGTGGCTCGCATGCAACCATCTTAATTTCAGGAATTCTAGAGTTTATATTTTTAACGTTTGGGACAAAGTGGTTAATCATATCAAAGATTGGGGGCATGCTTATGTTGGGGCAAGCAGGGTGTCATATTTGGGGGGGGGGGGAATCTTGTAATTGAGGGGTATGGGGTGTTGTGTCTTGGTAGATCCCTCCACCACTTGTATTGCTTTGGAATTTCTTTGATTTTTGAATAAAATTGAGGCTCATGCCTAACATTCCATCAATAAATAAATAAATAAATATATCTTGAGGCTATGGTTTTGCATAAATATATATTGCAATATATGTAGCACCTTGTAGCTTTATATATACTAGGAAAGTACACGAATGTGAACCATCATTCAAATCAAATTTTACTTCCAAATCACATGGTATCAAAGCTAATTCAGAATAACAATGATAAATAGTGTCCAACTTCTCTTTACCCTGACAACACCTATGGACAGATTTTTCCATTTAGCTGAATTAAGGATTTTGGATATAAGAAAATACCTTTCAAGGGTTAGTCAACTAAGTTCGTTCTGCATCCAATGATTATGGAGTTCTAGAGAAACAATTTGTTCCTAATATTAATATAACAAATACAAGAAACAATGAAGAAGACGGGGATCATGCATGGTAATATCGGGATCAATTGTTCCAATGACATGGAGATTTTCTTTTAGGATAATACAGATTTCAACTAACAGATATACCTTATATTAAGTATGTTAACCTTATTATTCATCAAGAATTTCTTGTCATCTCCATGATTAAAAAACTCCACACTCATCTTGAGGAAATGGTTAAAGAATAAGAGAGGTAAACCAATTCAAAAGTGGAAGGACCTACAATTGTATGACAAAAACTTTGCAATGAACATTTTCTTTTAGTACAATAGAGAGAATGAGACAAGCTTTTTTTCCCGAACTGAAGAAGGTTGGCCATTCACTAGTTAGAAAACAAGTAGCATAGCCACAACATAGGGGAGGGGCATAGCGGAAAGCTGGGGGGGGGGGGGGGGGGAGGGGTGGTATTGACCAAAACAAGTAGTCAACTAAACACCCCCCCCCCCCCCCCTTCCCCCACCCTACCAATATACAAAGAATTACAAGTCTCCCAAACTCAAAACGAACACTGTAGGCCTCAATGCAAAACCAACTCCCATCTGAAATGGACCTCTCCATTGAATCTAACTTCTCAAAATAAAAGGAAGCACCAAAAAATACAACTTAGTTTCTTGCAAACCAAATTGCCCGAACGGTATCCAGGATGAGAATTTGAGAGATCTTCACCTTCTTATTCCAGTCCCTTTTTTTTAAGACATGTGCCAACCTCCCACATTTGATCGAGAATGGTGGATTTGCTCTTCAAGGTTTCCTCAATGGCTCTCCAAACAAGCTTCGCCGCCGGACGTTAAGAAAAGAGATAAGTTGTTGTGTCACAAAATCGGCAATCTGCTCCTTAGGAGCCCACCACGATCTATAGGCTTTAGTCATGATTCTCTTTTGAAAAAAAAAAACACATGAAAGTTTGGACCTTTAGGGGGGCTTTTATTCCCAAATCTCCATGCTTTTAAACGCTAATGAAGCATTAATGCATTATATGGTATGTCTCTTTTTCAACAATCGTAGTTCCTTTAGACAGTGTAGCCCTCCGAATGACTGAATAAACATTTGTAGTGTTTGAGGAACCCACCAAAATGCGAGTGTTGTAGTAGAGCAATCAGAGACAAGCACTCCTCCATCCCCTCCCCCTGGAGATCTCTCCTCATTCTGACCTCCAAAATGCCTCCCCACTCTCATTAGCTGAGTGGTTGCTAATGAGACAAGCTTCGATAAATGTTTATTTAAGAATTTTATTAATGCAGGTTCATGAGTGACATATCAATAATTAAATTTTAAGTAACCAATGATTTGTTAATTAGGCAAGCCTTATTGAAATTAATCACACAATCAGTGAGGAAAACTAACAGACAATCCCTGAAAGTTTACCTTGTAATAATATCGGGATATCCTGACAAATCTCCATTGAAAATATGTAAATCCATTTGTGGGTTTTATATCTTAGAGTTATGACAATATCTTGCTATCATGTATACTGAGTTTCAGTTAGGGGTTTGAAGGATAGGAATCTATGTCCATGTAGCGAAGCATAATTTAAAATTTTTGCATTCATCCATTTGTTTATTTTTTAAACACAAGTACAGAAGCAGATGGAATTGATGCCCATGAAAATCAAACCATCATGCTTAAAAACACCGACATACCTGCAAGAACGCCTTCCATCCAGAGGGCTCAATTTGCTCTATACGTATTGTTAAACGTTTCTCTCTAATCTACGGTCGTTCAATCTTCTCTTTCTTGAAATTTGCCAAGTCGATAATCCTCTTAAATTATTTAAAACCTTTGGTGCCTGTGATTTTTTTTTCAGACGTGACACCTAAAAAAATGGAACAAGTCAAGCCACGAAACCCCATTTTAATCTAACAATCATGATAGAATGAGTCAATAATGCAATCAATAGTACCCTTCACATAATGTACCAAATATTTTCAAATATAATAAATGACAACATAAATTCAGATAGAACATAATAAATCTAAAGTGAAATAAAAACAATATCAAAAACACGTTATTTAAAATGACTGGAATATTCTCTTCCATGTGAAAACTTCATTAGTGCACATTAAAAACTCTTCATATACTCTCATTCTAAATTCTGCTTCTCTTTCAAATCTAGTCATTTCAAATATGGCATTATGATATTTTAATGTATGTATAGACTATAGAGAACAGGACCAGAATAATAAAGGCACCTAAAGCACACTATTAACTTTGCATATTTTAGGAACTATTAGATACCATGCATAACAGTGCCGTGTATACCATATTACCTTGTATCATGTCAAGTAAGGTAGCATGCATGCTAGCCTTGCCTCACCATATCACGTCACACAGGAGCTAAGCAGTGCAGACAAGATTCCTGATACTTGAACAATGTCTTGCATATCTAGATGATTTTTAAATATTAAACCACCATACTGGATATATCATTGAGTTTTATCTTGTAATACATATTGATTTAGTGAATGAGGTTGCGGCGGTGGGGAGGGGAAGGTTATTGCAATAAGTATATAGGGGATAATGTGCTATATTTCCGGCTTTTCCTTGATTTAAAGAATATGTCCTAAACATTCAAAGAAAATACTGATTTAAAGCCTATAAAAAAAATTATCATATATATCCCTGCCTCTTATCATTTTGAATCCTTGCCATTATGATATCTTCATAGCAGTTTCAGATACTTTAAAATCCTTGTACCGAAGCCAGTTTAGGTAAATATCCACTCATCAATTAATACAATTGAAATGAAGTTTGTAAAATGAAGAACAAATTAACACATTGTCCCATTTAATAAAGAAATGTAATAAGAATTAAAAAAATTTGTTATTACCTCGTCATCTTCTGAAAGACTACTCAACACTGGCGCATTTAAACTCCATGACCATGTATCAAGGGTTCCCTCCAAGCACCAGAGAGGCCCAAATTCAGAATCAGCAAGCTTTTCCAATTGTGCATCCTCTTTCCTGAGAAGCTCCCACAAGATTTCACGAGGCAAGATGTTACCTTCAGCTGAACCTATATTAGGAAAACCAGTCTTGTATACAATCTTTATCCACTTTTCAGTGAAGAAATACCAGGAATTATCTGAACCAAGAGCCACATAATAAGATGGCTTGGCCTCCATTTGATCTCCTGTAAGTTCAAAATCTAACTGATCTCCCATGGACATTGTCAAAGAATTTGAAGAGACCTAGCTTGAAGGGCATAATTAAAGATTGTCAATTGAAAAAAAAAGTTCATTGGATTATTTCATTAGGTTCTACTTATAGACATAGGCACCAATTAAAAAAACATAACAGTGGAACAGATGATGATGACCATATTTGTGAATTTTGAAGCAGAAGAATCAAGCCTTCCAAATAAGAATATGAAAGGCCACCCATACGTAAAGCCCTCTTACTGTAACACATATTGTTGATGATAATATCAAAGGCCAAATAAATATCAAAGGCCTCTTTGATATTACCATAAAAAAAATATATCAAAGGCCAAATAAGAATATGAAAGGCCACTCAACGACACTTTTCTAAAATGCTTGCATCCATGGGCTTAATGAATTGTCTTCAATAGAGAATCCAACTATCACAAATCCAATTGTAGCAGAAGTTTATCTTAATGAAATTGAATTTGTGATTGGCAGTGTAGATATATCCAAAGTCAGTTATTCAAGCTGTTAGCTGTATCTCTAGCAAAGTTAAATTTAATTCACTGCAGCAAGCTAATCTGTAATGGAGGAGACAAATAATGGCATAAAAAGACTCATGAAAAAACTAACAAATATTGTGTCTCTCATAAATATCTTACGAATCAAACATATGAAAATGGAATTATCTGTTAAATATCACAATACTGTGTGTCCAGGAGAGATTTATGCAAAACTGTTTCCAAGGCATCTTACAAGCATTCAATTTGAACAGTCATATCCTTTACACCAGCATCTTGCAATATGTTTGACACTTTCTCCTTTATGGAAACCTTGTCAGCTTCCGCTAATATGTGGAGATGGAGAGTCCCAACAATATCCATATTTGTGAAGCTCCAAAGATGAGCATTCCGAACCCCACAAACACCTCCAATCTTTGAAATGTCATTTAAAGCCGCTTTCAAATCCTCTTCGTAGGCTCTCGGAACTCTCTGAAGTAGTATCTCTGCAGAGTTTTTCAACAAAGGAATCACTGAAGAAATTATCAACACTGAAATAAAAATTGAGCTAGCAGGGTCAGCAACAAGCCATCCCTTGTACTTTATAAGTAGGGTTGATATTACAACCCCAACACTCCCCATTGTGTCCGCTAAAACATGCAAGAAAATGCCCTCCATGTTGTGGTCAACGTGATGGTGCTTCCTTGGGGGCTCAAACATACCATCTTCTACTCCGGATAATAAACCTTTTGATTCTAAAGAATTGCTCTCCAACGAAGAGTGACAACCATTGTTGCAGCAATCTTCTTTATCTCCATGGGACTCCCTATGTCCATGTTGACCATGACAATGGAAATGCTCATTGTCTTTGGATTTTACATTGTTATGATCATTAGCAAGGTGATGATGGTCATTGTGCTTCTGTTGGTGGGCATCGATGTGATGATCATGGTGGCATTCAGTTCTATCATGTTCAAGATGATGGAGCGTATTCTGTGTATGACTTTCATGACAAAGGGAATGTTTGTGGTCCTTGGAGTTAACAGGGACATGCTCATCAACATGATGGTGGTGCTGATCACCATGGCAATGAATATCATGTTCAGTCCTGCCATTGAGATCATGATGGGCATTTAAACTGTGATGATGATCAGTGTCTTTAATCCCTTCACTTGTTTGACCTCTTGGATGATGGTCTTCATGTTTGTGATAGGAATGGTCATCTCCACTGCACGGCTTTTCATGTGAAGAAGATCCATGAGATGAAATACACTGGAGCTCATCAGGCGGGTTTCTTGGTGGTCGTGCATACAATGGTGGTGGTGGCGATCATCTTGGTGAGAATGTGAATGGGAGTGAGAACATGCTCCAACACCGCCATGGGCATGATGGTGCTCCTCATGAAAAAAGATCAAACCCACCACATTCACCATCAGTCCTCCAACCGACACGGTCAACAAGCTATTGGTCGAAATCTCTTGCGGGTCAAGAATCCTCTCCAAGGACTCTAGAACGATGAGCGCCCCGACAAGAACCAGAAACACAGCATTAACATATCCAGATAGAACCTCAAACCTCCCACGCCCATAATTGAATTGACTGTTCGCCGGCAGTCTCGAAATATAGGATGCATAGAGCCCAATAGCCAGGGCCGCACAATCAAACAACATGTGGCAGGCATCGGATATCAGGCCAAGACTGTTGCTCATGAACCCTGCGACGAATTCAACAACCATATAAGCCGTGTTGATCAGAAGGAACAATGCGATCTTCCTCGACTTCCTCTCACTCAAGATGTGCTTCACTGGGTTCACAATGATCGCATATAGAGATTCAGGGGAATCAAAACCCAACTCAGGCACATACATATAAGAATCCAACTGAATAACCGCGAACCAGAACAAGATGCCACATAATGAAAAACCAAACAGAGAGAAATCCGGGAAGTAAAGCAGCTCTAACACAAGTGTGCAAAAGAAGGTCACCAAGAATTCCTTCCTGTAATCCCTTGAAAGCCTCTCATCAGCAGTGGTCTCACTCAGTATAACCCCAAACACAACCAAGTTAACAAGAGGCCAACCAAACCCATTCATAAACAACCCACCACCATCACCACCCCTCTCTCCCACCAAAAAACTAATCAAAGCAGGAAAGAAGAGCATCACCGTGGAGAACCCGAGCGAGAGATGCCTAGTCCGTCTCCGCCCCAACAACCTCAGTTGCGGCCAATTCGACGAACGCCAATAAAACCCAAGAAACCCTGATAAAAAGGGGAGCACCATGGGCAAAAACCTGACACAATCATCACCATCAACCAAGCGGGGGAAACAAGAGGACTTATCCCACCCATTAGACAAAAAGAAGAGTGATCCGATTAATGGAAAAAATCCATACGCGCGGCGGTGGCGATCCTTAGCATTACTAAGGGACGCCGCGGAAAGGGAACCGGAGAACTCGACGAGGATGGTGGCCGCAGGACCGCATGAGCGGAGAGAGAGGAAGCGGAGGAGGAAGACGGAGGTGAGGAGGATGGATTTGAGAATGAGGGGGAGGAAGAGGGAGGGGTTTTGTTTGAGGGAGTTGAAGAGGGGGGAGGGAGGGTCAATGGAAGAAGGGGAAGAAGGGAAGAAGAGGGAGAGAAGGAAGGAGAGGAGGGAGAGGAGGAAGGAGAAGGGGAAGAGGGAGAGGGAGAGAGGGGTGGAGCGGATGGGTGGGAGGAGGGAGTAGAGAGAGCGCAGTGAGAAGAGGAAGAGGAGGGTTGATGAGAGGGTTGTGAGTGGGGATGATGATGTTTGGTGGGAGAGGGGGGGACGGCGGTGTTTGGAAGGGGTGGCGGAGGGGGAGAAGGGGTATGGGGTGGTGGTGGAGGATGGGAATTTGAGACGGGTGGTGGGGATGGGAGGGGGGACGGACAAACGGTGGGTGCGTTGGTGATTCATGGTGGTCGTGAACAGGTGATGCTGAAGATTTTTTTTTTTGTTTTTGCTGTCGAGGGTTGGATGATTCCGAGCGTGACTGATTTTTAGGTTCCAGATCTAGTCAACCATCACTTGTTAGAGTATCCATCCATCTAGACTGATTGCTTGGCATCGATCTGGATTAGTTCGATTTGGGCATTTGGATTTGTTGTATTAGTTTTGGGTGTTGTTACACCTGTGTTTTTTTTCAACCCAATTTCAATTCTATATACTAATACAAAATCATTAACGGTATTTATGTGTTTTAGAAATTTTTATAATTTTTATAAATGTCATGTAATTAATTAAATTTAATGTTTCATTTTTTATAAAAACATGTATTTTATTAATAGGGTATGCTATTTTTAAAATTTTCAAAAGATCTCTACATTGAAATTAGAGCTGAAACCTGGGTCGTACGTAATATTATCCATTAGTTTTAAGAGAGAGAGAGTTTTTATTCCAGCTCCAATTCCAATCACATATGCGTCGATAGAAAAATAGTCAAAATAGTCAAAGTATACACTCACTTTAGCAAGGTATGTATTTCTATAAAAAAATATTTACATTTTTATAAATGCATTTATACAAATCATTATAATATTTGTTTCATATTTTATAAAACACGCATCTTATTAGATTAGATAAAGTATACTATTTTTAATAAATTCAAAACACTTGTAGACTGAATTTAAGATTGAAAAATGGACTAGATGTAGCATTATCCTTGGCGCTATTATGTTACTTTTATGGAAAGGAAAATGACAAGTCCTAATTGTGGATCCATTTACTGTTCACATCATTTTTATTTATTTATTTTAAAAAAATTAATACACTCTTAATGTTGTTATATAAATAAAAATATATATTGAGATACAATAACATATTTTAAGTTTAAAAAAAATTTTGTTGTATATACTATGATAAAAAATTTTACACTGTGATAGTGTAGCATATACGTGTTATCATAGTGTATGAGGGGCTTCAAAATGGCATGTGTGTATTAACACTCTTATGGATAGACTTGGTATTTTTTATAATCCAAAATACAGACACACATGCTTTTATTTTTTAAGCCCTGTTTGGTTCGCATCAATTTTTTTATGATGGATTTATTTTACTAAAAATCATTATACTAGGAATTCAGATTTCATCAAATTGTTTGGTTCGCTGCAAAGAATCAATTTTCAGTATTTGATTCGTACATGAAAAATGATAAAAAAATTTGGTTTAAATTCTTAAAATGCCCTTACTATTATACATCTATTTGCAAAATTTATTTATTTACCTATATCACAATTATAAAAAAAAAAGAGTAATTTTTTTTATAAATATTTAATGAATATTAATGCAAATAAATAAAATAACCGATTATATAATTAAACACATAACAATAGTAATTTTTCTAAATTAGATGAATATTATGAACTCTCTTAGAATTTCAAAATGACAAAATATTAATAACCCAAAATAGAACATATTCTCTAAAGTTAAGGGACAAGAAATAAAATATTTAACCCTCTTAAACATCTATTAAGAGGGTAGACTGAATTTAACCCTCCATTTTCATATTTTATAAAAACACGCATCTTATTAGATTAGATAAAGTATACTATTTTTAATAAATTCAAAACACTTGTAGACTGAATTTAAGATTGAAAAATGGACTAGATGTAGCATTATCCTTGGCGCTATTGTGTTACTTTTATGGAAAGGAAAATGACAAGTCCTAATTGTGGATCCATTTACTGTTCACATCATTTTTTATTTATTTATTTTAAAAAAATTAATACACTCTTAATGTTGTTATATAAATAAAAATATATATTTAACCCTCTTAAACATCTATTACTATAACCCAAATTAACCACATTGTTTAATTGAAATTTATTTACTAATAATTGTAGAGGGAATAAAGAGAGAAAAAAGAGAGGAGACGGTGGTTAAAAATAAGAGAGAGAGAGAGAGAGAGGAGGCCATTTATTTAAATAATAATTTAATAGTCATTTAATTTAAGATTCTTAGGGAAATTTGATATTACCACAAAAAGTGTGAGAGTTAGTTCACCAACCATGATTTTAATTCCAATGAGACCTACAATTGCCATTAAGATTATCACTAACCAAACACTCTATTTTACACATTTTACTGACAATCTCAAATGGAATCAAAATCCATCCTAGATTGACACAAATCAAATAGGGACTTTTTTGCAATCTTGATTTAATAGTAAACATTGATTCTGCAATAGCTTAAATATCCTGACTGTTGTAACTAATTTGCATAGGTATTATGTGTACGGATTGTCATCATGTAACATTAATCCTCTGAACATCCTGATGGTTGGCTTAAATTTGATGTTATCAAATTCTAATAAACTTAATATGGCCTAAATGCCTATAAATAAGAGACTTGTATTTTCAATTAAGTGGTTTGGTGAAATTGTCTACCTCTCTCAGCTTATAGTTCTGGTTTTTGTTAAAGCAATGCAATTCTTATTCTCCATTTTCTCTATATTATCTTGGTCTCTTCATTCCAGATCTTGCATGCCCAGCTTATTACTGTTAATCTTTAAACATACAAAGATTGAATATTCAAAATTTCAATGCAATTATATGGTAAATAAGTTAATAATTGTCTGATCAGTCAGCAGAAGTATAATTCAATCTTATTTACAAGAACTTCCTACTTACTGCCATGCCATTTCTTCATTGTTAGTGGCATCATATGTTCTTATTGGAATCATATGTTCAAAATTTTATGGTAAATATTCAAAAAAATTTCTTGTGTTACATAAATTTTGATGTAAATCTTGTCTCTTCTTCATTGTTTTTTTTTTTTTTTTTTTTTTTTTTTTTTTTTTTTTTTGATATCGGAGGGACTCCCCGTGGCTGACCTTACGGTCGAGCTGGGAAAACTACCTCCGCCTGTTTGCCCCGGTCCTACGGAAAATTCTTTCGAATAATTGCCAACAAACAAGTGGGTAAGTCAGCGCCAAGACTTGAACCCGGGACCTAAGGTAACACCGCTAAACCCTGAACCGTTGTGCTATGGACACTGGGGACTTTGCTTGGTAAACTTGAGAGTTGAACTCCCTACCTCCCCTTGGGGGAGGGTGTGTCTCGACCACCCCGTTAAGGGGGTCTTTCACTCTTCTTCATTGTTAGTGGCATCATATGTTCTTATTGGAATGCTAACCAGAGGAATACTGATTCCAAATATTGGATTTTTTGGGTATATGGAGCATACAAGTACTGGGTTGTTTGGCAGAATAGCATGTACTAAGATCAAGTTATCCTATGACATGATGCAATTGAAGTTTTAAATTTTATGCGCCAAAACAATCATATGATCTAATGATCATGTATCCTACCCAAGGATCCAAATTTTGATTTGTCCAATTTTGAGATGTGGTGCATCTCATAATACTATGTACCTTGTGATCCTCTTAATGCACATTGGAGCATTTACAACTAGAATCAAATAGATAAAGGAAATTTTAATGTACATGGCCTTGTGTTCATAACATAAGAAAATGTCAAAATAGAAAATTAGCATTTGGAGAATCTTTGAGATGCATTTCTATTTAATCAGTGCACCTTCATGGCAGCGCAAACCCTGTACACTTATGACAAAAATCTACAGCGCAAGTAATTATTCACATATTTGGAACTTATTAACTAGTCAGATTCCATTTATTTTACATTCAGCACGAATTTTTACATTTCTTGTGTGTTTATTTATGTATTTTTATTTTGGCTTTCAATTGATCTTAGGAAATCAGTTATGGTAAAACTGCTCAAATGTTGTCCTTTGGGATTCTGGCGTAGAGGTACAAAGGGACACATCCTGCCTGGGGGACCCTGTTCAACTCCTGCTGTTAGCAGGATAAAAAATGTGGTTGCAGGCCCTTTGGGCTGGGTTCATGGGCCTATGGCCTACATTCTGTTCTAGGCCTCAGCTGACCCAAGCTTCCTCAGTACTAGGAGTGGTTTGTTCCACACTATGTTATGGACCAAGACCATTAGGGCCCTTGAACCACTGAAAAAAAAAACCCTCAACCATTGCATCTTGAGTTGCTCGAGGCAGGGCACAAATTTGATATTCAGGTTTGTTATAAACATCTCCAGTTACTTTCAAGCTGCTTTTTATGCTTTTATCACTCATGAAAGGAAGCATCATGGAAGAGAACAGAAGATGAACTAGAGAGTAGATTAGGAAAGCCAAAAAATTAGAAAGATGGAAAATAGTCAACTTTTCTATGTAATGTACTTGCTTTGATGGATAACTTTCAAAAATTGGAATGATGGAAAATATCAACTTTTGATTGGAATCACATTAATTTTTGTATTGACTGGATCATGAAATAAATTTTCTTGATGCATTTACTTGATTGTGTTTCACCTTATTCAGTTTCAATTTATTTGAACATTTTTTTTCTGAACTTGAGAAGAGTTTCAGTAACATGCGAGTTACATGTGTAGGCAATCATGCTTCACTTAGATAGTTAGATCCATACACTTGTCACCATTTTACACTGGGGTGCCCACATTTCCTATTTCTTCAGTATATCTGTCTTCTCTGTTTTTTAGGTGGAATCAAAACGGAGAAAGAGATGATTGTTGATGATTGAAGCGGAGGTTGCATCTTGAGGGGACTTGCTTTTTATGCTCTTAATCTCTTCATTGTTGTGGAATTGTACATTGCAGAAAACAGACTCTGCTTGCACGAACCGGAGGTGTTCTGTTCTTTAACTTGTGTGGTTAGTTTCGTATTATATATCAAATGCTGTTATTGTACTTCAGGTGTGCATGCTTGCATATGATATTGTGATATTCCGATCCTCCCTAGAATTAGAAAAATGAAGCTTCTTAAACTGTTCCACTCTGTAGCATGTTTTTTGTAATTTTAAATATAAATGTTGTTTATGCTCATACAAGTGCTAATTTCTTAACCTTAGGCTAGTTTGAGGAGTTGAATTGTTCTGACATAAAAAAGTGAGTGGCAACATCTACAACCTGCCTAATTATTCGAAACTTCTAGTTATGTTGGTTGCCCCACCACTTAGCCTGAGTTTATGTGGTGGAAGCCCATGGTTACAAGCAAGGTAAAAATATGCATCTGTGTGGTGCATTGGGTATATTGCTCTTGACTGTGAAGGTGCATTTGAAATTTGGTAATTCATTTTAGTTGTTAATATACTGATAGGTCTGATGATTTTGGAGGTTGTGAATTCCAATGACAGTTTTTGCGAGCCGCCTCTCTACAAGTTATTGGTGATGCATTGGTTGAATTCATGATGTTCTCTGCATGGATGAAGTTTCTCAGGGGCATAAGGTTTTCCTAACTTACTTTCTTTTTAGAATACTTACATGCATCACATAATGCCTTTGATACTGGGAGGTGGCGTTGCATTAAATTTTTTTTCAAAGCTGTCTTTTTAGTAACATATTGATTTACAATGGCTTGAACTGATAAATCCAATGAGTTTCAAGAATCAGCATGAGGATTGACAAGAAGGTGAAACAATATTTTTTTTTTGAGGAAGTGTAGGCTTTTATAAGTGATAACAAGGTTACAATTGATCCGAAGGTGGTGAGAGGGGGGGGGGGGGGGGGTACGTTGCAAGAGATTTGCAACCTCCTCAAAACAAAGAGACGATAGGAGGTAGAAAAAAAGGATCAAAGTTTACAAGAATATATTATTGTTTTTAGTTGTGATGTAGAGATTAATGGTACAACTCAGGTAGATTAAATCTAATCCGAACTAAACCAAATCGATATTGGATTCATGGATTTAATAATTTACACCCCTAGTTAGGGTTGTAACTTGGGTTGGATTGAACCCGATTTTTACATGGGTTGGGTTAGACAAATCGGATTCGGGTTTGCTAATTCGGATTGACTCACAAATCGGGTTGGGTTCGAATTGGCCTCACTCACAACCCGACCCAACCCATAAACTAATAGTTAAAAAAAATCATAACCATTCATTATCTATCCTTTAATTTAGGCAATCCAAATTTTAGATAAACCCAACTAATCTTACGGGTTGGGTCGGGTGATTTATTTAATTTGCACACCATGTTAGAAATCGGGTTGGGTCGGGTTGGTTTATTTAATTTCGGGTTGGGTTCGAGTTAGTCCAATCCGGGTTGAAAATCGGGTTGGGTCGGTTAGGGTTGAGTAGTTTGAAATTCGGGTTGGGTTTGGGCTGGGGTCAACCCGAACCCAACCCGCCCAAGTTGCAGCCCTACAACTAGTAGAGATAATACAAATAAGAAATAACAAAATTGAACTTTAAATAGTGAGAATGACTACATCAGTTTTGATCAATGAGTAGGAAAAATATACTTTTAGTTAAAGAAGCATTGTAAACATAATGCTAAAAACCAATATTTGGCTCACTCACTTTGCATTAAAAATATCAGGTATAATGAACCTAATAACAAATGAACATCAGTACATCACCAAAGGCAAACGAAATTTTAACGACTACATTTAATCACACAAAAAGAAAAAAAAACACATTGATTGGACGGTTGAGATTAACCATGTTATTTATTGATGAAGAATGCAAGCACACACAATTAAGGCAATCATGTTAAAGTTATTGTACAAATGTTTTTAATAGGCGAAACAATTATGAAAAGTTGACCAGTAATTTTGTGACATTGGTGACAAACATGCCACATGAATTTAATACAGAGTGAGTCAAAATAAGAAACTAATTCACCCCTTCCAGTTGCTTCTGCATTTAGATTTTTATACAACAAAAATCCATTCAGATAACCTTGTGCAGCACAGGGTCAATGTATGGATGCATCTGCTTCTCTTCTCTGCGGGGTGGACGGGTCGTGTGTTTTGGTGCCCCCCTCCATTTCTCTCTCTTTGATGTTTTATTTCTCTTCTTCCCCCAATTCAGACATTGTCTCTTTTGTTTCTGGCTTATGAAATAGATATGCCCGCAGTGTTTAAAAATATATATATTTGGATGCATCATAAATTGTATTGTCCTGATATTTCAGAAAGCAGTTGTCCCCCGTCACAAATCCACCGTTCTTGTAGTGTTTCATAGTACACTTTAATCAGATATCGATGCTGGATTTGAGTGATGGATCCTCCCAAATTGTACAGAATTTGCAATAGACGTCATGATACTATACGCCTACATTACAAGAGGGAGATGCAAGGATTTAATTCAAAATCATTTACCCAGCAAGCTCGCTTATGGGTGGACGATCCATCACATTGGAAGCCATCACTGCATTCTTTTGCAGAATAGGATTGATATCGGGCAACTTTGGAATCTGCAACACCCATAGATGATCAGTGGTGAGCACACATTGTCAGAGCACATATTAACAGAAATTTATAAAGGATACACTACAAGAATTGTTATTACATTCATCTATGGAGATAGCATAAAATGGTAAATATATATATGTAAGGCATTATTATCCTTGTGTGGAATGTGAGTCTGGCTTCTTCAAACAAGATGATGTCAAGGATCTACAAGGTCAAGAATTAGTTATCACTGGGACATACATCAGAGGAAAATTTTCAATGTATACCATAAAATTTGACAATACTAGTACAGTATTGAAGCAAAAATTCAATAATATCAGTACCCATAGTGACGACGTCATGCGGCTCAAAAGGTCCAACTCTTGTAACACAACATCAGAGTTCATCTAAAAATTCCTTTGACACCATTTTCTTTGTCAAATAATTACAAGGATAATCCATTTCATTTGTCTTCCAGAATTTCTTCAAAATAGAGGATATGATGATTTAAACAAAAAAGATTTCCCCAAATTTCATTTCCTTATCTTCTTTTTTTCTTTCTGGTTTTGTATTTTCTTATTGTTTGAAGCTATGCTAGCTGTTCCTAATAAATTCAAAGAACCAATAGAAAATTATTGGCCACATATTGATGAGTGCTGATACACTCGGTCCGTTGCGCTGATATACTCAGTCTATTTTGTAGCCCCATACACTATGGTCTGCACTATTATAGTATATGGGTTCTATCAAAGTGTATGGAGTAAAAAAAGAAATCCATTTTTTCAAAGAGGAAAAATACACTATTGTATCTCAGTATATACTTCATTTCTTATTACAATATGCATTTCAATGAGAGAGTAATATTTTTTTAAATAGAAAAATTGCGTGGACTGCAAATGGGGCTACATAAGGGGCTGGACATAATTTTTCATTTTTTACACAAATAAGCTAATATGAGCTGTTTCCATGCCTTTAAAGGAATACCTGAAACCCTTTAACCATGACAAAAATTTGGATCCTTGTACAATGGTATAAGAACATGTGCATAAATCTTGTACATTGTTTGCATATGAATTATGTTGCATGTAAACCAACATAAACTTCAAAAAACAGCTAAATTTGAACAAAAAACAGTACCGTGTTGATTATGAAATCTCACCTGAGCTAACAAATCAATTGTACGTCGTAAAAGTCGAGCCAAATCTCCATCATCCATCGCACAATCCATCATCATTTCTCTCCATGTTAAGCCAGATGCCCAAGCTTCAACCATGCCAGAAAATTGGCTATCCAATGGACAAAGTATCTATATAACGAAATTGTTATCACTAATTTTGATACGCCAATGAAAACACAATTTTAATGACAAAATCTTCAGTCAATTTACATACATTTACACCATGTTTGTCTTGTAGTTGCAAGAGAAAGCTCCTTTGTGACTCCAGAACTTCGATGACTTCAATTACAGTTGGTGACGATTCATAGATAAAACTGAAAAAGTAAATTAAATATATCAAGTACTACATGACACATGAAAAAAACCTAATTTATTTGAAACAAGTCATGAATAATCTACATGAATCTTGAATATTTTCTTCAATATTCTTTAAACGATATCAGTTTATCTCAACGTGTTTTAGCTAAATTTTAATTCTTAGAAATTGATGGGATTAAGTGATTTTCTAGGTTATGGAAAAAGTGTTTAAGGAACATGGATATGTTATGTTTAGCGTTTGGGATTAGTGTTGTTTTATAAAGCTTATAGAGAGAGGGATATTTTTGCAACTCAGTACATGCCTATTATTCCAAGATGGTGTCTCATTTGGCACAAGATCATCATTTCAGTTTTCCTTGCATTAATGTCCAGTTGTCCACCTAAAAAGAATGCTTGGTGCCGTATCAGTCTATGTAGGAAAGATTGGCCATTCATTCATCAGGGAACCTGCCTTATTTGAATATAAAGAACAAGGACCTCAAACGAAGGGACTACATTCAAGTTTATACATGTGAGTATGACAACATATGCACAAGTGCAATATAGACCCAAGTTTAAGAAATATCACACGAAGATGCATTTCTCATTAAAGGGCAGAAATACACTCAATCCGTGTTGCAGCTTCATTTGCACTTAGCCACGTCAGTAACATAGTGTATGAAGTTGCCTAAGAAAATATATACTTTACTATCTCAGTATATACACCACTATGAAAAACATAAAAATATATACAGTCAATTCGTATGTATATGTACATCTTTTTTTATAAAAGAATGTACTTCAAATGTACATCATTTTAATAAAAAAGTACATACTTCAGGAAAAAGAAAAAAAATCAAAACATGCAAGTACTACAAATGGGGCTGCAAACAGGGCTTTACTTATCCTTTTCCTTAATTAAATGATTCAGAGCCTGTTGGACTGTTGTAAAGACCATTTAGTAGACATAGTGCTAATCCCTGAAGATAATGATTCTTTAAAATACTTGGTACCCCAAAACTGTTACATGAATATCCTTGTTGACACCCGAACAGAGATGAAATATTCAAGTTTGGGGGAAAATTACATTGAATGTCCAATCTACCAAGATACTTAGTGCTCTATATATTGTGGGAATAGGCAAAGCAGTACATTCATTAGGGAGATTTGGAAAAGTTCATTAAAAAAGAGGGTTTAGTTGTGTTGAGTTATTAGTGTTTTTTTTTATTTTTTATTAAGCTTTTAGTAAGAGGGATATTTTCATCTTGTCAGTCAATCCAGAATTGCTGGATATATGTTGTTTAGTTATGCATGGGCCATGAACATGGAATGTTAGTTGAGTCCTAGTTGAAGTGGAGTTTGAGACTTTTATTTTAATTTTCTTTTTCTTTTTTTCTTTTGGAAGTAGGTAGCGCGTGCACACACACACTAGTAGGGGTGGGGTTTGAACCTATATCTCATTGAAGGTGGGTAGTTCTTACCATAGTTCAAAACCATGTGCGGACCGCATGTGCGGTGGGGTCCGCACATGGCATATGCGGCCGCATGTACCGAACATGCGGTCGCACATAAGTTAAGGTAACCGTTCGAACCCCCATTCGAACGGAATTCGAACGGTCTCTTACCGTTCGAATTGCGTTCGAATGGATTTCGAACGGTAAGAGACCGTTCGAATTCCGTTCGAACGGAAGTTCGAACTCAGAGGTAGGTTTTATCGTTCGAAGTCCGTTCGAACTGAACTTCGAACGCCCTCTTACCGTTCGAAGTCCGTTCAAACGGAATTCGAACGGTAAGAGACCGTTTGAATTCCGTTCGAATGGAATTCGAACGTGCGCCGCATATTGGGTATAATGTGCGCCCGGGGGCGCACATCAGCATGTGCGGCCGCACGTACCGGTACGTGCAGCCGCATTTCAAACTATGGTTCTTACCAATTAATCAAAGCTCGGTTCGTTAGTTCCAATTCCTAAATGATTAGAATTTGTAGATCTAGTTTGCAAATAAGTGTTCAATGTATATTGTTTGTCGACGAGGAATGAAAATGTCTTTGAGAACTTGAAACTCTCTTTTTGGTAAGTAAAACTTGTATTTCTGTGAGAATAATTACATGTACAAAAATTGATGGGCTAATGAAGCAATAACACTTTGTAAGGGAGGGTAAAATCATCAAGAATAAACATAATTTTCATGATCTCGAACCAAGGTGGTTTAAGATGATAACAAGTAAACACAATATGTCAATATAGCGAGCTTTATGATGATAAATCAGCAATCGTTGCAAATAGACACGAAATTCAATGCATTTTCCATGGTATATACACATCACGAACATGCAAGCTGCTTAATTGCAGTAGCAATTAAGGAGATATGGTGCATGAGATATAAATAAAGGGGAAAAAAGAACAGCACACAGCTAAAAGAAACAAGATTACTTGTTGTTTTTCCAGGGCCTAATTTTGATTCCTTCAGAAACTAAACTTCCACATACTGCAGCAAGCTGTGCTGGCTTTAGATCTAAGACAACTTTGTTTCGAAGTACCATAGCAAGCCAAAGTTCATTTTCTCCACGAATAGCTGCTGCTGTTTCACCAAGAGGAAATATCACATGGGTATTGATATCCAATGCTCTAGTTTCTTGAATGACATTGCTGATCTGATATGTGAAACAAACAAGTTTAAGTTACTCCATGCCAGACAATGACAAATTGGTCATCATACTTGGACCACAGAGTGCATATTATGTATCTAATCATTTGACGAAACTGATAATGACACAAAAAATTTATAGAAAAAAATGCAATTCAGGCTAAATAAAAATAATATGATGCTTACTTGGTACTAAGGTGAAAAAATATATTTAATATAATAAGCATACAAGTGAAACAGATTAACTGATAGAGAATATAATTCCAAGCGTATTAAGAGTTAAGACATGCAGCGCTCTTGCTTCACATATGATATTGATGGCTTGACAAGTGAAATAAACAAATTTCAAGTTAATCCATATCTAGCACATGGACAGGTTGGAATCATATATCTACTAATGACATTAATTTGGTGGAGCATCCAAATAAAAAAAAACTTCAGGCTATGTTAAAAAGTAGTAGTTTATTTGGTAATGAAGAGAAAAAATATGTTTACATATATTGAAAGAATTAGCAAAAGAGATTAATTGCTGAACAACATCATTCCAAGAAGCCTGACAATATTTATATATCATCTATTAACAATTGGAAAGAACAAATTAATGATGCTAGACATTCTTCAGTAATCCACGCATGACTTGCAAGGCAACAATCATCACACTATTTTTTAAGTATAAAACTACATCTTATGTTGGAGTGGCAATTGCGCGGCAGACGTGGAGGATATTAAAGCTGGCGACAGGTTTTGAGGATAAGTACTCCACCTTACAAGGAATATGAGAAGCAGGAAGAAAGTTGAAGACTAGGGGAGATAGAAGCGCAAAGGCAAAAATTTCACAGTCCTACGTACTGGCAGTGGTTTGGACCTTGTCGCTCGCACGCAACAACCATCTTATCTTCAGGAATTCTAGAGTTTTTTTTTTTTTTTGAAAGTAATCGGTAGGCCTTCACCTTCGTATTAGATAAGAAGAAGAGTGCCCAAATGGGAAATACAAGATAAGAAAGCCCAAAGTGAAAGGGGTCCCCTGTAAAGAGACCCTTTTCAAAGAAAGACCCCTAAAACATAGAGATGACTACTCATGAATCAGTAAACGTCTCCCCACCAAAGTAATGGATGACGCTCCTACAGAAGAGCACCCCAATCCTTTATGTTACTAATCGCCGCCTCCCACACATTTTCAGCGTAAGGGGTCTCACCTTTAAATATTACATTGTTCCTTGTGCGCCAAATGGACCACAACACCGCCGGAATCACAATTTGCGAGACTTTTGCTCTAACGCTCCGATCGCCTGCCACTCGTAAGGCTTTTCCAGTAGCCCATAGCTCCTCTGTAGATGAGAAGCTGGCATTCACCCCATAGGCCTCTTCCAACCATCCCCAAACCCTCCTCGCCACCGAGCACCTTACAAACAAATGCTCCACAGATTCTTCATCCTCTGAACATAGAGCGCATGTAGTATTTATCCCCGGGTTCCATGTAGCTATGCGCATCTTCGTGAGTACTTTGTCCAGATACAAGTCCACGTAAAGGCCTTTACCTTCAAAGGTATATGACAGCCCCACACCTCCTTGTACTTCCTAGCTGTGATAGACGTAGCCGGAATATCCCTCCTCAGCCAAGAATAGCAGCTACGAACTGAGAAGCATTCGGAATCTTTTGGGGACCAAACGATCTCGTCCAGTTTCCCATAATCCACTGCCACCTCCTGTAGCATCTCTAACAGCGAAAGATAACTGTCGATCTCTTCATCCTTTAAATTGCGCCTGACTCGGACCTCCCAAAATCCTGTTGGCCCTCTAGATGAACAAAACTGAGAAGCGAAACCATCCTGAGCCACCGAAATTTGGAATATCATAGGGAATTTCGTTTTGAGCAGTATATCCCCAATCCAAAGATCATGCCAAAAGCTAATCCTCGACCCCGATCGGATTGCTGCCATAAACGGCTCGATGCCTCCCACGATCGCCTTCCAAATACCAGACAAATCACCCGATGACCGAGGAAACCTGTGTTCAAAAGAGTTATCACAGTCATATCTTTCCTTCACAAATCTGCACCACTGGAGATTTGGATAAACTAGCCAGCGCCAAAGCCATTTCATCAACAGAGCTGAGTTCATATCCCCAATGTTTGAAATGCCCGCTCCCCCTGCCTTCTTGCTGCTGCACACTACATTCCACCTGACCAAATGCACTCTGTTTTGAACTTCTTTAGCCCCATTCCATAGAAACCTTCTACGGATGACCTCCAACCGATGCCGAATCCCCACTGGGATCTTACAGAGTGAGAGGAAGAAAATGGGCAGGTTAGATAAAACTGCCTGCAAGAGGATGAGCCTTCCCCCAAGGCTCAAGAACCGGCCAGACCACCCCTCAAGGAGTCTCTCGAACCGACTGATAAGAGGAGCCCAATCCACCTTGGTAATACGGCCTAAATGCAGTGGGAGGCCTAACAGCCTTGTAGGGAAGTTCTGAACTTCGCAAGAAAATAGGCTCGCCAGAAAATCCAAACGATGGCCGTCCACATTAATCCCAAGCAAAGAACTTTTGCGAAAATTTATCTTCAGCCCGGAAAGAAGCTCAAAACAACGGCACACAAATCTTATACCTCGTATAGACAGCTCCGAAGCCTCACTTAGAACTAGCGTGTCATCAGTATATTGTACATGGGAAATCCTTGCTCCACCAACCACTCCTTGCAGCCCTGAAACCCACCCATCTGCTGCAGCCATGTTCATCATGCGGCTGAACACATTTGTTACAATAACAAACAAAAGGGGCGAGAGGGGGTCACCTTGCCGTAGACCTTTATGAAGGTGGAAGAAGCCGCAGGGATTACCATTCACTAGAACCGATGCCTTTGCCGTGGAAATGCAAGCAGAAACCATGCGAACCCAATTTGGTTCAAATCCATGACAGCGGAGGAGATGCAACAAAAAGTCCCAATTTACATTGTCATACGCTTTAGCGAAGTCCAACTTAATAACAACCCCCTCCCTCTTGTCCCGATGAACCGCAGAGATACATTCCTGTGCGGTCATAAACCCATCTTGGAGTAGCCTCCCCGATATGAACGCGTGTTGGGATTCATCAACGAGAACACCGATGACCACCTTCAACCGGTTAGCAAGGACTTTAGATATCATTTTATAGCAGCCATTCACTAAAGAGATAGGTCTGAAATCACCTATCTCAATGGAGCCCTCCTTTTTCAGGATGAGCACTAGGAAGGTAGCATTTAGACTACCTATCCCTTGCGAACTACGATAGAACAAACCGAACATCTCCATCACGTCTGGTCTCAAGGTGTCCCAAAATTCCTGATAGAAACGCAGACCGAACCCATCTGGTCCTGGAGCCTTGTCCGCTTCAGCCCCTAAGATAGCTGCTTTAACCTCCTCCTCAGTGAACTCCGCCTCCAGTCCCTGAAGTAAATGATCTGGTATCCGTCCAAGGTCTTCATCAAACCACATTGGACGCCATCCCCTCCGTAGTTTGAATGCATTGGTGAAATGGTCAACGAGAGCCTCCCGGATTTCCACTGCATCCTCAATCTGTATCTCCCCCACCCTCAACTTATCGATCTTGTTAGTGCGACTCCTCTGGTTGGCAATTTTGTGGAAGTACTTTGTATTATTGTCGCCCTCCTTTAACCATATCGCCCTGGACTTCTGCCTCCATTCACTCTCCTCCATCCTGATAATATTCAACCACTCTTCTTTGAGAAGACCCCGCTGCTCCCTATCCACCTCTGTCAACAGTCCCGCCTCCTCCCAGCTGTCTAGGATACCAATATGAGAGCCAACTTCAGTTTTTCTAGCCCCTCGTGCTCGAGTAGCCTGCCTCGCCCACCTCTTCAAAGACAATTTTAATCGCTTGATCTTAAAGGCCACCTTGGAAGCCCCGGAGAGGACCCCAGCGTCCCTTCCCCAAGATTCCACCACCCTCCCCCGAAAATCTGGCAACTGGAGCCACCAATTCTCGAAGCGAAAAGGAGCAGCAGACCTCTCCCGCAGACCGCCCGAGAGCAAAATTGGTGAGTGGTCCGAACATACCCGCGGCAAACCCCGTAGGCTACACATGGGGAAAGCCTCCTCCCACTCCGGATCGATCAAAGCCCTATCAAGTCTAGCAAGAGACGGGTCCTCCCTCAAATTACTCCACGTAAAATTCTAGTTAGAAATAGGGAGATCCGTCAAACCTTCCCCGGCAATCCAATCCGAGAACATCTCCATCTGCTGTGAAATCGCCCCTGGCCGGTTCCTGTCCTCCACAAATCGAGTCACGTTGAAATCGCCAAGCACGCACCAGGGCATCCCTGGGTCCCTCCGAGCTCTGCTCAGCTCCTCCCAAAGATTAGCCCGTAAAGAATCATCGCATGGACGGTACACCGAGGAACAGAGCCACTGCCACTGCAAATTTCTGTCCTCCAGCACCACTGACAGGGAAAAGTCACCGACCACCATATCCACCTTCTTCCAAAGCCTTTCATTCCAATAGATAAGGATACCTCCGGCTGATCCCACTGCCGGTTTGAATACAAAACCATAGAGCGCACCTCCACTGATAGCCCGAATATCCCCCTGTGATACTATTTCTATTTTTGTCTCCTGGATGCAACAAATAGACACCTTATTGGCTATGATGTGGTCCTTCACCGCTGCCTTTTTCCGCGGGTCGTTCAGACCCCTAACGTTCCACACTAGGATGTTCATCATAATCAAACAAATTAGAACCCAAACCCCTGCCTCCGGCACACTCCTGATCAGCAATTTGAGGTCGGAATCTCCACATCCTCCCTTTTTAAAATCGACTCAAATAGATCTTCGGTAGCAAAAAGTTTAAGCCGCCGATGTTCACTAGTGTCTGGACCCCCCATCCCAATCGAATTCCTCTGAAAGGGGACGACAAAACCGATCCCCAGTCAACGGAGCAGAGACAGCAACACCCCTCCCTTCCTCCTTATACCTGCCAACCAGTGTTGGAGAGCTGCCGATGTCCATGCTTCTTCGTGTGGCCGTCAGATCCGAAAGCGGCGGCAAACCCCCACCTGTCCTAGCCTCCAATCGCATGACGTCCTCCCCCTGCTCCAACAAACCGACTTCATCTCTACCATGGAACCCACAAATAAGCTCCGAGATCTCCACCAAGGTAGAATCCAGACATGGTCGATCAGAAATATCTCCCATCCCAGCCGCCAGGGGCGCCACCGCCTCACGAATGCGATTGTCAGAGAGGGCTGGGCTTAGAGAAGAGTCTCGACAATAGGGAGACCACCTCCAACCCACCTTCCCATCCTCATCAATAAAGTTACTCCACGAGCCCCCACTTTCCGGTTCGGAACCAGGATCAGGAGGCCCAGACGATTCAGGCCTTTCCGGATCGCTTGGAGGCCCAGAGATTGTACCAAAAGGCCCAAACGGGCAGGCCCCACCAGACAAGATCCGATCTACAACCACATGGGCCTCCAGACTAGAACAGTCCGAACCCAGCCCAACTCCACCAACAGTAGAACCCATCACATGTAGCACTTGTGTCTCTCCACGTGGCGACTTTATCAGACGAGCCACGACTCCTTCTCCCTTCTTATGAACAACTCCCTCAGACCCACCTACAGCCCTGGAAAGGACTTACCACAGTGAATATCCTCTCGGGCCTCCACCAGATGGCCAAAGGAACCCACCACCTGTCGGATGACCTCCTCAACTCGCCACAACAATGGGAGTCCCCTAATCTGCACCACCACCTTTTGAGCCCCCCCCCCCCCCCCCAACCTCCCTACCTGCTCCCCATTCACAAGGTCCCATTTCGGGTGAACAAAGAAGCTGCCTCCAGCAAGACCTCTCACACCGACAGGCTGGGAAGACGGACCAAGGCCACCCTGGGACCCAAAACCCACCAGTCAAAAGGTGGAAGCAACCTCCATCTGTCATGAATCGCACTCATAATCTCTTGCCAGCATGCCTCCTCTGTCCCGAGCCAAGATAGAAGGATGCTCCTGCTAAAGACCTCCCTCAAGGCCAAAAGTGGCGTCCAAGGGATCTCTACCTCCACCGGTATTAGGCAGTCCCCGGTAGATTGGGAACCCCCCTGAAACGGCCCACCCTCCCGCATCCGTCTTGGATCAACTCCGGCTTCCACCCTCCTGGACATTTGATATGCAACGCTCCGGTGACCCATCTTGCCGCATCTCCGGCATTTTGGGGGATCCCTGCAATCCCGAGCAAAATGGCCGAAACTATCACATCTAAAACAACACACAGTTTTCAAGAATTTACTGTGTCTGATCCCTGCCTCCCTGAGTCCTCCCGGCGACCACTTCCTCTTCCTCTGAACCACCTGCCACCCGTGCTCACCCAGGACCCGACTTCCTCTGAGAGACCCCTGGATGCCAGAACTTTCCCCCGAGATCCTCATTTTCTTACAAGGCAATATAAGGTCCTTTCTTATTATTCTAGAGTTTATATTGGTAATGTTTGGGACAAAGTGATTAATCTTATCAAAGATTGGGGGCATGCTTATCTTGGGGCAAGCAGGGTGTCATATTTGGGGGGCAAATCTTGTAATTGAGGGGTAGGGTATGAGGGGTGTTGCGTCTTGGTAGATCCCTCTACCACTTCCTATTATTGCTTTGGGATTGCTTTGGTTTTTGAATAAAATTGAGGCTCATGCCTAACATTCCATCAAAAAATAAATAAACAAATATATCTTGAGGCTATAGCTTTGCATAAATATATATTTCAATATATTTATTCAATGAGACAAGCTTAGATAAATGTTTATTCAAGAATTTTATTAATGCAGGTTAATGAGTGACATATATCAATAATTAAATTTTTTAAGTAACCAATGGCGTGTTAATTAGGCAAGCCTTATTGCAATTAATCACACAATCAGTGAGGAAAACTACCAAACAATCCCTGAAAGATTACCTTCATAATTATATCTTAATTTAGGAAAATATTGCTTGTAATAATATCAGGTTATCCTGACAAATCTCCATTGAAAATATGTAAATCCATTTGTGGGTCTTTATATCTTAGAGTTATGACGATATCTTGCTATCATGTATACTTAGTTTCATTTAGGGGTTTGAAGGTTAGGAATCTAAGTCCTCCATGTGGCAAAGCATAATTTAAATTTTTGCATTCATCCATTTGTTTATTTTTTAAACACAAGTACGGAAGCAGATGGAATTGATGGCCATGAAAATTAAACCAGCATGCTTGTTAATATTTAAAACATCGACATACCTGCAAGAACTCCTTCCATCCAGAGGGCTCAATTTGCTCTATACGTATTGTTAAACGTTTCTCTCTAATCTTCAGTCGTTCAATCTTCTCTTTCTTGAAATTTGCCAAGTCGATAATCCTCTTAAATTCTTTAAAACCTTTGGTGCCTGTGATTTTCTTTTTCAGACGTGATACTTTACTTCTCTGTTCCTTGTAACATGATACAGCATCTAGGTACGCTGTAGACAATTGTGACACCTAAAAAAATGGAATAAGTGAAGCCATGAAAGCCCCATTTTAATCTAACAATCATGATAGAATGAGTCAATAATGCAATCAATGGTACCCTTCATATAGAGTACCTAATATTTTCAAATATAGTAAATGACAACATAAATTCAGATAGAACATATTAAATCTAAAGTGAAATAAAAACAATACCAAAAACACGTTATTTAAAATGACTGGAATATTCTCGTCCATGTGAAAACTTCATTAATGCACATTAAAAAACTCTTCATATGCTCTCATTCTAAATTCTGCTTCTCTTTCAAATCTAGTAATTTCAAATTTGGCATTGTGATATTTTAATGTATGTATAGACTATAGAAAACAGGACCAGAATAATAAAGGCACCTAACACACACTATTAACTTTGCATATCTTAGGAACTATTAGATACCATGCATAGCAGTGCTGTGTATACCATATTACCCTGTATCATGTTAAGTAAGGTAGCATGCATGCTAGCCTTGCCTCACCATATCATGTCACACAGGAGCTAAGCAGTGCAGACAAGATTCCTGATACTTGAACAATGTCTTGCATATCTAGATGATTTTTAAATATTAAACCAACCATACTGGATATATCATTGAGTTTTATCTTGTAATACATATTGATTTAGTGAATGAGGTTGCGGCGGTGGGGAGGGGAAGGATATTGCAATAAGTATATAGGGTATAATGTGCTATATTTCCGGCTTTTCCTTTGGAATTTTCTATTGTTTTTTCCTCTGTATGAATGAGAATATGTCCTAAACATTCAAGGAAAATATTGATTTAAAGCCTATCAAAAAATTTATAAATGAACATATATATCCCTGACTCTTGTCACTTCGAATCCTTGCCATTTATGATATCTTCGTATCAGTTTCAGATACATTGAAATCCTTGTACCGAAGCCAGTTTAGGTAAATATCCACTCATCAATTAATACAATTGAAATGCAATTTGTAAAATGAATCCTATTTAATAAAGAAATGTAATAAGAATATAAAAAAATTTGTTATTACCTCATCATCTTCTGAAAGACTACTCAACACTGGCACATTTAAACTCCATGACCATGTATCAAGGGTTCCCTCCAAGCACCAGAGAGGCCCAAATTCAGAATCAGTAAGCTTCTCCAATTGTGCATCCTCTTTCCTGAGAAGCTCCCATAAGATTTCACGAGGCAAGATGTTACCTTCGGCTGAACCTATATTAGGAAAACCAGTCTTGTATACAGTCTTTATCCACTTTTCAGTGAAGAAATACCAGGAATTATCTGAACCAAGAGCCACATAATAAGATGGCTTAGCCTCTATTTGATCTCCTGTAAGTTCAAAATCCAACTGATCTCCCGTGGACATTGTCAAAGAATTTGAAGAGACCTAGCTTGGAGGGCATAATTAAAGATTGTCAATTGAAAAAAAAAGATCATTGGATGCAAAACACAAGAAAAACCACAGCAGGAGAAATGAATTAGATAATTCATAAGGTTCTACTTATAGACATAGGCACCAATTAATAAAACATAACTGTGGAACAGATGATGCTGACCATATTTGTGAATTTTGAAGCAGAAGAATCAAGCCTTCCAATATATACAGCAGGGACTAAGTGTTGCACTGCTTCATTATCTTTATATTGCAAACAAATAAACGGAAGTTTGCCATCTTCAATCTCCTTCAATATAGGCTTCCAAGAAGTCATTCGTGCCAACTCCATCCTCCTGCGCATCTCAGACCGCATACGTTTCTCTGCCTGAGAAAATAAGAATACACTAAAGTTGCCTACAATAAAGTGAAGTAAAAGTAGAACAAACGATTGAGTTATACATATATAATTTCATACAGATGAACAAAAATAAATCAAATCACAAAATATGTGGAACCATTAAAAAATAAGAGAGAAATGAAACATGGAAAAAAGGAGAGTGATTCCAAATTAAATGGAAATGTCAACTCTATGAAATAAAATTTTTAATTGAACAGGAAAATAAAAGGATTACAGATGGGATGTGCAAAAAAAAATTAATATTCATGCACCACGTTTCAACTTTAGTAATGTATTTTATGCATATAAAATCCATACCTATGATGATTATAGATACCTTCAATTTTTTTCTCCTAAAAGTCAAAGTAAAACAAGCCATGTTGCTTTAAGATACATCTCATGGCCCATAATCCATCATGGTCTATCAAACTGCTGCTGCTCCCCTCACAGATCATAGATCATGATCCATGGGTTTGCCCTGACCAATTAATGTTAGCAGCCTATTCGTCGCCATCATCCTTAATGTTGTGTTATACTGATCACCTTATCTTGGTCAATCTCTCCATTGTTCCATTCCATTAATAAACATGTGCTCCATTGAATAGGCTACTAGACTCTAACCAAATACAAACATTAGAAACCATCCGGCAAGGTGCCTCTACAATGTAGAAGTACCCACTGTACTCTTTGATGACCACAAGAATTACACCTGAGAATGAATTGGTTTCCAAATACAAACAGCCAAAGCAGCCAACACCCCCCCCCCCCCCCCCCACCAAAAAAAAAACCCCTTTTTATCATTTTTCTTGAAAAAATTGTTTAGACTCCACTCTGTCCAAGGTTTAAAAGAGATAAAGCCCCCAGCCCCGATGGATTCACGTTGAAGTTTTTCCTGTCCTTTTGCAATATGGTTAACGTGGTGTGATGGGATGATGAATGATCTCTCTTTTTGTCCGCTGGGGTGTGAGTGTCTTAACGCCACTTTCTTACCCCTTATCCCTATGATGAATGGAGCATAATCAACCGGTGATTACAGTCCTATTAGCCTACTCAATGGCTTCTATAAGATCATCACAAAAATCTTAGCGAACCGGCTGCAGAAACTCATCAAAGATTTCGTGGACAATAGCCAATAGACCTCCTCCAAAGAGAGATCTCTTCTAGATGGGTTTCTAATAGCTCAAGAATGTGTAGCTGAAGGTGCACAAAGATAAGAGGAAAAGTTTGATTATTAGAAAAGCATTTGGGAGGATGTTGTTTGCTTCTTCAAGGATTGGAAATAGTTCTGTGCCGGGACGAATCATATTGTATATGGGGGGAAAATCATCAATTGAGGAGTAGGAAATGTGTTTCGGGGGTAGTGGGCTCGGTCAACAGAAGATATCTCTTCTTCTACTGCCTGACGACCGACGACCCATTTTTTATTGGCATTAGGTTTCTTGTTAATATTATTTATGAATTCTCTTCTACAAATAAAATGAGGTAGGATGTCTACCATTTTATATTAAAAAATATATATATACAACATTCTAAGCATAAAAGATTGCAGGCCTTATAGCTATTTTAAAGAGTTCTTTTAAGTTTCACGGGTATTTTACAGTCACATAATGCTCCAACCGTAGTTCATATCATCTTATATTAACAGACTATAGACATATTGTATTCAGTTACAAACAAGCTTCATTATTTCTTGTCAAAGTTGCATTTCCTAGGTCAAATGAATAATCGCCCTTTTCTATTTTCTTCCTAGAGGCCACCGATCAAATCGGGCACCGATCCTTCATCTATTTTGCACTAGATAGGCATCATGAAATGTGTTACTTCTAGACCAAGCACTTGCACAATCCATACTTCACTTAGGGGTACCCAGAAGTGTGATCTTTATGGAATGCCTTAAATTTGAATGATGTGTTACATGCTAGAATTTCATACCAGCGAAGAGCTTTTAAGAATTGTGCATGGCCAAACAAAGTACGGAAAAGAAAAAGAACTTTAAGCTATATATGTGTGACAAAAGAAACCATAAGATTAAAGGGAGGACTCATTGGGGATCAACCACTAGCATCTCTAAGTGCGGTGTTCCTTTTTGTATAGCGGAATTGTGACCGACCTTCGAAGTTGCCAATAACCTGCTAAACTTTCTCCTTGTTGAGGACTTTGTGAATCTATGGGAGTGTTATAGCTCAACAATTTTCTCCTTGATTGTAGGTCTGTGGATGGTTTTAAAATACTCCCTTCATTATACTCTTCTTCTACTAAAAACATAATTTTTCAGCTTATACACACACACATACATGTATGAAACCTTGGAAAGACACAATATTCCTCCAGCTCAAATATTAATCAATGAAAAAGACAACAGAAGATTATCTTCACTGCAAAAAGGGGAAAAATCAATCTATAATTGCCTCATGAAAATAATGATTCAGATCATCAATAATTGTACATGAAGATTAGCAAAAGAAGCAGCCAAAAGTGAGGAAGATAAGAAACAATACTCTATCAATAACATCCTCACAGAATATCCATGAAACATGATCTTCATTGTAAGTGTAAAAAAACATCTATCTTTTTGCTGTTTAATTTCATTTGAAATGCAGATTATAATTGTTTCAGAATAAGATATTACTATGCTGGTCTGCTGTGCAGATATTTATTGTTAAAAACCAAAATTTTCCAACTTGGAGTGCAAAAGGAAATGAAAAAAAAATGGTCATCAAAGAGGAAACACCGCATCTAAGTAAGCACGTTGATGCATTAGATGGCATGTGATGTGACAATCACACACCAATGGAAACAAAGCCATGTGCACTTGGCTGTCCCATTCTCTATCTGAAACCATCTTACTCAAAAATGAAAGAGACGTACTAAACTTGGATAACCCATTTCTGTAGCTACAAAGAACACATGGGACTGATATAATATATCAAGAAGCATCATTCCAAGTTGATTATTATAGATTTCAACATAGTACAGAAAAGCATCCAACATTGAAGATCCCAAGGTGTCAAAAAACAAAATTCAGATTCTACTCCACTAACAAAGCAATTTGCATCTAACATGATAAAACAACATATGTGGAAAGGATTAGTTATATGGGAACATGATGAACCAAATTACCCGTAATTTTTCTTGTAGATCAGAAATCTCTTTATATTCCAACTCAGATAGCAGCTCTCGGCTCTTTCTATCAATAGCATCATCGGTGACTTCCAAAGACAGCAATTCAATCTCATGTTTTATTTTGATAAGTTCTTCTTTTGCAGAAAGCATGACATTGCTCCCAACATAATTTCCAAAACTTTGTTCAATTAATTTGCGTGCTTCTTCTAATGATCGCCCAGAATGAAGATCCTTCATGTCTATATCCCCAATTCTACGTGTAACTTTTGTACCCTATAAAAAGTTAAAACATCAATTTTTTAGACATTACATTACAAAACTTAAATTTAGATTATTATAGATGATGATACGTACAGCAAGCAGATTTAAGACCATTCCATATGAAGCTGTAAATTGTGAAACAAGTGGTTCCAATCCAGAAGAAAGAACCTCACAACACTCTTCAGCTCCTTCGTAAGGAGTCTGAACAAGAACAACATGACCTGCTTCATCAATACCTCTACGTCCAGCTCGCCCGGCCATTTGGTGTAATTCATTAGATGTTAAAAGACTACGTCCAGTTTCACTCCTTTTACTGAGAGATGCAATAACAGCTGTTCTAGCAGGCATGTTGATCCCAGCAGCGAGTGTTTCAGTAGCAAAGACAACTTTAATGAGGCCTTTCTGAAACAATTCTTCAATAAATGACTTCCAGAGTGGTAAACAGCCAGCATGGTGTGCGGCGACTCCCTGCAAAAGACCTTTCACGGCAATTTCTCTAACAGCATCAGGATATTGAGAGCGAAACTTCTTCAATGACAGTTCCACTTCACTTGCCTCACACTCATCTAGAAGTTTGCAACTTTCAAGGTACTGAACCGCTGCATCACATCCCCTTCTGCTAAAAATAAACCAAACAGCTGGAAGCATATCCCTCCCGCTAAGGTGCCACAAGGTATCACTTATTTGAGGAACCTGATGCACAAAAATATAATGGTTGTTTTAAAAGATCAATCTTGTGCCATAAATGATAAATCTGGTGTCCAATTTGAAAAACTTTCTCCGAAGTTTTTATGTAATAATAAATAATAAAAAAATTGAGGAAGCAAAAGTCCTTAAAACAATCAGCGTTGTAGTATAGAGGAAAAGAGCATTCAAGACAGTGATTTGCGAACTGAAATAAGACCATACCTGAGAACGGCGTATGGTATTCACATCATTCTTTGATAAAGAACGTTTTGTCAAGCTAGTCATATTTTTTGAGGCTGATTCAGATTTATTTTTTCTTTTATTTCTTTTCCTCGACCCATATTCCTTGTACATTTCACCTTCGGGAGCCAAACTTCGTAAGGAATGGAGTGATAGCTTCCTGTTTTCATCCCCATAATAATACAATTAACATTAGAAAAGCTCATATCCTGCAGTAGTAAAGATTAAAGAGAAGCATACCACAACTCAACCTAAAATAGTTTTGCACAAAAGATGTCTCAGTAAGTGTGACCCAGCAAGTAGAAAGGATAGACAACATTCAGATCTAATTGGTTTTAATTGATGAGTGTCACTATTTTCAAAGCCTTCAGAAAACTGAAAGATCCTTGATGAATAAACATTTGTCCATCTGTGTATCTAAATGTTAAAGGTTATTTTTTCATAAATGAAAAAGAAGAAAATAAAAACAGCTAACACATAACTAAAATAATTCCAGACACCCAATGTATAGTTTAAAATTACATGCTCGCTCATTTAGTCAATGAAAATCTCACATGACCTGGGTCCAGTCCATGTATCCTATGATTTTGCAAACATGCTTACTTGATGACAGCAACTGAACAGTTTAATGTTGACTTCGATTATAAAAACAAAACTCAGGGCATCTGGGGCTGCAGTGACTAGCAGTAACCAATGATTGTATAGGTCGGAATCATTTAGTCAGTAAAGCTTCCCACGCCTTGGACAATGGGTGAGGACCAAGGTATGCAGGTTCTCTGGGTTTGTTAGATGATCAGTTTGTCAAACAAATACAGGGTTGTGATCTGGAAGGGGAATGGATACCCTTGTGACTAATGATATCTTCCACTACACCTTTCAATCTATTTCCCAGTAATTTAGGAATGGCCATGCACAGGATTATTGTCAGGCATCACCTGCCGTTTACAGAGGGGAAGTCAACGCCAGTGACAGATATAAAAGATAAGTTGTCACCGCAGCTACTATAAAGGAGAAACCATTGCCCCCAGAAGAAGTGCTCACCTAGAAGATAAGGCCTGATATTTACAAAATAGAATTATCGAAGATGAATATCAAGAAATTCATTATTGAATCCCAATCCAAATAAAGACGGAATTTCCAGTTCAAATCTAAAACCAGTCAAGTTTCAGTTTGCAATTCATGCAAGGAGATGAAGAAAGGAATTCACGAAGACTTGGTCACAATAGATATGGTTCATTGACTATCCATTGGAATCTCAACAGAATTAATATTGTAACGTCTATGGACGGAAATTTGTAACAGTCGAGCAATGATGAATGATGATAATAGTTAACAGTCAAACATTTGTATCTCCTTATCCGAAGAAATCTCGGGGTTTCTAACTGCTCCAAGGGCCTATAAATATCCCCCTCCAACTAAGTTGAAGACTATCAAGTTTTTTATTTAAATTATGTACCAAATTATTTGGTTAAGTTTTTCTAACTTTGCAACACTTGTAGTCTGAGATCCTTGACTTTTAGAGTAGTATGTTGATAGTGTAGTTTCTTTTTGAGAGAGACATTCTCTCAACTGTTGATGTTCTTTTGATAGAACCCAAATTGTAATACTTACAACTCTATGTCAACTCATAATATAGTATTACCATTATTAGTTCAAATCAAACTAATTTGTCATGATACAGTATGGTAATAATTTAAACTACAACAAAACTAATCAAGCAACTGAAGTTACGAAGGACGAAAAAGAAATAATATTGCAAGTCACAGAAGCAATCAAGTAGTAGATGGGTACCTGTTCATTCTCATTCCTTTCTCATCAAGGAGTGGTAACAATGAATTCTTCATAGAGAAGTGCCAATTCAATGGAACCGGTCGCCTAGTAGATGTTACCAGCTCTGTTTTACCATGAATCTATGCTCGAAAAACGGAAAATGGGATCAATTAAAGAAATTAAGAAGCAATATCCATCCTCATAGTTTTCACCTTCCACACGACTTGTGAACCTCGTATATATCTGATACAATAATATAATAAAAAACTCTTCTATAATTGCTGTGTGGAGCAATCATAAGAGTATGCAAAATTCTGAATTATAAGCTAATTAAATAAAATGATTTTCCTCCTTATAAATAACAAAAGTAGCATGTGGAATAACTATATAATTCATGTTTTCTTCTCCATTTAAAGTGCAATGTTGCTGAACACATGATTTGACAACTTACATGACCAAAAAAGCTATATCGTCAGGCAAATGAAAATGATAACAGAATAAAGTGTGAAATCCACCAAAATGTTAAATGGAAAAACAAAAAAGACAATGGAAGATCCAATATGCTATCATAGATGAAAAGTAACCCAGAAGAACAGGATTTGGACAACAATTCTATGTAACAATACATGCGATATGGTAAAAAAATGTGAATATAAAGTACAAATACAGCAAATATAAACATGTTGCATTAATTAAAAATCATGTCGCTCAAAAAGGAGCAAACTTCGCACATTCATGGATAGACGAGAGCCTAATTAATTGATTAACCTTGTGAATCTCACATAATTGTACCTTTATAAGAGATATTAAGTAGATTATAAACATATGGCTAATTCCATCTATTTCCCACCCTACTTACCAAAAACCTTTGTGTTAACTTCAAAACACTCCCAGCTCAAGAAAATCTTGAGCACATGCCCTACATGATTACTATATGTTAACAATCCTTCTTGCTTTCTGATCATTGTAAATATTGGCACATTATGATTCTTTCAATATGCTGCAATAATATATCAGATCAAAGTCACTCAGACATCCACTTTATGAAAAGTTTTACTAGTTTTCCTCAAGACTTGTACTTCCAACAAAAAAATTATGTCCAACAGGTCCAATATTTATTCACCCTGTACTTCAATTTTGTAATTTCCAAATAAAAACTAAAGAAAACAAAGAAATCAAATCCTTCACAAAAATGGGTTATTAGGATTAAGTATTACGCTAGTATAAAGATGGTATATGTAGTTTAAATACAGCGTTATAAATATTTAGAACAATAGCATATAGGAATTTGACAATAACTTACAGCAATGATAAGCCCCATTTTGTTAATTAATACTTTTGCCAATATTTTCCATCAGTTAGAAAAATCTGAGAAAAATCTGAGATATATGCCGAAAATGTTTAAGTTCCATGACATCTTCTCTTGGCCAGTGATAATGAAGTCTATACCAAGTTTCTTCAATATCCTTCAACATTCTAAAACTACTGCAGCAACTCCATAATATCATGTTTCAGCACCTCCACGAACATAGAACTTGGGAGAAATATGTTGCCTTTGCAATTGAAAACTACTTTCTTCACTTCTACAAAGAGCAGAGATTCATACCAAGCCTTGCTGGTCTCTGACAAGAGTGTGAAATCCAACTACTTTCCTTTAAGATGCATATTTGTGGAAAAACCAGTGTTGTAAGAATCAACCCCTCACTACACCATCGGACTTGATATGTTAAAAACAGTGGACCAGAGCATGGAGGAAAGAGTTGAAAAAGATCTGCTACAATGTTAATTAGTAAAAGGGGAACTGAAAATATGAGATAAGAGAATGTGCGGGACAGAGATAGAAGAGATAGTCTATTTGATTCCTGCAATACCCCTCTATGACCAGGCCAATTAAATTAAGGGACTTGGTATCTAAACGACTAATCTAACCACGGTCCTAATACTAAAAATATATGATGGTCGTGCAGACATGCACTGACAAAATGCAATGACGTGAAGCAATTCAAGTACTTTATTCTTATCCTATAATAGAAGGAAAACATATTAATCTCTCTCAATAGGCATGGAGATGTTCTGAGCTACAGAGGAAAAAAATGCCTCACTTCAAATATGTAAAATACCTGCCCAATCCAACCAGCTAGCTCATCAGGATTTGCAACTGTTGCTGAAAGACATATAAGTTGAACTTCCTTCGGACAATAAATAACCTGAACTATCCACAAAAAACTTGAATTGAGAATCGAATAGATATATTAGCTAGGATTCTCAAGGATAAGTGAGAAATTACATACTATTTCTTCCCAAACAGTGCCCCGAGATATATCACTCAAATAGTGCACTTCATCCAAAACAACAACATCAACGTGGGAAAGCCCACCGCCAAGAGAAACCATTCCAACACTGCAAAAGTAATAGCAGGAAGAACTCCTCTCAATTGAGAAATTATTTCAGCATCAAACTACAATTATGGAAATGGTTAATGTTTCCACTTTATTGAATTTGATGTGAGATACAAATACATATGAATATGATAGAACTTTAATTTTTCGAGAAAAAAAGGATGGCCGTATTAGATATGTCCTTGAGAAAGGGGACTATGCATTCCATGTTGGATATGCCTGTGCAAAGGTGCAAGTATGCATATGCTACAAGTGGGGTTTTAAGGTATGAGGTGTTTGTGTGTGATATGTGAGGGCCTAGATGTGTAAGAGTATGTGAGAATGAATTTAAGCCATTTACTAATATCCAAACATTAGAATTCATGGAATAGTTTTCTGTCCACATCAAAACTTATATATCATGCATGCTCAACTTTATTAAGAGGCACGTGCTGAAATCTATCCATCATAACAGAACTTTAGTCCATATAAAACAATATAGTGAAATGAATTCTAAAGAACTAAAATGCAATCAATTGTGATACCTTTGGTACAACATATTACGCAAAATCTCCGTAGTCATGATTAAGATTTGAGCATCCTTGTTGATTGCTGAATCTCCAGTTAAAAGTCCAATGGTGCTATCACCAAATGTCTCACTGCACAGGAGAAAAATATGTGATTCATTCAGGGTGCCCACATGAACCAAATAAACAGTCAGACAAACAATTAAGCATCCGTGTATTTTGTAATAAATAAATGGGTTTTTTAATTTTAAGTCCCCATAAATCATAGGATTTAGTGATCGATCCATCACTTCTTCATATTTTGATTTAAGTCCTCATATTTGAAGGATATGCTCCTTTTTAGTCCCTCCCAAAGACTAAAAAGATAACCAAATAATTTAAGAATGGGTCCCTCCTAGGGATTAAAAAGGAGCATATCCTTTAACTCGGGGAACTTAAACCAAAATATGAAGAAGTGAAGGATCGATCACTAAATTCTATAGTTTATGGGGACTTCAAAATAAAAAAAAAAACCATAATAAATAATTAATGGTTCTTTCAGATTGCTTCTTCTTCTTCTTATTTTTTTAGATAAAGGTAGGAATACTACTGCACAAATTAGATTAAATAATCTGGGGTACATTCCGCAAGACCATCTCAAGAAAAGAAAGGCTACCGGAAAAAACAACCAAATTTCCAAATTTCAAAAAAAAAATTCATAAATCATTTCTCTAGTTTTAATCATTCAACAAGTGGAATATTTTGTAAGTCACAATTATTTTAATTCTAGGATAGATGGATCGCATGAATGTTGGAGCAAATCAAAAAATTCATAAATCATTTCTCTAGTTTTAATCATTCAACAAGTGGAATATTTTGTAAGTCACAATTATTTTAATTCTAGGATAGATGGATCGCATGAATATTGGAGCAAATCCCAACCTCTTGATCTGTATTTATGAAGATGACATAAGAATCTTTTAGCATTCCCTCAAATTTGAAGATTGTTCATTAAAAAAAAAAAGAAGGATAACTGGAATTTATGCGACATCCATATTGATAATTTAACAAAATATTGGAGGAAATAATATTTCTAAACAGATTTCTTTGGGTTTTGGTTTGTCTTTATAAAAAGGCACAGGCAGAATTATTCTCAAAAGCCTGGTGTTCTCTTAATGCACCCTAAAGTAAAGCATTTACAGTCAGCAACTCAGCATATAAGTTTAATACGATGACAGGTGATGACCTTTCCTAAAATAAAAAAATCAACATTAAGCTATTATAGTCCAAAAAGAAAATACACATTTTACAAATGGAACCAGAGATTGACAATTTTGAACTTCCTCCACACATAATAGAAAAAAAATATGTTAGTCATTTGCTCTTATATGTTCATATGATAAATACCAACCCAAATAGTTTTTAGCGTGGTTGCAAGTACAGGTATTCACGGTCGCATGAACCAATATGCGTACATTGGATAACAGGTGCACGGCATGTGCCAATGTATGGCACATGCCGCACATGTGCATCCAAAGGTTTATGGACCAAATATGGGGAGTGGTGTCCCTTTTGAAGAAAAGATGGTTTATGTGGTTTCTTTGCCCTGATAAAATCCTTACCAAAATCAACCATTCAAAGTGGGAAAACGATGGAAATATTACATGTGAGCTTTGTGGAAACATGGTAGAAACTAGAGATGAGCATTTACTTTTTGTATGCCTGATTAGCTCTCGCATATGGTTTAGGGTGGGATTTGCGCTTGGAGCAAGATGCAATTTTGACATGGAAGATATGTGAGAATCATTCCATAAAAGATAAAAAGAAGAGATCATAGCAGCAAGGCAAAATTTAAGGCCTTGTTCCTCATGCAGTGTGTTGGGCTATCCGCCTCACACTTTATGAGCTTATTTTCCAAAAAAAAAATGCATTTATGAGGAAAATATATGGGCAGCAATTACAACATCCCTTCGATCTTGGGTAATGATGCTTCTTGGTGAAGAATCAGCCTCAACAGTCATGGGGTTTTATTGGTGAGGGATCTTTTATGTGGTTTTTTGGGTGTGAGGTGTAATCTCTTAGTTTTCTGTCTTTAGTTAAATTATCTTTCTCCTTATGTTCGAGGAGCATCATTTTTAATATGAAGGTTCCAACCTCCTTCTAAAAAGGTTTGATCAAATGCCTTTTTTTTTGAGAAAATGGTAGGAATGCTACCATACAAATTCATTGAGAGTTGGATTACATTCTGCAAAAATGAATTATTATCATATGCCCCAACAAAGCCCCTCTTTCCTCTCTCCTTTTCTTCCCTTTTGTTTAATTTACTGTTGCCTTTCCATTATAATAAAATGAATGAAACAGCCAGGAGGGTAATCATATGCTCCCAAGGAAAACTTATTAATGGCAAATAGTACATAGAATATACCAGAAATCGCGATATTTTTGATTGGACAAAGCTTTTAATGGAGTTGTGTAGAAGAGCCTTCTCCCCCTTGCCACCGTAGCTGCTGCTGCAGCTTCTGCAATTAAGGTCTTTCCACTACTTGTTGGGGCAGAAACGACTATTGATGAACCTCTCAAGAATGCTTGAATTGCCAAGCGCTTATAAAGGAACATAAGAAAGCATAAAAATAAATATATGGTCATTACTAATTTCTACCAAGAACAGATGATATGTATGTAAATAAATGTATGTAATAAAAGGGCATCAAAGTTAAACTGAAGACGTGACCTGATGTTTAAAAAATACATAAGAACCCACTGATATGAGAGTATGATGAGGTAAGGAGATCGAAGCTTAAAAGCAAAGAAGAGAAGATCCCCAGGACAAAATATGGACATACACAACCCACATGAGGTGGCCCTTCCAGGTTTGTGTTTTCTCCCTATAGGCCTCATTCAAAAAACCCCGCGCACACACGCGTGTGCATACATGTGCACCCTCACACAATATCCAGACACAACACGCACACGCACATATGTTTAGAATATCGATCGATATCTCAATATATCGATTTTGGTGAGTAAATCGCTAAAATCAAATCAATTCGTGAGATTATCGTGAATATGTGATGACGTCATGCTAACATCATTGATAAATATTCGATATATCACCGATATATCGAACATTTTCTGTATATTTTCGATATGTCGACGATATATCCATAAACCCAACAGATAAAAAAATGTTAATTTAAAAAAAAACCTCCCTTTTTTTAAAATTTTAACCCCACTTTCCCTATCCAATAAATACCTCTCCATACCTTCATTTTCATCACAACAAAAACAATCTTCTTCTCTACTACTCAATCTCTTCTACACACTCTCTATTGCTTACATTTAATAAACAAATTCTTCCAAAAACCCCCCTAAATCCCCAAAAAATTAATATGACATTATTGTTCTTCATTTTCTGTGTTTTCAAAAAAAATTCTTATTTTATCTGTTATGTTTTTATTTCCCATTTTTTGGAAGAAAAAACATAAAAAAATGACCAAATCGATATATCGTCTTGGGGGTATTTTGATATATCCGAAAATATTGATATTTTAAACATTGACACACACACACACGCAATTCGGATCTCTGATGTAACTAATATTTCCCCTTGTAGACATTTTCGGATCTTGGATGCATCTTATAAATCATTTGAGATTCCCAGGACAATTCTGTGCAAGACCTAAGGAGTTTATAGGTCTATTCAACAAATTTGTTTTCATTGAATAAAATTGTATTGAATTTTTAAGGAAGTAATTATATTCAATTTGAACCTGCTCCACTTGAGCTAAAGATTTCAAGTTGACCTAAGAAATTAAAACGCAATGTGATTTTATTCAAGAAGATTAAATTACAGGATTGATTAAAAAATATGGATGAAATTACATGTGGAGATTATAACCCTTGACTGCATATGGCTATGTCTTCAGCCATCCCAGATGAAGACACACCTTTCTCAATATAAGTATTGTGATTGACCTAACCTAGGCTTTTCATAAAAATATGGATGAAACAAGATGCTTGGAATTAGATCTAATTAGGATTATAGATTTGCAGTTTAGCAAGTTTGAATTAGATATTGAGACAGAAAATTTTCTTAAGTCTCAATTAGATCCTGTGACTTCAGAAAATTCAATGACTATTGAGTTTTCAATCTTACTAAAATTTATATATATATATATATAAACCTGATAAAGACGAACGCAAATTCCCTTGAAAATCGACGGCCCGTGGTCGACGCACAAATGAAAGTTGTCTACCACTACAAGCATGTTCAAATGCTACACTGTTTGAAATGCCAGAAACTAAGGCTTTTTATTTTTCACCAAAAGCATTCAAACGCCTTTCGAACTATTCAAATCAATGATAACATTTTGCAAGGCTCTAAAGTCATTCAAACTGTGAGTAACAATTATTCTATTATGGGTCTGGCTGTTCGAACAAAACAAGCACCCATTCAAACGTTAACAGAGTAAAATGCTACAAAAATTCTAATCCTAACATGATTTTGAATAACCAATTTTCCAAAACTTTTTAATGATTATCAAAAGACTATATGCCAAAAAAATTGTTTTCAAAAACCTTTACTAAATTTAGAAATATGATTCTATCTGTAGGTCATCAAGCCATTATTTTTAGGCTTCAAGATGTATAATCTTTGACAACTGAAACCAAGACTCATTTATGTGACTTGACAGTAGTGACTCATATTTTTCTTAACAAAATTTGCCAAAAGAATATCCATTAGACTTACAAACATCATTCAATTATATGAGCATTCCATGTTTATCAAGCAATATAATCTTCTTACGAAACAAAAATCAGAGATTTCACTTTAAATTTATCAATAGATCACCAGTTCCCAAATAAACTGTTTTTTCTATCATAAGTGTCACCTTTAAATTGAAATGACAAGGCTTAGATCATAAAATCCAGAACCACAGATTCTCCAAATTATCGACCAATTGACTGCTCTGGAGTACGAGCTGGATTACTTTAAGACTGACTATCTAAATGAATATTCTCCAATTATAAATTAATCTCTCTTATTTTTTTACTTCCATATTTCTTTGTAATTATACTCATCTGAGCTGAATAATTTCTGATTCGCACCCTCTAAATATTTCACTTCTCTAAGGAGACATGCAAACACCAATTGCAGCTTTCAAGAAATCGATAATTCTACTAAAAATTGCTTCCAATGAGCAGAATTTCAAATCTAAAATACTTTTAACTTTCAGAAAACTGAAATATTCTTAAAAATGGTCTCACATGTTGTGTGATTTATAGATAAGAAGTGGGTGACTCAAGTGACAAATTAAGAAATATGCTACACCGCATACATTTTCGACTCCATTCACATTCATTTTGCATAATTTATTTATTTTTTTGAGGGATTGGTGGATGTCCATCAATTCTATTAAAATGGTTCAAAAAGTTACATGATGAGGCATCTTCTCACAAAAACAAACCAAAAGAGGAAAGAGGAATATAAGATAGACTACCATACAACAAAAATTCTCATCTAAACCCAAAGGCACGACGACAGCTCACAAAGCCAAAGGAAGTTACCTGGTAAGGACATTCTGAGTCCATCATATCATGAGGGACGGGCAGATGACCATCAAAATATATCAAGATGATCAAATTCCCGAGACTATGAGTCGGTGACGAATAAAATTGGTACAGTGAATCAATTCTAGATCAGATCAGTGAGAGACAATAATTGGAGGTTCTGAACTTCTGATGAGAATCAATCTGTCTGATAAAGGCCAGTGACTTCATCTCTTTTTCATAAGATCTGGAGAATATTTCCATTGGTGAAGAGGTGCAAGACGAGGTGCTATGGGGGCCAACCCAAAGGAAGGATATTAGATAAAGAGGTTCTACTAGTGGTGGAGGAGAATAGACCATGTCTCACGGTGACGGCTATGAAAATTAAGGAATATGAGGCACTAAAATTCTTCACAAAGCCCAAGCATTCATGTGGCCTTGTACCAAAATAGAGTGTTGATGAAAGCATGGTTCAAAAATGTGTGCGGACCGCATGTGCAGTGGGGTCCGCACACAGCATATGCGGCCGCATGTACTATACATGCGGCCGCACTTTGGTTTAGGAAGGCGTTCGAACGCCTCCTATATTTTTTTTAAACAAAAATTACACATGTCGTTCGAACGGGCGTTCGAACGCCTAAAGGCCGTTTGAATCCCGTTCAAACTGGGTTCGAACGCCTGAAGAGCCGTTTGATTCCCATTCAAACTGTGTTCGAACACCTGAAGAGCCGTTTGAATCTCGTTCAAACTGGGTTCGAACGCCTAAAAGCCGTTGAATCCCGTTCGAACTGGGTTTGAACGCCTGAAGAGCCATTTGATTCTCGTTTGAACAGGGTTCGAACGGTTGGCCGCACATGACCGCACATGGCCGCACTTGGTATTGATGTGCGTCGAGGGAGGCACATCAGCACATGCGGCCGCATATACCGGTACATGCGGCTGCACTTTGAACTATGGATGAAAGCTTATAGAGTGAAGTGGGCACCTACTGACCCAACACTCTTTGTATTGTGTAATGCTGAAGAAAAGACAACAGTGCATCTGTTTTATTTGCTTCCAGTGGCCAATCATGTTGGGGGAGACTCCAGGCAACTGCCAGTTTAAGATCTGACTTTGTTTCCTTGGATCATATGTGGGAAACTGGGGGAAAAAACCCAAGAAAAGTGGTGACAGAAGCGTTCAAGCGATAAATATTGCAATCTCTAATCCTTGCTAGGTTTTTAGTGATTGTTCTGTTGAGGAATTAAGTCATTTTTAAAGGTGCTACATTGCATTTGGAGAATGTATGGGTGACCTTTGGCGCATGGATAAATCCCTGGATTCAAAAGGTTTGGGACTCGTTTCTATCAAGAATTCTGGAACATTTTTCAGGAGGATGTTATAGAGATGTATGTGGCGTTTTCAGAAGCTCATAGGGCATAGATGCATCATTCATTGCCCTAATACCAAAGGAGGAGGGGAAATCAGAGATTGAGGACTACAGACCAATCAACTTGGTGAATGGGTCTTATAAGAAGACCGTGAAGGTATTGGCAAACCAATTTAAAAAGGTCATTGACAAGTTGGATCTTTTTGCTTCACACTCTTTGTTGTCATGGCTTTGAGACAAACTAGACTCAGAAGTTACTGTCTACTGCAAAGTCTTCAGTGTTAGTGAATGGGAAACCATGTGGCTCCTTCCATTTGAACAAGGGGCTGAGGCAGAGTAGCCCCTAGTCCCCCTTGCTGCATGTTCTAGTTTTCAATGCTTTTAGCAGAATGATGAAGATGGCTGAGGAAGACAGATGGGTAACGAGGCTTCAGTATTCGAAGGGGAAGGGGCTGCTTTCTCTCATGTGCATTGTCCTGGTGATACAGAGATTATGTGAAGGAGGAGTCGGTGCACAAAGTGAAGCTGGTTTGTAGGTCCTTTGAGGACGTTTCTAGCTTTCCCATCAAGGAAGAGTTCAATGGCGGGAATCAATGTGGATAGGGCGGACATTTGTCAATTGGCTTAAGGTTTGTAGGTGACGGATTCAAGATTATCCATGAGGCATCTTGGTCTGACTCTTCATTTGGGCAAATTCACAAAGCAAGAATAGATGTCATTAGCATATTCAAAAGGATGTTGGAGGGGTGTCTATTTTTGAGTTTAGCGGGAAGCTAATTCTTCTTCAAGCTGTTCTTACAAGTCTCCCAATCTTTTTTTCCCATTTTCAAAATCCCAAAAGGGGTACACAGATCGCATTCGTAAGAGGTTTCTTTGGAACGGGGCGAAAGAGAACAGGAAGAAGGTTCATTTGGTCAAATGGGACATGGTCTGCACAAGCAAGATAGATGGAGGGGCAAAAACCCTGAACCTAGAAGACATAAATTCAGCTCTACTTTGCAAATGGATTTGGAGGTGGCTCAAGGACAAGAATCAAATGTGGTGTCAGGCTGTGGATGATAGATACCGATGGGAGGGCCTCCAGGTGGACATATTTTCTCTAAACTCAGTTAGGTTTTTGTACATATGGATAGGCATCATTGGCAAGGTTTCGAGAGGCCATCAGCTGGAAAGTAGAGGAGAAAAGGTCAGTCTTCTTTTGGCATGATACATGGTGCGGGGATTGGTCTTTTAGGGAGACATTCCCCAAGCTGTTCGATCTCGCGGTTAACAAAGAAGGCTTGGTGTGCCAGCATTAGTGTAGAGGGGAATATGAGGATCACTGGGAGATCCATTTGAGGAGGGACTTGCAGGAGCACGAGGTGGAAATTTATACTGCATCGTTGGCCAAGCTTTTATGGACATGGAGATTCGAGAAGGTATTCAGGATGTGGTGGTGTGCAAGACACAGCCAAGGTCAAAATTCTTGGTTCGGAGATGCTATGGTGATGGAGGAGGAGAGACCCAGGTTTAGAGAGATTTCGATCAAATGAGGTTTGGAGATTCAACTTTTCATTAAACGTGAAGGCATTTCCGCGGCTCATGTATCAAGACAAGCTGCTTGTGAAGGTCTATAGATCTAAATAGGCCCCCAATGAAGAAAAGACTTGCAAGAAAAGGCCTATGCAACTGATGTATAGTGGCATATTAGTAAAGGCCTATGCCAACTGGAGAACACTAGTCTCCAAAGATACTCTAGACTCTTCATGCTAGTGGATGAAACTCATACATATCTTTAATAACATCAATGTAACCTTGATCAACCCCTTTCCTCTCAACATACATCAAATTAATTTTTTACAAGAATATCACAATAAGATAATTTTAAGTCGATGAACGCCATGCAGAGATTCTTTATCACTTCTCCAAACCCATCCATCAATTGTATAATTACATTTATTGCTTCCATGGTTCACCTCCAAACCATGAACTCAAATCAATTTCCCAGTTTTATCATATTTTGCATCATTCATTTACTCAGACCCATGGTTTCGCTGGAAAACACCCATTTCTATCCCTCAATAGGTAGCATAGTTACCGCACATCAATTTTCTATCAAATATCACTACACCAATCCTCCACTCCACAGGCATTTTCCTTTTCTTTTCTTTTTTTTTAAGATTAATGCCCCAGGATTTGATCATTTGTCATCCTTTACGGAGAGGGGGTGCTAGCTGACTTTCCCAAAGCTCGATTTGCGGCATTTTTCTTGTTAAGAGTGACCTATGAACCAAAACCCAATAACCATAGAACAAATTTTCTTTCATGATTCTCACCAAGTTCTAGTATACCCTTGGATGTCACTGCCTTCATATTTTTCATTTTTATTAAATAATTTACTGCTTCTACAACTCTAACTCTTGGCTCTTCTACAACAGACAACCTCTTCTGCTGTCCCTACACATATAATTTCATTCAAAATTGCAATTCCTTCACCATGGTTCTGTAATTGTCTCTGTTTAAAATAAATAACGACGCATTGTTTATTCAAATAATCAAGTGTACAACCATTCAGTCAAAAATCAAACCTGAAACTTGTCGATGGGGAAGTCATAGAGAGAAGACAGCTCCGCGAGATCAATGATCCCCTCCCCAAACTCCCTTACATCCGCCCTCAGCCTCTCAAACCTCTTCCACTTAGGCTCCTCCGACCACCTCGGCGACGCTCCCGCAACGTCGTCCCCATCACCTCCAGACTCCTCATCTCCCTCGGAGACATCATACTCCACCGCAGCCGCCTCATCGTCTTCATCAAAATCGTCTTCTTCTTCTTCTTCTTCTTCTTCTTCTTCTTCTTCTTCTTCTTCTTCGTCCTCTTCTTCAGACTCGGAGAACTGCTTCTTTAAGGGGAAAGTGGCATTAAAAGGGTGGCGAGAGAGGGGGCGTAGGGGGAAGAGGGATTGGGGGCGGAGAGAGAGGAAGGAGTAGAGAGGAGGAGGGAGGAAGTGGGGAAATAGGCGGGGGAGAAGTGGGCGGAAAGAGGTGGGAGTGGTGGAGGATGGTAGAGAGTGGGATTGCATGAGCGCAGGAAGTTCAGAGACGAGAGTGAGGTTGATGGGTGGCTCAGCATCATCATCTGTACGCATCTTATTATTTATACTTTATTTTATTTTTTATAGGAAAAAATCACGTAGCTTTTGAAAATTCATGAAAATCAGAAAGAGTTTCTACAAAATTAGTAAGGATATTAAAAAATGACAGATGTATTTTTGTCTTATAAATGGATTAAATTTGATTTTATAAAGTTTATAGGGACTGAATCCGATTTTAGTAAGTTTCTAAAGACTTTATTTTCATATACTTTTGACCGGATGACCAAATTCATTAACCATATACACTTTATGGAGACCTAGGATGATGTTTTTATTTTCAATAATGTTTTCTAGGCCCCATCACAGGTCTCATGAGGTGGCAATAAGACATTATCTATTATACCATTTACTTGATAACAACCTCAAGATTTATTCCGAGAATCATGAAGTATTATTAATTATTTAATTTTCTGGGTATCACTACTAATACACACATATGCATATCTCAATCAAATTATTATTATTTTCTATGGCCTCGGCATAATCCCTTCCTTGGTTGACACCTTACAAGATGTCGGCACAGACGTCCCCTACCGATGCGTGATCCATTCCTCGGCCACCAACGAGGACATCCTTGGCAAAATCTATGAAATCAAACAAGGGTCTTCATCGTGCACCTGCCACACGCACTGAAAGTCCGCCTCTTCTCAAAGGCGCGACAAGCCAGGATGATGAGCTCGGGGTACGCATGGATCACGACATACAGGCTGACCAACGACTTCGACTTCATAGATCACCAACGCTCAAAGCAATGCAAGGCGTGCTGGCAGTGACTCCGTACGTGCCAAGGTCGAAAGCACTCAACAATTTCACCGCACGGTGGAACGCAACATCCCTCGTGGAGACTAAGCCGAGAGCTTTCGGGCTGTGGGCTTATGACACGGTTTGGGCGCTAGCAATGGCAGCGGAGAAGGCCAAGCACGGTCTGTCCCTCCTCGAAGCCATCAAGAACATCAAATTCTACGGTATGAGCGGCTACTTCCGCCTCATCAACGGGCAGCTGCAACCTCTAGGCTTCCAGTACATCAATGTGGTTGGAAGCCCTCAAGAAATCGATTTCTGGAGGCCTACACGGCTAAACAAATAAAAAAATGGAAGATAATCAAGGTGATATCCGAAGACCCATCTCTTATTCTTCTTGTCTTCTCTGCAATATTTCCTCCTCCTCAATAATCCACTTGTGGCCATCGTTGCTGCTCACCTCGTAGCTCTCTCGGATTTTTTAATCATGTGAAGTTCGAAAACATTGTTTTGTTCTTTATGGAGTTGGATCTCCCATCAACACCTACCGGATCAGGTTTTGTTTATGTATTGAATGTCATTTTTCATAGTTTGATTTGTTTTTATAATGTTACATTTTATATATGGAACATTCGTAAATGTTTCATTTATTTTTTTAAATCTGTGTCGTTTTTGTTACATTCGTAAATGTAACAGTTAACCGCATATGTATATTGATTTATATTTGTTACATTCATAAATGTAACAATGAACTACAGGTAAATTGAATGGAATATAAAACATTTAGAGATACATATATATAAATGTAACTGTTTTTATGAAAATGTAAACAATAGTTCATGTAATTTTTGTTAAATGTAACTCACAACAAAACAAGTGTTTGATATTTTCCATAAAATGTAATGATTCGTTTTAAAATTGTTTAAACATTGCATGAAATGTAAAACATTTATGTAATGTAAATGTAACAATGTTAATGTAAATGTAACAAATAATGTAAACATGTAGAAAATGTTTTTGCTGCTGTTTGAAGGATTTTAAGGAAAATAAATTTAGATAGTTTTGGTGTAATTTAGGTAAATTTTGGTGTAACTGAAATAGAAAATTCAGTTATTATGTAAAGAATTTTAAATTTTAAATTTTAAAATAAGGTGTAACTAAATATGAAAGATTTGTAACCGAATAGAGAAAAAAGGGGGATTTGGGTTAATGAGATATATTTTTAATGAAGGTGATGACACTTTTTGCCATTTTACCATTTTGCCAATTTACCATTTTACCATTTTGCCATTTTACACTTTTGCCATTTTACCATTTTACACTTTTTCAAAAGTCAACAAACCATCCAAAACCAACCAATAAGGTGATGACACCTCATGGGGCTTATGAATGGGGCTTGTGATTTGGGGCCTATGTATCACCACTGTTTTATTTTATAGGGACTTTTTGTGATTTTAAGAGAATTTCATGAAGATAAAAATGATTTTACTCTTTTTTATAAGTTCATGCACATGCGTGCCATGAATTTTCTCTTTAAGTGAAATGGTATATTATTGCCCTTTAATTAATTAATTATTAATAATAAAGAGCACTTATACACCAATTTATTTTACGATCCATTTTATAGCTTTATATACTATGATAGCATAGCATATATTAAGCTAACATAATATATAGGTATCTACCATAATATGGATTTTTTTTCAAAGTGAAAAAAATACATTAATATATGTTAGCATATATTTCATTTTATATCGCAACATACACTTCAATAGGACAATGTATGATTTTTATAAAAGAAAAAAAAAGGTGTTGGTTGCAATGCAATGAGTGTCGGACGTATTATTTTTCCTTAATAAAATAAAGGAAAATATTAAACTCAATCATTTTACTAACAAAAACTCATACCATACATTTTTTTATTTTTTTAAATAGTAAACATCATCTAATGATGTATATACTTTAATAAAAAAATGTATATCACTTTATTTTGAGTTGAATTAATTAATTTTTAGTAAGTGTAAGAAAATTTTTAATGCGGTATATATACTATCTAATGAGATATATGCTCCACTAAATTTGTAATGATGTATATATGACTATATTTTGAGTTGTAAAAAAAATAAGCGTAACAACACCCTAAAACAAAAGTGAAGCCCAAATGCTCTTAGAAAGATAAAAGCCAAGCAAAACACAAGACCAAAATGCCAAACAATAAAAGAAAACTGTACTAACGGCTTGAATGCAATTAAACAAGGGATTACTCAGATGTGTAAACGCTTCCTAGGAAGAAAACTAACATGGCTCTAGCGCAAAACCTCCCTCAATCTTAAATGCAGCAACACATTACCGATTCTCAAATATTTTCCTCGTACAGAGTGCATCCATTAAAGCTGGTTTGATTCCTCGTTAATTAGATTAACCACATGATTGCGAGATAAAGGATTGAGATATCTTTGTAGAAACTCCGCAGACCTGTGAGACATCAATCTTCTCCTGGACTCCTACTTCTCCTCTATGGAGGAGAATCTACAATAAAAACCTATCGCATCTCTCAGCTACTCCTATACACGCATCGCCAGTGGACATAATACAAAGAGAAATCGACATCCTCCTCAGGCAAGTTGCAGAAGACAAAATTGACATCCAAAGCCAGATCCCACCTAGCATGACAAAGCTTTGATTAAAAAAATTTGCAGATAATTAATCCACCCACAAGCCAGATCGCCAGTGGTTCACTTGAAGCTCCATATTTTCTTGAATTTGGGGGTTGAGAATAAGATATGCCGATTATCTGTCCTATGCCAAATATAGATGCTGTGGACTGAGAAATTCTCACGATGTATGGGCTTCCAATTTACAGAATTTGGTAAACCTTGCACCAGTGAGACCAGTGAATGGTCTCCACGAGAGAAGAAATTGTCCAAGTCTTCGTCTTTTAAGTTTCGATAGCATTGGGCCTCCAATAGCTAGAAACACCAAGCCAAACCTAGAAAAGGATAACCGGACCCTCCCTACATGGCCCAATCTCAAAAATATTAAGAGTTCTGCTACACTCAGTTTTTTTTAGTCCAAAACATAGTTCTGTTTATCTCATTAGAAATCCAGTTAAACATATATCTCATTAGATGTTATACATACCTCATTAAATATTTTCTTACACTTACTAAAAATGAGTTTATTTAACTCAAAACAGAGTGATATGCACTTTTTATCAAAGCATATACCTCATTAGATGATGTTTACTATTTTAAAAAAATGAAAATATGTGGTTGGTGAATGTGACTGAGTGTAACAATTTCCAAAAATTAATGTCATGAATTACTTTAAAAATTATTTGATATTATTATTTTATTTTGATCATTAAATTAACTGTTAAAATAGTAGTTTTAGTAAAAGTGTAATTTAGATCTTATAACATTAATAATATGTATTTAAATTTGTACATTACATTATATCATATTAAATTATTAATTTAATAAAATTAAGAATAAAATTTTATACTGCATTATATCATATTTAAAATATCTTTTAAATGTTGTAATAAATTTTTATTATGTAATGCAATTTATTAAACTTTATGATAAAGTAATATTTATGAAAGTTGTATTGCATAATATAAAGCTTATTATTATATTTTAATAAACATATTATTATATTATATTATTCGAGAAATATTATACAATTTTAAATGAATTTTTATTATATAATATATGTAGTTTCAATATTTATTAATATTAAACAAATTAAGTTAATAATTTATATTGGCGTAATTTAATACATAATGTGTATTACATTTTACTATTATTTTAAAATCTGTGAAAAATGTATAATAGTAATTTATTATTTTGTATGGAATAATAATATTTTAATATTATTATGAATGTACAAATAATAATATGATTCAATAATATACAAACCTTTCTCTATAAGCAATAATAATTATTAATAACAATAATAAACATTGGTGTAAAATGTTCAGTATATAAAACAAATTGATATGTTAATATATATAAAAAATAAGGTTATTAATATTCATTTCAATGTATTGAAATTGGTATATTTTACATTCAAACAATTACACATTTTAATATTAACATAACTTAATATTATTACTAATACATTTTTAATCTAATTTAAATAAAATTATTTGAAACTTGGATGTCATTATGACAAAAATATCAATATTAATTAAAATATTTTCAACATTTTTTTTTATTTATGTTAATTTTTAATATTATGTAATATTGTTTATAGTCGAATACAACTTTAAAATTTCTAATAAATATTATTATAAAAGTTGAATTGCATAATATAAAGTATATCATTATATTTTAGAATTCATATTAAGAAATGCAATTCAAACCAATGAAAAAAGTTCTTTTGAAATAAATAATAATACATAATATTAAAAAAATTATATTTATGCAAATGTATTAATAAAATATAAGAATGTTTTATTATGTTATAAGCCTTTTTAAGCTTTGTAATAAGTAATATTACAAATTTTTATTTCATAATCTAAAGTATATTATTTTATTTTAGTAGTCACATTATTATATAACTATATAAAAATCATAAATTATTACATTTTTATCCGAAACAAATATATTTTTGAAATTTAATACTCTAAATCTAATTTATCCATTCTTAGAAAAAAATAATAATTTAATTTTTTTTAAATAACACATTATATAATTTAATCTATTATAGAAAAATAATTTGAAAACATATTACATAATTTTTGTCTATATATTCCAAATCTATCTATTTTAAATATATACTCTAACAAAAGAATTTAAATTAAAATGTGGATAAGGCTAATTATAAAACACAAATAATATTTTTTAAATCTAAAGAATTTGTTTTTGAAACTTAACACTCCAAAGTTTATCCATAATAAAAAAAAAGGATTATATTGTAATAAAATATATTTTAATTCGTTATAAATAAAACATTTATATATTAGTTAATAATTTAATTTTTTTATATAACGCTAATTAAAAAAAGACAACTAATAGATTTTATTTCTAATAAATATTCTTTTAAAATTTATTACTCCTAATTAAAATCTGATTTAATAAAAAAAATTAATATAATAAAAATTATTTTTGATCCATTTTGTTATTTTTGACCCAATTTTTATGTTTTTGATAAAAAAAATATTTATGTAAATTCATAATCTAATCCTTTATGTTGAAAATTAATTTAACTATATTTAAAATTTGACATTCCAAATTTAACTATTTAAAAATATAAAAAAACTTATAAACAATATTTTAAAACTAAACCTATTAATGGGAAATCATTTAATTTCTTATTAAAGTATACAGTTTTATTTATATAATCCAAATATATCAATTTTCCATTTAACATTAAGTAAAAAAAATTAAACTAGACGAAGATGTGAATAACACAAATTACAAAAACATATCCATCTTCAAATCTGAAACAAAAGTTTATTGTTAAATGCATCCAAACACCTAAACAATGGCTGATATTCATATTAGTCTAGCCCCCTATGTTTTTATTTTCCGTAATATTATTGTGGAATGTTATCATAATATTCTATATAGTTAACGACCCAAATTTTCTATATCATGATTTTAAAAAAATTCAATGTGATTCTTCAAAATGATCAAATTTCCCTTGAGCCCAAAAAACAATCGAATTTCTTCTTTTACAATCATCTATGGTTTCATCCCTTTATAAAAATTGACCTTCTTGGAAGAGGCACCCAAGATATATACAGAAAAATTGTGGAGATCAACTTCACGCTTTTCCAATTTCAATCCTTTTTCTAGTCTTAATTCAGTTTATACATATTTTAAATTTTTTTAAAATAGTATACCTATCTAATGAGGTACACGCTTTTAAATAAACAAACATATATATACACACACACACACATATTCCAATGAATTGCATTGATACATTTACAGAAAATATGAATTTTTTTTATCAAAGCATATATCTCATTAATGTGAGTATATGCTTTGGTAATTTTCTATCTATACATATTAAATTGGAGTTGAAATTGGAAAAAAAAACCGTGTAACAATGAAAATAAGGCCATAAACACATGGGGTTACATGAATATTCGGAATTTGTGGGGTTGATCTAAACTTTTACATTATAAAGAAATTCATAAGTTTTCCAATGAAATTAACTATATTAGTCAAAATTTTATTTTTAGCTATAAAAAAACACTTATCCACGAGTTTTCTACAACGAAATTACCAAATAAAAATTTCTTTAACAAAAATGTTTTGTTGTGAAACAAAGTACAATGCACAAAGTAAATAAGCAGATATTAAGTAAAAAAGCGAGACAATTTGTGTAGACTTGTTGATTCAAATTTGTTAATAATCAATACATTAAAGAGCCCTTTATTTATAGGCTCAATTACAAATCATGGGGTGAAGAAAGTGGTGGTGTAGGAGAGGGAGAAGTTAGGGAAGTTAGAGAGTGGGATGAGGCTATAGTTGGTAATTATGGAGGGGAGTGTGTTGTATGAGTGTTGGGAGTGGAGTGTGTGGAGAGGGTGGTGGTTATCCATCATGTCACAACACTCTCTTGGATGACCACCACATTAAAATCATTGCCTTATTAAAACCTTGTTTAGAAAATCCAATGAGAAAAATCAAAACAAAGGAAAAAGAGTACAATATAACTTAATCATGTAATGGTGTATGCGTTTAACATTGCCTCGTTAAAACTTTGTCATGAAAACCCAATAGGACAAAAACTAGGAGAAGGGAAAAGAGTATAGTTCGTAAAATGTCATCAAAATTTACTCCTCCTCATAAGTACAAGATCTCAAGAATTTTAGTTGCAAACTCATCACATCCAGATGCCGTATACCAACTTATTGAATGTTGATATCGACAAAGCTTTAGTGAACATATCAGCAAGATTGTCTTTGACTGAATTTGTTGAACATCAATTTCTTACCTCTGCTAGAGCTTATGAGTGTAAATTTTTTTTTAGAGAAATATATTTCGTTCTATCACCCTTGATGTATCCCCATTTGATTTGAGTAATGCATGCCGCATTGTATAGTTGCTGGGACATCTGTAATGAGAGGTAGTCTGCATGCAGTACAAATATGATGGGCCAAAGACCTTATCCATATGCATTCACAGCTTCCTTCATAGAGTGCAAGAATTTCATAGTGATTAGAAGATGTGGCGACCAAAGTCTGTTTCATAGATCGCCATGAAATTGATGTGTCACCACATGTGAATACATAGCCTGTCTGCGTGACCAAGCTCTAGATGGATCACCCCTTTGGCTGCGTGCCGTGCGGGCATGGGTGTCCGTTGCTTACATATGCATCATATGGTTTTGAAGTTTTTATGTGACTATGCATCTTGAAATGAGGCTTCTGTTAAGTTATATTTTGATATATCATTTTATTGGAATATCATCATATTGTATTTGGAAATAGTTTCTTATGATATCTTATAAAAGTTATTATTTTGGTATATATTATTATTAACGAAACGCCATAGGTCCATTCATTAAGCATGTGGTTGCTCACCCTCATTTTTTCCATTTTTCAGATTAAAGGCTTAGAGTGGTGGATCTCATGTTGCTATGAACGAGATCATGTTTTTAGAAGGCTAGACTTTGCATAAAAAATGTTGATAATTTATTTGACATATAAGGACCCGAATATATGATAGTATGGTGATATCTATAATTCAGTTGTTCCCGATGTATATCTAGTATTTTGAGAACTTGTTTTGGATTTTAGCCTTGATAATTGATGTATAAATATTGGTGATGTATTCTTATGTTTCTGGATAAAAAAAAATAGAACTCTAAGATTTGAGGAATTAAGTTAACGCAACCAGATTTCCGCTTCAAAACGGAGTTGTGGATTCAGGGACATTACAGCGCCTACGTGGCGCTGACCTGTCAAAAATGAGCTGAGTTGGTGAAAATGTGATTTATAACAAAGACCCGGATGCAGGCACGGAGAGCCTGTGCTCGGGCGACATGTCCCGCCCTCCCCCCTCCCGCAGGAGACGTGTTAGTTGATCACATCTTCGAGGAGACGTGATTGTGGATCACATCTTCTACGGAGACATGATCCGTCATTTGATAAATAAGGTCTCCAAATAAATATGTGGCCCCCCATCCGAGCCCCTCTCTCTATTTTCGTAAAAACCCCTCCCACACTCATTTTCACTCGTGGATCTTCCCCAAAACTTCAATCAAACTTCGGTATACCAAGGTATTTTTTAAAATTTGATAATGTGGTTGTTAGAGAAATTTATTTTGTACCAAAAAAAATTATTATTATAGTTATGAGTATGAGACTTGATTTTTGTGCATGAAGCTTCCATTTATTTAATATTATAGTTACGAGAAATCCATATAATTTTTGAATCATTAGAGCATCTCTAACTACACTTCATATCTCCAAATTTAGAGGGTGGTGTACTCCAACTACACTCCATATCCACCTCCAAATTTGGAGATTTGGATTTGACCCTCCAAATCACCTTTTTCACTTTTTACTTTATACACTAATTAATTCAACATAATGTTTATTTAGATATGCTAATCCATTTTTGGATTGGATAAGAGGGTGAGGCTAAGTGAACATCATTGCCAAACGACGCACTCAATGGTCCATTGGATAACAACATTGGTTGGACAAAAGGGTGAGGCTAGGAACTTCACAACTAGGTAAAGTTAAAAGTTGCTTTATTAGTTATGGATGTGTCCAGGTGAGGGTTGACTACCCTAATTCAACCGTCGAAGGGCGCTAGCTGGTTTCTATTAGCTGTTTTTCACCATTTGCTACTTTATGCCTCATCTCAAGCCGGCGATGGAATGGGCGGCTACTGTGTTTGAGCCATCAATGAGGAACGGCTAATAGGAAAAAACCGCTACAATGATCAACATTAAATGTTGTCTTTATGTGCCATCTAAGAGAAGCAATTGGGGGGATGACATATTGAAGTGAGCCGTCTGGGAGGGGTGGCTAGTTTGGAGTAGACACCCGGTTTCTGTCCTTTAATTTTTCTAAGTGTTTGACCAAACCTTTTCTTCTTTTCTCCCTCTAAATTCTCTAAAATAGTATACTATATGGTCCAAAAGTGTTTTGTTTTAAATATTACTTGAAGTAATTTTTTTTCTTTTGGACGATCAAAATTGAGGTATCTACAGGTATGACATTAGATTTCGTTTCAAAACTACAACAATGTTTGACAAGATTAGCACATGATGCCAGGGTTATGCGAGTTCGGAGACTCAATCGGACTGAGTTTATTGTTCTAGACAAGAACATGGTGTCGTTCACTGTTTATTTATGCGCCGAGTATACAGAATGTCAATGCAACATTCTGATGCTATTTCACTATCCTTGAGCCCATGTGATAGCAACACGTGGGTATGTCAGGATAGCCTGAGGGACATATGTTTCTCAGTGCATTTATGCGGATTCATTCAAGGGCATGTATGCACCCACATTCCATGCGGTAGATGACACGAGTCGTTGGCCGCAACAACAGAAAACAATCTGATTTTTATCCCACCAAAATTCAGATGCATGCACATGGACATTAATGAAGGTTTGCCTAAGAATAAATATTCAAAATGTAAGGAAAATGGTCATAATAGGCTTACATGTCCTCAGAACAATGTGTAATGAATGGATGTCAAATTGTATTTTGGCATGTGTTCTTGAATTTAATGAGTTTGGGTGAAATTGTTTGGGATGGGAGTGACTGTGATTGTTTTGAAACATTTTCTGATTTTGGTTCATGGATTTTGAAATATATATCTGGGTACGCATTTTTGGTTGTGTGCGAATAACCCTTACAGGGACCTTCATTTATAAAGTTGTGATGGTTGGTATGGTGCTTTTGTTTGGGAAGAAAATGATAGTCAAGGGTGTCAAATGTGAACCGGGTTTATGGATTCATTAATCATCTTTACACGTTTTTCTTGGTGATCGAGATTGTTGAGAGGATCAACACTCCATTGATAAATGTGTAAAAGTTGAATGCATCTCCATGATCGTGAACCACGACCCCGGTTCACGTTTGACACCCTTAGCAATTATTTACTTTCCATACAATTTCATCCATCAAAACTCATGAGTTCAAGGAAGGAAGCTCTGATAGGGCTTCCCATACGTTACTAAAAACAATGACAGTCTGTGATGCATCTCAAGATTCGTGCACTGAAACCAGTCTCATGTTTCAAACTCTTTCCCATTACTTACTTTTAAAATAATGATGACCATAAACTTTAGTTGGGTGTATGAATGATTTTTATTCTTATATAGTCCATTTTACATTTCCAAATGGCAGCATGTGAGTGGCATGAACTGATTGTTGATGACTTGTTATATCTTCAACCACATCATGTATCCGAGCAATGCTTTGTTGGGGAGGTATGATCTCCTTTTCATTATTTTTATGACATGAAATTGTTTCAAATGTTTAAATCAATCAATATCCTTGACTTTGACACATGGTGAGGTGATGAAATTAACAATGCACATGAATCAAGTAAACAAATAGGAGATGGACCCATGGATCGTAGATTTTGTGAGGAGATTGGGACCGCATTACTTGACATGCATAAGATATGTCCAATGAGATAGAAATCTACTTACGGCCCTCATTGAGTGTTGGAGGCCGGAGACTAATACTTTCCACTTATGGCATGGAGAGATACCTGTCACACTGTAGGATGTCGCTATACTTACAAGCTTACACATTGATGGCTTACCAGTTATAGGGATCACTGATGCACACGAATGGAGTGCGGTGTGCGAGGACCTCTTTGGCGTTGTTCCCCCAAACAATAAGTTGATGGGGGGAGGATTTTACTCTCTTGACTAAAAGGCACTTTTAGTCACATACCCGAGGTCGAATAGAGGGAAGAGGTCTTACAGTGGTATGTTTGTTCATATCTACTGTTTTTGCTTGAGTGTACCATTTTCATTGATGCCATGGGTAATAAGATCCATGCATGTTATCTATTTCTTCTCTGAGATTTTGGTGAAGCTGGCTTTCATCCATGGGGATCTGCATTGGCGCACCTCTATTGAGCCTTGTCTAGGGGAATTCTCCTCACCCAGAGAGAGACAATTGGTTTTTTCTCACTCTTGTAGGTAATATACTGTAAATTCTTATTAAACTCATTTACTTTGTTAACATGAATTTGAGTTTTTATTATTCTGACAGATACGGTCATGGGAGAGACTACATGTTGCTAGACCAAATATACAGAGGGATGAGTTTGTGCTTGGTGACAACTATTAGGGGCTAGGTAATTGATATTTAATGGACTCAAATAATTATCTTACTATTTACAGTTAATACATGATAACACTAGTATTAATTTCATCTTAGATGGGCCGTGATGAGACATTTCGATGAGTTACCATCGCATATGTTGATGTATTGTAGGGCACAATTGATTATCAGCATAAGACATAGGTGTCTAATTATGTATTAATGAAAATAATTTTATATCGTTATAGGATACGAATTAATTTTGTTAACCATGTTTCTATAGATTTTGTGGATGCCTTATGTGGGTAGATATCAGGAAGGTCCAACAACATGCATGGTCGATTTTGTGGATGCGTTGACATTGTGGAGATGCATTGTCCTAATAGAGTCACATGTCAATTCGATTACAGACGATCCCAGTTGACGTGGAACGGATAAATAGGTATAACAAACGTGGTCGATAAAAGGTCAATTTGGGTGGTTTTGCATAAGAATTACATTGATCGCTAGAATGCACGACTCGATCACATCCACATTTGTCCACAATCTCTTACATCTTCAAGATATATGGAGTGGTATTGGGAGCGCACAGTCATATATCTCACCCCACCCATCCCTCAATGTCCAGTTCCAATGCGGTATCATCCCTGCGGATACGTCGCTGAGGGCATGGTGAGTTAGAAAGTGCATGTGATTATAGATTAAACACAGGGCCAGCATGATGAGTATCAATTAGGTGCTCAGGGATTGTCATCATATCATGGATATGATGAGATGGTTTGTATAGCTTCTATAACACGTGATCAAACAGCTGCTCTACTTTAGCAGTTATCATTATCTCATATTCCCAGGATTGTTGTTCCATTGCCAGACCAGCATCCGGGTCAACCTGGGGACAACAGAGGGGATGATGTGGAACAGAGTGAGTATCACACTAATCATCTTTTTATCGTCGACGATATTAATTTTTAGGCTGCCGTGCGGCTGGGAGATGATGCAGATGAGCATCTAATATATGGAGTATGAGCATTCTAATAAGCCATTCCAGGGTCATGTTCTGTTACAAGAGGACCTTGAACAGAGTTAAGAGGACCAAAAGAAGAACAAGCTTACCATGAGGACGCACATCAGGATCACTTGGATACACAACTGCTTCATGAGTGACCGCTTGTACCATCTTTTTCCATCCACTAGACTCAGACATGTTGACGTGCCGGTATTGCTTCTACTGCACCCACACATTCTGATGGGTATGTGGGATTTACAACACCTGCTTAGTTGACGGGATCATCTTCAGCACCATCAGATATGCCTTTTTCTTCATCACCTCATGCACCTATTAAGAAAAAGAAAGGATGGGGATGATTTTTAGGATGAGTGTATATATATTTAGCAAATTGTTATAATATGACTAGCTATGTAGAAAGGTGCTTTTATGTGGTTTTATTTTTTATTGTAAGATCATTGATTTTCGATAATTATTTTTTCAACATTACAGGTGGATGGTAATATTGTCCCCAAAACCAGGTAACTTATATTGCGATCACAGGCTGTTTATGCACTCTACTCGTGGCATGCACGAGGAGCGACACTGGGGGACGGTTGTCTCCCGCCGAAGACGTGATGCATGATCACGTCTGGAGACATTATTGAATATCACATCTTCAACGGGAGACGTTCGCCTCTCCTGCGTGCTTCCCAAGCATGCCGCAGGCCACGCGCGAGGGGGGGTCGGCGGAGGCTGATGGCTAATCACATCTTCGCCGTGGCATATAATTTATCGGTCAACGCGACACGTTGGTGCACTGACCGAAGTCAAAATGGCCTTAGGGTCAGTTTTGTAAATATTTTGGCCCTGGGGCCAAATTTGAAGTTCTTTTTTTTTAGCAAGGTTTTTATTTTAAATTTCCTTTTTACTTCTTGCAAGGAAATGTAAAGTCCTAAACTACTTTAGTCATGATATTTAGCATGATTTATCTAGGGTGTGAATGTGAAATAAATAGGGCGCGGATATTCGCACCCCGGGTTACTAGAAACCCATCCCGTTTTTTAACAAAAAAAAATTACTGTAACAGTAAATGTAAACCCACCCCGAGGTCGCCAGACCCTCTGGCGACGGTGGTGAATGATGGTCGCCAGAGGTTCTGGCGAGTGTACCAATCCAGGTCGCCAGACCCTCTGGCGACGGTGGTGAAGCGTGGTCGCCCGAATGCCCGACGAACCAAAATAAGAGAGAATAAATTCACATTTTTACAAGTTTCAAACCAAATAGACAAATTTCACATTTAAATACATATAACAGACAGTCATAACAGCATTTAAAGCACATAAAAAATATGACATTCGCATTCCATAATCAACCATTCACATGACTACACAATAAAATACATGTTCAAATTCCACAACCATTCATGTGACTATATTGATTTTTTCAAATATAAAAATAAATAACCTATGTAATAAAAGAAATTACTCATTTTTTCAAAAAATAAAAATAAACATAAAAATAATTTGAACATTTATTTTGTAGTGTAGTGATACGAATAATTCGTTATGGAATCCTAACATCATATTTTGGTGTTATAAATATTAACATCATATTTTAATGTATTTTAAATGCTGCTATGACTGTCTGTTATATGAGTTTAAATGTGAAATTTGTCTATTTGGTTTGAAACTTGTAAAAATGTGAATTTATTCTCTCTTATTTTGGTTCGCCGGGCCTTCGGACGACCACGCTTCACCACCGTCGCCAGAGGGTCTGGCGACCTGGATTGGTACACTCACCAGAACCTCTGGCGAGCATCATTCACCACAGTCACCAGAGGGTCTGGCGACCTCGGGTTGAGTTTACATTTACTGCTACAGTAATTTTATTTTATTTTGTTAAAAAACGGGGTGGTTTCTAATAACCCGGGGTGCGGATATCCACGCCCAAATAAATATCTTATCTTCTGTTGCAAAATCTATTTTATACTTTAGTCATAATATTTAGCATGATTTATCTATCAAGGGTGTGAATGTGAAATAAATATCTTATCTTCTATTGTAAAATCTATTTTTTGAATTACTTTAGTCATAATATTTTGCATGATTTATCTAGGATGTGAATGTGAAATAAATATCTTATCTTCTGTTGCAAAATCTAATTTTGGATAAATATCAAATGAATATCTTAACTTCTTTTCTTTAACAAAAGCAGCCATGTATATATCCTCATCTAATTTATTTACTTGCAAGGAAATGTAAAGTCCTAAATTCCCTTTGCAAACTATTAGTCATGATATTTAGCATGATTTATCTAGGGTGTGAATGTGAAATAAATATTTTATCATCTATAGCATAATAGCAAAATCTATTTTTGGAACTACTTTAGTCATAATATTTAGCACGATTTATCTATCTAGGGTGTGAATGTGAAATGAATATCTTAACTTCTTTTCTTTAACAAAAGCAGTCATGTACATATCCTCATCTAATTTATTTCTAAAACAGTCCACTCATTAATGCCAAAGATCCTAAAATCTTTCACAAGTGTCATTTTGTCACCACCTTATAAAATTCATTCTCAGACATGCTTAGTAGCTCTGCTAATCATACATTCACAACCATGGTTTCTGTTGAGGAGACTCACTTCGACCTGAACTCCGCCAACGCCCTCCCCGACACCTACACATGGCTGACGCCCCAAAACCAATCACAACCTTCCCAAGGCCCTGTTTCGATCCCCGTGATCGACCTCGACGACATCGACGTGATAGATAAGATTGGGCGAGCTTGCGAGGTGTTGGGGTTGTTCCTTGTGATCAACCATGGAGTCCCAGAAGAGATTCTTCGACGGATCGAGTCGGAAGCCCGACGTTTCTTCAGTCTCCCGGCCGATCAGAAGCTGCGCGCGAAGAGGATCCCGGGTGACTTCACCGGATACGGGCCGCTCCCAATATCGAAGTTCTTTGAGAAGAAGTTTTGGTCGGAGGGGTTCACCATCCTCGGCTCACCCATCAAGCCTGCCAGCGCCGTCTGGCCCGACGGTGGCCACACCCAGTTTTGGTATTGCTAAGCTTTTTTACTTTTTTTTTCTCTCTCTCTCTCTTTTTTTTTTTAAACAAGATAGAGATCGCTACTAACATTTCTATTTCAGGAACATGAAGTATAAATAAGTCTGGAAAGGGATGAAATGAATAGAGTGAAACATATAAAATAAATGCTACAAGGGTTTTTTTTTTCTTATGATGATGGTGATGTCGTTGTTGGGAGAGGGGTGGGTGTATTTGCATGGCTGCATGCAAGAGGAGGGACAATGTGACGCACTTTCACTAGATTTTAGTGTATCTAATCACTTATTAGTTATAACTTATAAGCTTATTATGTTTTAAATTTATCTTGTTTTTTCTATATTTGTTTATAAAATAACCTATTAATTATAAGCTCATTATGTTTTAAATTTATCTTAATTTTTCTATATTTGTTTATTATTTAATTTATTACTTTTTACATATTAATAATTTCCAAAATATTTGAATACATGATTGATTGCTAGTAAGATCAGTAAACTCCATTGCTAATTCGGATCAGTGGCCTTCACCGAGTCTTTTTGGATTTTAATTTTTTTCTCCATGGAGAGCCCTCATTCACTTCTATTTAGGTCTCATTGAAAACGAGTTTAAGAGTTATTACTTTTCCTCAAAATCTGGGTTTAAACTGAGTTTGCAAGAAGTTGTCTGTCCACACATTATGGCCGTGTTTGCTGTAGCTTAAATTTACAGATTATATATTACACTTTATAAATTATAGATTATAACTTTTCTGATAACTGTAAACATGTTTGTTGTAACTGTTTAAAAGTATAAATAAGTAGTAGTGGATGTTTGTTTAATAAGTTGTAAAACAGTTTTTTGTTGTACAATTATAAAAAATAATCCAACACTATAGAAGTAAAACATTGATTTTATGTTTGATTAAATAAGTTGATTTTTACATGTAAAATTAATTTTATATATATTTAAAAGAAAATTAAATTAACATAAATAATATTTTAAAATCACTACAATATTTTTCAAATATTACATTTTAGAATTTTAATAAATTGAGTGACAAATGGAATTATAAAAAAAAATTGATAATGTATTTTTTGCAACAATTAATTGAGAATATGAAATTAAAGGTGGGTGGTTTAGTGATCTTTAATGTAATAGGAAAATAATAGACATATTATTAATAAAAAAGATTAAGAGCATGAGTGTCCAAAATAAAAAATTATGCCTTTTATAAGCTATATTCTCAAAAGAATCCATTTCCCGGCTTATAAATTATGACTTTTTAAAGTTGTTTTTAATTTAAATAAGTTTCAATAAATTTAAATAAACATGCAAAATCTATCTATTTTAAGCTAAAAGCTATAATCTGCAGCTTATAAGTTTTAACAAACATGTACTATGAAAATGCTAAAAAAAATTACACGTTTTAAGCCAAAAATTTGTCCTTTTGAAAACAAATTTGAAAATTAAATCAGCTTTCTATAAATATAAAAGCTTCTCAAACTCTTTTTAACAATTGTGCATCTATTTTCACGCGCACAGTGATACAGTAAACGAGTACCAGCAGGCCATACTGAAGCTGCAGGCGAGAATGTTGGGATTGGTGATGCGCTATCTCGGCATTGAGGACGAAAACGACTGGCTCCACTACATAGGGGAGAAGGGCGCGCTACAACTGAATTCATACCCGCCATGCCCGGATCCTGATCGCGCATTGGGACTCGGAGCCCACGGGGACTCAACCCTTCTCACAGTCCTCCACCAAACCGGTGAAAAAGGTGGCCTCCAGTGTAAAATTGGGGAGGATCAGTGGGCACTCGTCACTCCCAAGCCGGGATCGCTGGTGGTCAATGTGGGTGATCTCCTCCACATTATCTCCAACGGACGGTTACCGACCGCTGTTCACCGAGTCATCGTGGACGCTGATCACCACCGTTATTCGTTTGTGAACCTGTGGGGGACACCGCCTGATGTGAAGGTTATGCCCCACCCGAAACTGGTGGGCCCTGGAAAGCCCCCGCTATATCGGGCGGTGACATGGATGGAGTACTTGGGAATCAAGACGAAGATTTTGAATGAAGCGCTCGATTCCATTAGGGTGCATGAAAATTTGGGAGATGATGAAAGCATCCAAAATCATAACAATTAGGTTTTGGGAATGTGCATGCATGATGAAGAAATTATGATATGTCTTGTAACCAATATGAGAACAGGTTTAAACTCTTACTTGAGGTTTTTCTTTTCAAAAACAAAATAAAAGGGGAATTCGAGCACATGAATTTTTTTTTATTTTTGAGCAATTTGCAAAAAATAACCCTGAAAATATTTTTTGTTGCATGTTTGTCCCCACCCACATTTTAACTTCATATTCTTACCTTTGACCCGGTCAACACTGTCACGTCATTACTAGGTTTTTATTTTTATTTTTTTGGGAGGTGTGATTTATAAACCATGCTACCCCCAATTGTCCACAAAATCATGTGATGATTTTTTTTTTTTTTTTTGTAAAGATATGATTTATAAATCACACCTCCATTTTTTTAATCCATATATAATTAAATTTTAAATTTATTTCAATTCAGATTTTGTTTGAATTTAAAATTTACTATATCATGTATATTATATAATTACCCCAAATAGACACTTAATTATATACACAAACTATTTAAACCGGAGAGAACTATGTGTAACATCCCAAGTTTCAACAACAAGATATATTTAACTCCATGATGAGAAGCTTAATGTGTCATCACTGACGCACATCGGCCATCATGTCACCATTAAAAAAATGTATATATAAGCCCTCGGTCCAGCCTAGTTTTTTTTTTTTTTTTTTCTTTAGATGTTGGATGGTCTACCACACTTCTTCTCTACAATGCTTATTATATACTCGGCTCGTGCTTTAAATACCAATATTTGGGTGTTTTAAATGTTACACTCAGACCATTTTATCATCACAAACTCAAATCATACATTTTTATTTTTTTAAAATCATATATTTCATCTTAAAAGATATGTGTTTTTATAAAAAATAGTATATATATTTTAATTAAATAAATAATATTATTTATAAAATATATAAAAAAAATTTAATAGGATATATACATTAATACATCGAGTGGAGTAGACATTAAGATTTGCTCTGTACTAAAAATATACATGTAAGACATAAAAATACATTTGCGACGAGTGCGACATAACTCTAAACTTCCATAAATGCACTTTTTCAAGTCCACGAGGTAGGCCCACCAACTGAGCGTCACCAATGACGATCATTCATACCTTTTCAAACACGGAAACACCGTGGCCTTTATAAAGTCAACCGGCCAGTCTCTCTCTGGCACCACGTGTTACTTCGCCGCATTTTATCTCTTTATTATTATTATATAATCGCAACTACATGACTTGCTCAGGTTCTCTGCCACACTTATAAGACAGTTGACAAATTTCATTTTCTTTCATTTGATTTTTTTTTATAGGAACAAAATTTTTGTTAAGACGCTAACAAATCTCTTTATTTTATTATAATATCTACGTGGATCTTGAAAACAGATTTAACCATTTTTAAAGTTTTATTTTTTTGTAAAATTTTATATCCAAATGTTAATTTATTTTAATCATATATTTCATATAATAAAATATATATTTTTATAAAAGATAAATTATATATTTAAATAAATTGAAAAAAAAAAATTTTTATAAAAGACTAAAGAGTAACATAATTTTAAAAAAAATCTATCAAAGAAATTCAAGTAATTAGTTGAGAGCTAAAAGTGTTATTGTGATTGTTATATATAAGATTATAAGGGGGTTATGGCCGTTTCAAATCCAACCACAAACACGAAAATTTTAAAAGTCAAAGGAAGGTGGTGGTACACTTGTATTGCCTCTCTTCTTTTGCTAGCTACCAATCCCATTCTTTCTATTCTACTTTTATGGAAGGAGAGATGGAGGAGGTGAAGGAGAAGAAGAAAAGGAGTGCATCATTATCTACAGCTTCTGCTTCTTTAACATCCTCTTCGATGTGGTCTATATTTATGCATGCAGATATCACGGACATGTGGTTGATGGCATTTGGCTTCATTGGTGCCGTTGGGGACGGTTTTGGCATACCTTTGATGCTCATCATCACTAGCAAGATCATGAACAACCTCGGCGACGGCCCCGGTAGCAGCGACACTTCCCTCTTCACTCATGATGTCAATAAGGTATGGTTTATATTCAATCAATAAGATTACTTTATGCTGCATTTTGATGTACGGTTGAAATATTATGATTTTTAAAATCCAGTGTTTTAAACCCCTAGCTTTTGAAAAGCAGTGTCATGTTAGCTTTCTAATGATTAGATTGTTTGCTTGATCTAAAATAGCAGGGGTTGAAATGTTAAACGTTGAAAACATGTTTGTATTATAAAATCTTCTACTTTTCAAACGGATGATCTATCTATTTTTTTGTCCATTTTTATGATGCCCTTTCTTTGTGGATAATTTTTTTCAGAATGCAATCAACTTGTTATATTTGGCGTGTGGATCTTGGGTGGCATCCTTCTTAGGTAACACCATTATACTTACTGTGGTTAGTGCTCCTTTGTTAATTTCTTTCTTTTTTTTCTATTTTTTTTCTCTTTTTTTTAGATTTAAATTATACCAATTTTTTTTTTTTTTTTTTTACAATAGAGGGATATTGCTGGACAAGGACCGGAGAGCGGCAGGCATCCCGGATGAGGGCGAGGTACCTGAAAGCTGTCCTCCGACAAGACGTGGGATACTTTGATCTCCATGTGGCCTCCACTGCAGAAGTCATCACCAGTGTCTCTAGCGATAGCCTCCTCATCCAAGATGTCCTCAGTGAGAAGGTTTCTCTTTCATAAAAAAAATTTTGTCTTTAAATATTTTTTATCAAATCTTTCTTATCGAGATGGTTCAATGAAAATATAATAATAATAGAATCTCCCATTTTCCTTTGGGCTAATCCAAAATATATCATTTTTATCCAATGTTTGATTGTGTAATGCCAGTCCTTCATTTCATTCAGGTTCCTAACTTCATAATGAACACCTCGACATTCTTTGGTGCATACATTGTCGCGTTCATTTTATTATGGAGGTTAGCGTTGGTAGCACTGCCGTTCGTGGTGTTGCTAATCATCCCAGGATTGATGTATGGCCGCATACTGATGGGGCTCGCGAGGAATCTTAGAGAGGAGTATAATAAGGCGGGAATGGTAGTGGAGCAAGCGATATCTTCGATTAGGACTGTTTATTCTTTCGTTGGGGAGAGCAAGACGATGAAGGAGTTCTCCGCCGCATTGGAAGGTTCGGTGAAGCTTGGGCTAAAGCAGGGGTTGATGAAGGGTATCGCGATCGGTAGCAATGGTGTTGCCTTTGCAATATGGGCGTTTATGTGTTGGTATGGCAGCCGCCTTGTTATGTACCATGGCGGACAAGGCGGCACCGTGTTTGCCGTTGGCGCTGCCATCATTGTTGGCGGCCTGTATGTATCTATTCTTCCTTGCGTTTTTCTTTTCTTCATTCTCTTTTGGCCTCTTTGATGATTTTAATACTAGTTCTTTCTATTCAACTCTCTTATTCTCTTTTGTAACAACCGTTATTCTGTTTTGTAGCTTCCTCTCCTCCGAAAGACATTTTTTAAGTTAGTTGGGTTGGGATTGTTCATTGAACTTGCTGATGCTAATCACAAAACATCTTTCATTTGTTTATGCAAGTGTCACTTAGAAGGCTCTTTCAAAGTCTTACAACAAATTGAGATGATGTAATCACTAATTCAGCGGCTTAGGTCCCCTTAATATATTCAAGCCGCATGCATACCACTTCCCCTAAAAAAAATTAAGCGGCCTAGATTTTTTTTTTCAAATTTAATTTCACTTGTGATTAAAGCATATTTTGTTTTTTTTTAATAACTTGTCTAATTAAATCTCTCCCTGCTGTCTAACTATCTTCATCTTGTTTGAACTAGTTGTTCTTTCCTCTTCTTTCATTTTCAATGATCACCACTTCTCTTTAGAAATAATTTTAAAATTGACTGCAACATTGTTTATGTTCATTGACTTGGATTTGTTTATTGAAATGACCTTATCAGTTACTACACATAGCTTAATTTGATAGCGACATAAACATTTTGCTCTGACCAATACAATGGCTATGTTTGATGAAACAGAGCATTAGGCTCCGGGCTTTCAAACGTAAAGTACTTATCAGAGGCATCATCTGCTGGGGAACAAATAATGGAGGTGATAAAGAGAGTCCCCCACATTGATTCTGACAACATGGATGGTCAGATCCTACAGACTATCTCAGGCAACTTAGAATTCAGGTCCATCGTCTTCGCATACCCCTCTCGCCCAGATACACCTGTGTTACAGGACTTCAACCTCAGTGTTCCGGCAGGGCGGACCGTGGCGCTGGTTGGGGGAAGTGGGTCGGGGAAATCCACGGTGATCGCGCTGCTTGAGAGGTTTTATGATCCATCCAAGGGGTTGATATTGCTTGATGGGGTGGACATAAATAGAGTCTCCAGCTGAAGTGGCTGAGATCCCAGATGGGGCTGGTGAGTCAGGAACCTGCATTGTTTGCCACCAGTATTAAAGAGAACATTTTGTTTGGTAAAGAAGATGCAACCATGGAAGAGGTTGTTGCTGCTGCTAAGGTTTCCAATGCCCACGACTTCATATCTCAGCTTCCTCAAGCATATGATACTCAGGTTTGGTTTCTATAATGTCTCAAATATATAAATAAGAAAATCAAGTGGCAATCAGCCCATCGTTTTTTTTTTATATTAAGTTCTTCAGAAATAATTTTAATAAACACATAAACATGTTAATTTTTTTAATCCATGATTTAGCAGCAATAGGGCACACAGTCTACATCATGACAACATCAAACGAAGTGTGTTAGAGTTTTTTCTTTTATAGCTTAATTATTATAAATTAATGGCTACGGAGTACCAACAGAAACTAAAATACCAATAATACAGTGTCTATCTGCAATATTTTATTCATCTCTAAAAATAAGGGAGTATGATGATGATGACAAGCTTGATATTCTAAGCAGTAAAATATTTTATGTACCATGAACTAGTTCTTACATTAATAACTAATATAGGTTGTTGTAGATCTTGCAAATTAAAGTCTTTTTTAAACAAAGAAATCATTTCCCTCAAGTCTTGTGATTAATACTTTTCTTTGGTACATGTTTTTGTTATTATTACTTATTACTACAAAGAATCACCAAAAGCTCAATTGTATTGAGATCGGTTTAAGTCTAACATGCATTGAACAATTTGACTATCAAACACACTTACGACCGTCTAATGTTATCATTTTAAAATACATAATTTAATTACGTCCAGCGCGCTCGTGACTGTCCGATATTATCATTTTGAGATACGTAATTTAATTGAATCCAATAAAAGAAAATTTAGAATTTAATTGAATTGAATTGTCTGGGCATGCAGGTTGGAGAGCGGGGCGTGCAGATGTCCGGCGGGCAGAAGCAGCGCATCGCTATAGCCAGAGCCGTCCTGAAATCCCCCAAGATTCTCCTCCTCGACGAGGCCACCAGTGCCCTCGACTCCGAGTCAGAGCGCGTGGTTCAGGATGCTCTGGATGCCGCCTCCATTGGCCGCACAACCATTGTCATCGCGCACCGCATTTCCACCATCCGCGGTGCGGACATCATCGCTGTCGTCCAGTCTGGCCGAATCGCGGAGTCCGGCTCCCACGACGACCTCATCTACGACCACGATGGCCTCTACACCTCCCTCATGCGCCTCCATCAGCAGACTACAAAATCAAGCCAAGACATCAACGCGAGCTCATCCTCTCATATCTCGACGGCGAGTCGCTCCAGCTCTGCGAACTCGTCTTTTCGCTCGGCGGGTGCATTAGCCGATAATGAAAGCAAGCCGCCGGTGGACCTCACAGTGCCTTCGTTCAGGAGGCTATTGATGATGAACCTCCCCGAGTGGAGGCAAGCGGTGATGGGGTGTTCGAGCGCGGTGGTGTTCGGGGCGATACAGCCGGTGTATGCCTACGCGATGGGGAGCATGATTTCGGTGTATTTTTTGAAGGACCATGATGAGATAAAGCGTAAGACGAGGTTGTATTGCTTGTTCTTCGTGGGGCTGTCTGTTCTTTCATTGGTGATCAACATTGGACAGCATTACAACTTCGCAGCAATGGGGGAGAGGCTCACCAAGAGGGTGAGGGAGAGGATGCTTTCAAATATACTCGTTTTTGAGGTCGGATGGTTCGACCAGGATGATAATTCCACCGGCGCCATCTGCTCCCGCCTTGCCAAAGATGCCAATGTGGTATGTATGGGAGTATGATCGTCTCTAGCAGACTATAAGCTCCTCCCTGTAGCAACCAATACATCTTCACCATGTGTAAACTCCTACCGGTAAGAGATGACAGATTCTCCTACCAATAAAAGTTTACATGTGGTGACAATGTATTGATTGTTATAGGGAGGAGCATGAAGTGTGCTAGAGATGATCACATCTCTATTTTTTTTACTACACTTCTATTGGTAGTGGGATAATAAAATGTTTGAAAAAGGAAAAATTCAAAATCTGAATATAAACTCATTAAAATTTAGAAAAATATAAAAAAAATCTCAAATATATATTATATATGTTATTAGACATTAAAGTGAAAGTAACCCACTTTTTGTTTTTCGTTTTTATCCCCCATAAAGTTAACAATCACTTATATTTATATTTATTTAAAATATAAGAGTTCAAATCATATTTAGATTAATGGTAAATATATTTTAAGATTTCATAAACTGATTTAAGTAAATCATATCAATATATTCATGTTTTAATAATTCAAATTAAAGATATTATCTAAATCTATATCAATTAAATTCTATAAGATTTTTATATTATGTTTATTATAATATGAAAAAAATATCATCTGATAAAAAAAATTATTACCCTAAAATGAAATGGGCCTTTTGGATTGTTCAATATTCTACAATATTATTTGTTTATTTTATATATCAATATTATAATAGCATGACACATGCATAGAACTAGTGTGTGTGTTTGTGTTTGCGTATTTTTTCCTAATAGAGTCCAACGGACGACAAGAATTATTTTCCTATTATGATTAAATGTAGGTGAGATCATTGGTGGGCGATCGCATGGCGCTGCTAGTTCAGACTTTCTCTGCAGTGGTGATCGCGTGCACGATGGGGCTTGTGATCGCCTGGCGCCTTGCTCTTGTGATGATCGCGATGCAACCGCTTGTCATCCTCTGCTTTTACGCCCGACGCGTTCTACTTAAGGTCATGTCCTCTAAAGCCATGAAGTCTCAGAACGAGAGCAGCAAACTTGCTGCTGAGGCAGTCTCCAACCTCCGCACCATAACAGCCTTCTCATCCCAAAACCGCATCCTCTGCCTCTTCGAGCAAGCCCAAGAGGGTCCGAGGCGCGAGTCTATTCGCCAGTCGTGGTATGCTGGCATCGGCCTCGGCACCACCCAGAGCCTCATGTCATGCACATGGGCCCTCGATTTCTGGTATGGTGGCCGCCTGGTTGCGCATGGATACATCACTGCGAAAGCTTTGTTTCAAACATTCATGATATTGGTTAGTACTGGTAGAGTCATCGCGGATGCTGGAAGCATGACTTCGGACATCGCCAAAGGAGCCGACGCGGTGGGATCAGTGTTTGCAGTTTTGGATAGGTTCACCACATCGACCCAGATGACCCTGATGGACACCGTCCAGAGAGGCTTGATGGTCGGGTAGATTTCCAAGATGTGCATTTTGCATACCCTGCGAGGCTTGACGTGGTTATCTTTAGAGGTTTAATCTGTCAATGGAGGAGGGAAAATCAACCGCACTGGTTGGGCAGAGTGGGTCGGGGAAGAGCACGGTCATCGGGCTGATTGAGCGGTTCTACGATCCATTGAAGGGGATGGTGAAGATTGACAGGAGGGACGTGAAGACATACCACCTTCGCACGCTTAGGCGGCAAATCGCACTTGTCGGACAGGAGCCGACTTTGTTTGCAGGGACGATAAGAGAGAACATCGCGTATGGGAGGGAGGAAGGGAAGGAGGTGAGTGAGGCAGAGATCATTGAAGCCGCTCGAGCAGCGAACGCAGATGAATTTATCGCATGCTTGAAAGAAGGGTACGACACGTGGTGCGGGGAGAGGGGGGTACAGCTCTCTGGAGGGCAGAAGCAGAGGATAGCTATTGCACGAGCGATACTAAAGGATCCTGCGATACTGCTTTTGGACGAGGCAACAAGCGCGCTTGACGTGCAATCAGAGAAGCTAGTGCAGGAGGCGCTCGAGAGGGTGATGGTGAGGAGAACGAGCGTTGTTGTCGCGCATCGACTTAGTACTATACGAAATTGTGATACCATTGCGGTACTTGACAAGGGAAAAGTCATCGAGAAGGGTACTCACACGTCTCTAATTACAAAGGGGCCTTCTGGGGCTTACTTCTCACTTGTCAAACTTCAACAATCTGCTCACTGAACAGTTTATATTGCATGTTGGGACTGTTGCTGATGAATGTAACAACTACTGTAACAACTACTGTAATAACTTCTTGTAAGGTCATGTATCTATAACATCATTTAGGCAACATATTGTTTATACTGTCCCAATGAAAAAAAATTCAAATGGCATAGTGAGAAAACGTACAACACCAACATTGCTTGCATTTATTTATACAGGGGTACTCAATTGAGACTTACATATTTCTACCAACATTATTTAAGTGATGCACTTTTATATTTTTATAAGCTTTGCAGATTTATACAGACTTTTGTAGACTTTCATATGCTTTTGCAAACGTTCATGCAGACTTACTTTATCCTTACCTTGAAATAAGGATTCTAAAAATCTTGGCTTATCTATGAACTTTAATGTTGTTGTATTCACTGCCTTCAATATTTTATAAAATAACTCCAATGCTATTGAATTCATTGCCTTCAATATTTTATAAAATTTTGAGTCATAGTCCATTTTGATCGGCCAAAAGTCTTATGAGTTTGACCATAACGAGAAATTTATCTAATTATCATTAGAAAAATAGCCAAGCATCTCTTTGACCAAAATATATCTAATATCTTGTAAGATGTTTATTTTTTGGGGATTTTTTAGTTTTAAGTTCTGTAAATATGTTATTTAGGGATCAATCCCTCCCATCTTCATTTTTTTTTAAATCTCCAACTTTAACCGCCTATTTTATTTTTAGTCACTCCGTTAAACGTTCGTTCATGTACCGTTAGTATGTGAAAATATTTTTATTTTTAAGTCCCTATAAATTATGTTATTTAGTGATCAGTCCCTCCTTTCTTCATATTTCATTTTAAATCCTTAATTTCAAATCTCTTTTTCTTAATAGTCCATGGACAAAATGGCTGTATGATTTTGTAAGTATTTTGATATTTAAAACTTGTATATAAAATGTTTGTATAATTTTTATTTTGCACGGTTCTAATTTTTCATGCAAAATAAAAAATTTTAATAAATAAAAGTTTAAAAACCATGCAAGATAAATTTTCACTGACTGCATATAAATTATTCAATAATAAAAAAATCATCAAAATTTGTTCATCTAATCATTTTTCTTTAGCTTATGTAATCAATCCTAGTTAAATAGCTAAGATTATAAGAGAATGCAATCTTGGATTAGATGGGCATATGTAATGATGAATAACACTGAAATTATCATAGAACACCTAACAATGCAAATGTGGTTTTGGTTTAAATATTTCACCTAACATTTTGTATACAAATTAAAAAAATCAAAGTACTTAATTACAAGATCATATGGACATTTTGTCTATGGACTAAGAAGAAAAAGACATTTGAAGTTAGGGACTTAAAATGAAATATGAAGAAGATAGGGATTGATCACTAAATAATGACCTTGTTTGTTGCAGCTTAAATTTACAGTGCTGCTACCTGGGCCCCAAAAATTAGGCCCCATTGGTGAGCCCCAATAGGTGGCACTCTTCTATCGGTTCTCTGTTTGACTTTTTCAAATAATTAAAATGACAATTACATGACTACCCTTTAAGATTTTTAATAATTTACACTAACTAAATAATATCACCATTAATGTCCAATCCCAAAAAAGGGGATCATTGAATCTCTCTCCCATCATTAATCCTCCTAACAGAATCCAAAAATGGGGGGATCATTGAATCCTTTGCCCAACTGAACATATTCCAAAAAAAATTTAAAACTTAGGGTTTCCAAGTTGGGCAAAACCATACGAACAAAAAAAAAAACAGAGACTATGAAGAGTTTCATATCATCTGATTTTCTTCCAGAGACAGATCGTCAACAATGACGAAAAAAAGAGATTTCTTGCCACAATCGAAACTTCACCGTCGCGGTTTTTTTTGGAGGCGACATAAACAGATCGATTTAAATTAGTTTTTTGCATTTCTTATAAGAAGAAATATTTGGTTTTCAAAATTAAATATGAAACGATTCCCTTCCATTTTCTATCTCCTGTTAATCTGATTGAATCTGAAATCCACTTGAAAAATCAGTGGTTCAGATACGTGCATCTGAAATCTAAAAAAAGATTGGTTTGAAATCGGTGTTTCAGATACATATATCTGAATCCAAACAAATCTGAATTTTTTTATGGTTTGAAAGCATGTGCTAAATCTCTTAATATAACGAAATTGTTTTGTTGCATTATCTTTGTCTACCACTATATCTAGATTAAAGGAAAAAAAATTGACATTCTTCAATTGTTTTAGAGTTCCTCCTCTACACAGTTCATTTTCTGAGAAAACAAAAATGATGAACGAATACGTAAGTCAGAGACATGTATATGAAAATGTATATAATATGCAATTGTTTCTTAATTCAGTGAAACAAAATCTGAATGAATGAGCAATTGAAAATAACCAAATGAAATGTTTGAAATGTCATATAAATATAATCAAGTATTATTATCTTATATTTGATAATTAGAATATATTGGTTTGATGAAAATATCGTAATGTTTTTGTAAACAATGTATGTATCTGAATTAATTGTACTTGTATATGAAAACATGTTAACCAAATATATCTGAATCTGAAGTAATTATGTAGAAATAGAGATCCCATTAGTCACATTACATGCTATTAAGAAGTTGTATGTGCCGCGAATCAAAATGTATAGTGTATTAATATCTTTAAACCTATAATTTGGAATACTCAACTGTATCTGAAATGTTGTACTCATGTACTATAAAACATATCTAAATCCCTTAATGAAAATGTCAATGTTTTTGTAACACTTTATGCATCTAAATCAACTGTATCTGAAATTTTTGTATAAAATATGCTGATCAATCATGTTCATCAACTTGTTTCTAAAGCTTCACGGTAGCTTCTTTTGTTGCCGCGATTTTCGCTACTTCAAAAACAAGTTGCATCTCGTATACATTTTGTTGACCAGCCACAACAAACAATACACTCGGCAAACTGGTTTCCACAGAACATGAATCATTGATGTCGTCCAAATGAATTGAGTCTTCGCATGTTTCCTCCATAAAATCACTCACTGCCTGCAGAAAAATTAGAACATCAACTGCAATAATGTATCTGAAAATCCAAATGTACAATTATGATCTACATGGTACTGAGCACTGTACAGAAAATGCATAATATGTCTTCAAAATACCAACAATATAATAAATAATTAGATATTAATTAGCTATACATTAATTAAATCCATAGAAATATAAATAACAACCTTCAAAATGAGCTGGATATCAAATTCAGATACAGGTGTATCTGGAATTTGAATTATCAAATACACATTTCATACAAGTGAATGTGCACTGTATTTGAAAATCTTAAATTTGAATGAGTCGAATAATGCTGATACAAAACAAAAAAACATCATGAATGACATATTATGCATAATTATACACAAATACACAATCATAAAATGATTGTATAGATCATACCTGGCACACAACAATGCAAATAAATCAAGATACATGCCATGTATCTGAATCTAAAATTAAATTCAAATTCAATACATGTATATCATGATTTAAATGAATGACGAAAAATCAAAATCAACATAATTTATTCATATAAAAAAAGGACTATCCTGAATGGATTCATTGTTTGCACCACAAACTGGTCACAAATAAAACTAAATGAATCAAATTCTTCTCTTCTCCACCGATCGAACTGACACAAAAATAAAATTCGATGTTTGTTTTCAAATCCATCTGAAAACTAAAAAATCATAAAATATTGTTAATTTTGGGATCCGAAAAAACTTAACCTAGGTGTATCAATTTCTGTTTGCACCAGACTGAGATCGCACAGAAAAAAATCGTGAATTCACCTCGTATACACCAACCAGATCTGAATAAAAAATGAAATTCATATTTGTTATCATATCAGCCAATCATTCACAAATCAGAAATAGAGAATCGTGAATATTTTGGATGTCAAATTAAAAGCAAATATTCAAAAATGGAAAGATATCACAAATCATAAATACCTCAAGATTAATGAGGCGATTATGATATACTTAAACGATTAATTGCGGAGGGGGTAATATAGGTATTTTAAACTTGCCACCTCATGGGGCTTGGGATAGGGTCTATCAATTTGGGCCTAAAAATCTTTATTGTAAATTTACAGATTATAGATTATAACTTATAGATGATAAAATGATTGACATACCCCATCTTTATAGGTCCCAAGTAAGCCCCATATGCATAATATATGTTTTACCCTTTTTGTGGTGTTTTTCTTTATTCGGTAATTGTTCCATAATTAATGAGACAGTAATAATTACTCATTTCCACCTATATAGAATTAATGACGATGACAATAAATTGTTTTCATTTATAATATATGTTTCTTGTTTTGTTTTTGGATTCATGCCAATTGAATTATTTATACATCCATAATCAATAATTTATTTTCTTTTTAAAACACCATTATTTAAAAACACCTAGCACCATATCAGAAATGATTTATGTTTATGCAGTTGTGTGTAATTACTTAATTTTACAAATTTATATTTGTTGAATCTAGTCTTTGATAGTAAATTATTTTTATTGGCATGTTCTTTCATTTTAGATGATCTAACATAAATTTTCTAAATTCGTTTAAAATTTTCCTTTTTGTTTGATTTAAATTTTTTTAAAATGTGTAACACTCATACATTTTTTTTAAATTTTCTTGGAAAGTGAGTTACATTTCAAAAGAAAGCGGTTACATTTGTAAAAAGTCAACTACATTTGTATAGTCAGTTACATTTTTCTTGGAAGGCAATCTGGATAAGGATTTCATTGTAGAAATTTAGCAGTAATGTGCAGAAGCAATCATGCCAGGTATTGGAATGACATTTGATTCAAAAGAAAATGTAAGTATGTTGGAATGACATTTGATTCAGAAGAAGTTAGTTACAATTTAAAATAGATAATTTCAAATAATTTACATGTGATTTACATTTTTAACATAAATTAGTTACATTGAATGAAAATTAGTTACATTGTGTACAACAGTAACATCAAAAGCATATAATGTTAAAAGAAAGATAAATCATGTTAAATACACATACAAACCAATAAATGTTAAGGTCGTTGAATTAAAATTAGTTAAAATTTAAAGATAATTACATTCATCATAACATTAACATTAACTAAACTGAATATACATATTCCTTAAAGTTGTTTACATTCCTCTAATAGTTAATTATATTTTCTGAAACACGGTTAATATTGTGTGGTTCTTGTCTTTTGGTTTCTCTATCTTTTTCTTACCTGCAGCAATTGATATTACATGTCATACACATGTAAACATACATACTCTTAAAGTACGACTCCACATACATAATAGAATACACACATACAACAATTATGCATACAAGGAGTTAGTTACATTTTACAACTTTAAACAAACTAAAAATAAGAATGTATTTTTTTTCTTAAAAAAAGAAAAAAAAAGATTTTATATATATATTTTTTAAAATGTACTGTAATATCATATTGTATAAACTACAACTACTAAAGGATCATTTGAACTATCGTTGAAAAGGGTAGCATGGTTTGTTTCCTCACTTTGTACCACTAAAATAATGAGGTTGCTTTGCAGGGCAATCCTCTTTGAATTGAACACACATAAAAGGAAGATTAGACATCCCTAGGAGACATCCCTAGGAGAGAAAAAAAGGCAGACCAGAAGAGGTCCCCTCACTCTCTGAAACTTCTCGGTGGATGGGTTTGGATAAAATTTCATGATCAATCTATCATGTAGTATCGATAAATGTGCATGTCCCAAATTTTGAAAAGGGATGGGAAGGCAAAACTGAAAAAACTCCGTAAAAAGAGGAAAATGGAGTGAGAGAATGTGTGTTTTAATTATGGGTAGATTTGTATTTTACTTTTTTGCCTTTTTATAATAGTCAATCAGGTAGCCAATAACATTTTGACACCTCATGTGGCCTATGGAAGGGGCTTATAAACTAGGGCCTGTGTAGTAGAGCTCCTTATAGATTATATATTATAGATTATAATTTTTTCGATAAACAGTTCACATGTTTGTTGTAGCTGTTGAAAAGCAAATAATAAGAAGTTGTTGATGTTTGTTAGAATAAGCAGTAAAATAGCTTTTGTTGCATAATTGTCAAAAATACCCCTTTCAAATGTAGAAGTTAAATTTAATTTCTCTTTGATAAAAGAACATGGTTTTACTTATAAAATAATGATGTCCCACTCATCCTCAATTAACATTAAATAATGTGTAAAAAATTTAATGAAATCTTGGATTTCACATTAATTAAAAAAATAGAACTCTAAAGACAAAAACATATAATTTAATCTCTATTAATAAAAAAACTCAATTAAAATATTCTAGCTAGAATCTAAATTTTATATATATATAAAAAAGATTTTTTATTTTTAAGTCCCCACAAACTATCATATTTAGTGATCGATCCCTCACTTCTTCGTATTTTAGTTTTAGTCCCCAGAATTAAAAGATAATGTCTTTTTAGTCCCTGAGAGGGACCTATCTGTATATTATTTAGTTTTCTTTATAATCCATAAGGGACTAAAAAGGGACGATTATCCTTTAAATCTGGGGACTAAAACCCAAATACGAAGAAGTGAGGAATTGATCACCAAATATGATAGTTTGTGGGGACTTAAAAATAAAAAACCCTAAAAAAAACATTACAATCTAAAATTTTAATCTTACATGAGTTGAGTTTCAAAATAAAATCTTAGATGAGTTATCTTAAATTTAAGGTAGATGAAAGGAATATTTAGAGGAGATGAAAGACTTGTCCTTATTAAATAAAATGATAATATTAAATGTCCAACAGATTTTTTTTTAAAATAATCCATAAGTTATAATATTAAAAGTATCCCTAACCCAACTTAAAGATTATGACTTTTTTACGTTGTTTTTAGCTTAAATAAGTTTCAATAAATTTAAACATGTAACAATTGCTTATTTCAAGCTAAAAGCTATAATATGCAGCTTAAAATTTTTAACAAACATATACAACATAGTTTACAAAGACTTAGAAATAAAAATCATTTTTCACAAACAAACGGTATATGGACGGACATTTGACGGAAGGAATAAAAATGAAATAGACGGTTGAAGTTGATGACTTAAAACGAAATATGGAAAAGAGAGGCATCGATCTCTAAATAGACTTGTTTACATGAACTTAAAACTAAAAACCCATTATTTTTTTTAGGAATCAGGATACATCATGTACAACTTACAGAATCCTTCTAGGTCATCTCCTGTCAATTCATCATGCATATATGTGTATCCAATCCAAGAAATGGGACATTAAGTCGGTGGATGTTCAATACCGCTCAGAAATTATGATTTTTAATTGAGTAACAAGTCTCATTATTGTCTTTGAACTCTCACATAAAATTCATCATTGTAGGCAATTTCATCCTCTTCATTTGTACCTCTTCATCCTCTTCCAACATATCTTCTTTATTTACATGTTCTTCTATTTCTTGATATATGAGGATACGATTTAAAATTAATTAAGAATATTTTAAAGAATGAAGATTTAATATATAAAAGATATGATAATTCAAAAATCAAAAACATAAAAAACAATTAATAAAATAAAAAAGAGAAATTTTCGTAATTAACCCTGCCTAATAATTTTATTGCATTTTTAACCTCGCCCTGTTTTTTAATTGCAACTTCTGACCCTAGACCCGGTCAATGCTGACTGGGTTTTTTTTATTCATTTTTTTTACGGAGGCGTGTTATAAGACGCCTCCGATTTTAAAACGGCACCCCATCGGGTGCTTTTTTTTTTAAATAGCACAACAAAGGAGGTGTGTTATAACATGCCTCTCGTGTAAAACCTTTTTTTAGTGAAGGCGTGTTGTATATAACGCGTCTCCATTGTTTATATAAGACGGCCCAACCCGAAATACCCATCTCTCTCACCTCTATTTCTCCCTCACGCCCGGAATACCCATGTCCCTCACTCCATTCACTTGATCTAGGATCACTAAATGGCTTTGAAGTTATTTCAATTCAAAAGGTACACATTGAAACTCCAAAAATAAATTATTTTGCATGTCATTGTGATCCTTTGTATGTTTTTCCCCATTTTTTGTTGAAATTGTTTGTTCTATTTTTTTACACTAAAGTGGTTTGAGTTCAAACCCAAATTATACACATCCATATCATTTTCATACATTGTGTAGGTTTCTTTATTGAAATTATTTGTATTGTTTATTTACTTTTTTCATGTATAGCCCTAAAATTTGTTTGACAAATGAATAAAATAAATTTTAAGTAATTATAAATGCATAGTATTTGAAATGGTGTAATTTGTTTGCAGTTGGGGAAAAATCTGATATACCTTTGATATACTCCTTCAATGGAAAAATCATTCAACATGGAAAAACTTCAATATACGAAGGTGGTTCTTGAAAAGTCACTATCGTAAATAAAAAGATTTCCTATATGGATTACATGATGATTATGTTGACGCGACCGGTCCTGCTTTCTTTGGGATTAGTGAACATATGTTCACCCCTGAGGAATTATTTAGTGAAGAAGTACACACCACAGATGACATTCCAGAACAACAAACTCCACAACCACCTCCTCATCTAGCTACCAAGTAGTTGTTAGAATGCCGATGTATTATACACAAGGACCTTGGGACTTTTTGGACCCTCTCTTATTGAGACTGCACAGGCAAAGGTAGACTTGACGACTCCCATCACAACAGCAACTTCCTCTACACCGAATGATGCACTGTCTTCTTCAGCCCCACCTGTTACGCCCCGAAGCATTACCAATCATACAATAACCAACAGGGGTCAAATAAGATAACAAGGCTAAGTAGTAGCCAATAAAAAGAAATGATGCGGAAATATAATATACAAATTAGTCTGTAAATCAAAAACATTATTACAAACTCGAATACACGATAACTGTCCTGTGAGAGTCCAAGTCTAGCATAAATAAAATCATATGTGCAACACGCACGATTACCAGTATATACATAAAGAAAATGGGGTTGCTGACAGCCTCGCACTCGCTAACCGAAAGGTGGGATACTCTACGCACGAACCACGCCAGATAGATGCTCTAGCTCCACGCCAACCCAATCCCTGGTGAAAAATAACACATGAGGGGTGAGCTACAAGCTCAGTGAGTGGCAAGAATCCACGCTCTATAAATATATTATAATATTAAGCACATTGCTCTTATAAGGAAAAATATATGCGGAAGAACCCCAACCGATACATGTCACGTGGAGATGTGACCTCAGCTCACCTCACCCTTGACCCGGAGGGGAACTCCTAGGACTCTTGAAAAGCAATTAATTCATTAATAGTAATGTGTGGTATCTCAAACTAGTACAACACTTCAAAGATTATCTACATCGATGTATAATACGTTACGATGCCTTGCATCATCCGGTAGCCCTCTCCCTGGCGGCCTTCCAAGATAGGTACGAAGCCACAAGGTATTGAAATACACATTGAGCCTCCTATGATGTGGTGGCACTATCCAGGATAGCTTCAACGCTCGAAATCTTCGACGCACGACGATATGGGAGAAAGCACTCTAACCCCATCCTCGCCTTCATCCCTAAGGTGACATGAGACTATTAGAAAGGAAATCAACTCGCTAACTCCCTTAACCTTCCGGTAGCCTTCTCCCGGGTAGCCCTCTTCCTGACAGCCTTCCAAGATAGGTACGAAGCCACAAGGATATTGAAATACACATTGGGCCTCCTATGATGTAGCGGCAGAATCCAGGATAGCTCCAACGCCGGGTAGCTTCAACGCGGATACGAGGTAGGGGAGAAGCATGCCACGCTCACAATACGATCATCAAGGATCAACTATAATCATCTAGAAATCAACTCGCTAACTCCCTTAACCTTCCGGTAGCCCTCTCCCGGGTAGCCCTCTTCCTGACAGCCTTCCAAGATAGGTACGAAGCCACAAGGGTATTGAAATACACATTGGGCCTCCTATGATGTAGCGGCAGAATCCAGGATAGCTCCAACGCCGGGTAGCTTCAACGCGGATACGAGGTAGGGGAGAAGCATCATCAAGGATCAACTATAATCATCTAGCAAATACAATGCTAATGAATTCTCTTGAATTTCCATACAGATGCATCACTCGGATGCAGGGAAAGGTAGTTAAGTTCTCACACTTAGCAATGGGGAGGCATGACCCTAAAGGCGGGTCATCCACATGCCTATTACAGATAGGCCAAGCATACTATCATTGCTATCGATTAACGAATACCAATACGATAAATGAATTCTTCTGAATTCTCATACGAGAGCATCGCAAGGATGCAGGGTATATAAACTGCTACATTTGCACATTAAAATAATAAAGTATGACCTAACTGAGAGTCATACATCCACCTATTTCAGATAGGCCTAATCTATTTATCATGAGTGCGATAATGATAGGAAAAATTCTAATACCTTTGAGGTGTAAGAGTCCCATTACCTTAGCCATCACTCTAAGCAATTATTGAGACACAATCAAAGTAAATGATTCTCATCCACATTCCACTATGTAATCATCTAATAAGGATAACGTCAAAAAAAATGAGAATTAAAACATCTATTAAAAATCTCATCGGATTGGATAAATAAATATGTGATTCCCCTTCAATCAAATCACATATGACATTTAAGCAACACCTCACTAATATTTGTAATCTGAAATATCTATTTCATACTATACAAGCACAAAACACTTACATAGAAGACTAAACGGCTTCAGACATGGAAAACTCATCCATTAATGTGAATGAGACTAATATGAGTTCATGCTGTATATAATAAAACTTCTAGCAAATAATACGATGCTCGTTGTGCAAATGAGTTGGTTGAACCATTCAACATACACACAATTATCACAAGAGAGATATAAGGACTACCTGTCCGAATAACCTATTAATAAACCATGAATATGCACACTTTATACAATCCAACATAGGCCCGCTAGTAAGCTAGCATATATATCATACCATTAGCTAAATATGATACAACCATACTAAGCATTTACTAATAAGAAGGTGACCCTACAAATGGCTACCTATGGCATGTCATGCCCACTAACAAGCTAGCATAAATGTCATACTCTATACCTCATGTTATATAAGAACCCACAATTAAAGCTAACAAGTATGAGTCTAATATATTAATGCAATTTAGCAATCATGATTGAATATAATTAGGGTGCCCCGCGGATACGCGATGCACGATTATGTGCATCGAGCGCTTTCCGAAAGGGTGAATCGAACCACTCACAGATACTTGGATCGCCGCGCGTCCGGTCTACGAAATCTGCAAGAACAACCAATGATGCTCAATTAAATATAAAATATCTTGATACATATACAAGCCTTCTTCATGAAGACATCAATTCCTTATATTGCCCACACCATGCATAATAACTCTTTGTCACATATTTATACAAGATTAGTCCATCTACTGCAATCAGCCCCAAACATTGGTATCCACAGCACAAAATACACATCCAAATATTCTAAAATAAATCACACACATTCTATGATGTGTTGGGATCATATTCCGTGAAGACATACTAACTTGATAAAATCTCTAAATGCCCGAAATAAATTATTTTCAGAAACCGATCAATTTCTGCGCGAATCCGGACAGACCATGAACATTAGGCTATATCTTTCAATACAGGTAACCAAATGACACCAAATTTGATATATAGCATCTAGACACATAGATGATCATATGAAATGAAGACACAAGCCTCAAAATATGCCTCCAAATACCTCAAACACAAGGATCTTAAAGAGACAGAAAATCTGCCTTACAACACAAAACCACCCCATTCATGCATTAATGCAACCATCTCATGTGCAGTAGCAATTACACATTACACTCTTCCAACAGCACCAAAATTCAATAATACACACTCATACAAGCATAAACACAAACACATACAAGGCACAAAGGGGAAGTGAATATACCTTGGGAAGAAGAGGAGATGGTGCACATAAGGAGTTCCACCACCATCACCACAAACAACCACCATCACACATGCCACATAGCACAGCCACAACCACCACCAAATCAGCCATCACATACACACATTAGCACAACACACTCACAAAGAGGGAAGGGAATACCTTGAGAGGGTGGAGAAGAGGGAAGCCAAGCTCAAACACACAAACCTTGCTTGATCTCCCTTTACATGCACCCAATCCAAGCACACATTCTCTTTGGCATTTCATCAAACATGTGGGGGGCTGAACACATACAAAAGGGCTGAACCATGTGTGGGAGCTTGAGGGAGAGGAGGAGATGAGAAACAACAACATAACATACACACACAAACCTTGATTCCTTCACTTCTAACACTTCCTCTTCTTGCTCCATCTCCTTCTCCTTCCACCACCCAACACACACAACACCAAGGGCTGGACCAGATCCAAAAAGGGGGGAAAATTATGCCAAGGTCGTGCACATGGGGGTGGTTAAATAGGCAAAAGAGAAGTGAAAGACCGAGCTGTCCTCGGAGTTAAAACTCTGCGCAGCCTTCACTTAAACGGCCATAACTTCCTCGATACAGCTCCAAATTGCACGATTCCAATGGCATTGGAAAGATAAGAAGATTATCTACAACTTTCATGTTTACATCCAGATCAAATAACCTCTCCAGCTATTCTGAAATCTAGGCTAAACATCATACAGGGCTGCTGCCTGGATTTCATATCCCCAGGGTATAATTGGAAAAACACCCATAACTTTTGATACATGATTCCAGTTGATCTAATTCCACTTTTGTATGAAAGCTAACTTAACACTGAACATCTCATGATAAAACTAGATTTTTACTACTTCATCTTGGTCATTAACAAAATTAAATCCAAATACCAATCGAAACTGCATAATTTCTAAAAGACCTCAAAATGCTACAAAAACTTCCATTTAAGCCCAAGTGAACACCAGAACCACAAATATGCAATTTGATTTTGAAACTGAATGCCCGAACTATTAAAATAAATAAAACGCGATATTTGACCTTTAAAAGTGACACAGTCTTAACACCACCTGCTCCTAGGAAGACTAAGAAGAAAAGATTGAGACAGATTATAGGATGATTGTGTTTGGACTAGATCAAAATGAATTCCAGAACAATGAGTTTGTGTTTATTGGAATGTAATATAGGTTTGTGTTTATTGATATTTCAATTCATGCATGTTGAACAACTGAACAACAAAGAAAAAGCAAGAAAACAAATCAAACCATAGCATATTAGCTGTTGATTAACACTTGAGGCATGTTATATATAACATGCCTCTGTATTTTCAAATGAGGCGTGTTATATAACACGCCTCCCTTTGGTAAATGGTTTTTTTAAAAAAAAACCCAAGTGAATGCTGTTTTATGCGTGTTATATATATTTATATTTGAAAATAATGGTATATCTAGGCATATATTATATACTAAATAATAAAAATAATGAAAATGATGGATTACAACAAAAGCAAATCCATCATTCTTAGACATTTCATGGAACATATGAGATGATAATAATATTTCATATATGTTAGATTACATGTGTATTGTATTACACGTGTATTACTGTGTTACTTACACATGTATCAGGTCTTGTACTACTATATAAAGGGTTTTGTCCCTCTCCTAATAGAATTAGGTCATATTATTCTTTTTTCCAAAAGTCTAACATGGTATCAGAGCCCCTTTAAGACCTCAAATAAATTATTTTTTTTGGATCTTTGTTGAGATTCGACGTTTGTTACATCGCGTCGTTGTTCGCGACGTCGTCATCATCATCGTCATCGTCGTCTGTACCGCAGCCGTCCGTGCCAATCCGAGCTGTCCGCACAGATCCCCGTTCGCGCGCCATCCGAGCCATCCGCTCGCCGTCCGAGTCCGTCCGCTCGGCAGATCCGTTCGACGCTCGGCAGATAGCGCGGCGCACGATAGTGCGGCGCACATTAGCACAAATCTACGCTCGTTCGTCCGGCCCTCGTCCGCGCATCAACCCAGCCCACCCGCCAGGCCCACGCGTACGGGTCCGTTCGCGCTCGGCCATCCGCGCCCGGCCCACTTGTCCGCGCCCGACCCGGATCCATCTGCTCGGATCCGACCAACCTCCGGCCACCGTCCGGCGACATTCCGGCCACCGTCCGGCCACTTTCCGGCCACCGTCCGTCGCTGCCGGCCAGTTCTGTCCCGTTTCTTTCCTGGACCGTTACGACTTCGTTCGGACTCCAAATCTAGTCATCCAGGTACTCATTTTGTTCAGTTTTTTGTCATCTACGCAGTCGTGCATATTTAAGATTCATTTGAGATAGTTTCATCATATCTGAGTCTGAAAATACGAATGATCCAACCCCCACATTGACGGTTACTGCTGGCCTTCAACAAACCATCCCCGTGGATTCATTTGAGTCATTTCGTGATGTTCTTCCGAATTCAACGGACTTTCTTCACAGCCCAGTAGACGATTGGCCATCCTGGCGAGCCACTGTGAAGAGCACCCTTAGTTCACGTGATTTATTTGTTCACCTTGATGGTACTTCTGTTGCTCCATTGCCTAGCACTCCGACGTATGCCTTGTGGCGCAGACGTGATCAACGTGCCTCTTCATATATAATTAACTCTGTTGACCGCTCTCTTCGGGCTGATCTTAGTGTATTCGACACGGCAGCAGAGCTTTGGGCATCTATTCTTGAATGCTTTGTGGAGAAAAGCGGTGTCCGAGAGTACCAGTTACTTGCTGAGGTTCAGACTATTATTCAAGGAGATTTATCTGTCACAGATCTATACAATCGCATGCGCACTTGTTTCCCTGAGCTACGTAATCTTGAGCCTGGACCACATGCACCTGTGGCTGAGCGATCTGCCTTTCGTGATCGTCGTGAGCTCTATCAGTTTCTTATGGCACTTCATCCTGAATTTTCTGCTTTGGCTGGACAATTGATTCATCGGGATCATTTACCATGCTTAGAGGTTGCTCTAGCAGAGTTTATTGCTGAGGAGACTCGTCTTCGCACTGTTGCATCTCGGCAGACTACTTCCTCAACTGTGTATTCTGGTGTTCTGGCTGCTGCGTCTTCTGTTGTTCCTCCTGCCGGTTCTTCACGTTCTTCACTTCAATTCATGCTAATGATGGTTCCACTTTAGTTATCACCCAGTGTGGATCTATCACCACCCCTCAGATCCCACTGGTCGTCTTTACATTCCATTTGTTTTACATGCGCCATATCTATGTATGAACCTTATTTCCATTAGTAGGCTTTGTGATTCCGGTCTGACCGTTTCTTTCACTTCCTCTGGATGTTTTGTGCAGGATCCACACTCGGGGCGGAGGATTGGCGTTGGTCGTAGAGTCGGCGGATTGTACTTCATGGATTATCTGCATCTTCCTGTTCCAGATCCCTCTGTCTTCTGTGGTAGCGTCACTTCTAATGTCGATTTGTGGCATAGAAGGTTAGGTCATGTCTCTGAGTCTCGCCTTAAATGCCTTTTTGAGTTTGGTGTGAGGATCTACTTCTTTTTCTCCTTTGTCTGTGTGTGAGGGCTGTAAATTGGCCAAACCTGTGGCCTTACCTTTTAGTCCTAATAATAATTAGTCCACCAGTCCTTTTGAGTTAGTGCATTCTGACATTTGGGGTCCTGCTCCCATACATTCTCTGAGTGGTTTTTCTTATTATATTAGCTTCATTGATGATTATTCTCGTTTTACATGGATTTATTTACTACGTAATCGCTCTGAGGTTGCTCACATTTATGATGTTTTTACCATCATGATTCACACCCAATTTCAGACTCACATTAAAACTTTTCGCTCTGATTGTGCCAAGGAATATATTTCTTCTACAATGCGCTATCTGATTCAATCACATGGCACAATCTTTCAGCAGTCTTGTCCATATACTCATGAACATAATGGTGTTGCCGAACGTAAACATCGTCACATTCTTGAGACCACTCGCTCTATTCTACTGTTATCGTAAGTTCCACAACGTTTTTGGGCTGAGGCTGCCCTTCTTTCTGTTCATCTCATAAATATCACTCCCTCTACCGTTCTCTCTGCCATGTCCCCTCATGAACGCCTCTATTCTTCATGTTCCAACTACAGTCGTCTTCGAGTTTTCGGTTGTACGTGTTATGTTCTTCTTCCTCCTCATGCTAATGACAAGCTCTCTACTCGGTCTGTTCGATGTGTTTTCCTATGAATAAGTTTCGAGCATAAGGGGTATCGTTGTTATGATCATGTGGGTCATCGTTTCTGGTTCGCTCGTCATGTATCATTTGTTGAGGATGTTCCCTATTTTTTGTCTACGTCCTGTGAGTCCACTTCTCCTACGTCTCCTTCTGTTTAGCCTTGTCCTGTTATTGAGTCTCTTCCTCTTCCTAAATCACCTCCTAGTCCTCCCCTGGTTGAGCCTTCTCCGATCGAGTGTGACTCTCTGTCTTCCTCTTTCAGTCCTACTGCAGATACTCCTCCTGGTGCTTCGCCTCCTATGCCTGACGCCCCTCTCCCGGCCATGGATCCGAGTAGTGTCGCTTGCTATCCTCAGCGCGAGCGTCGTCAGCCTGCCCGTTTCAGTTTTGACAGTGGACCCCCTGATCAGTTTAGTTTTGCCACAGTCAGCTCTTATTCTCCACAACTTCAGGCCTTTCTTGCAGCTATTCATACACATCGGGAGCCTAAATCTTATCAAGAGGCAGTTCAGCACCATGAGTGGCGACAGGCCATGGATGAGGAGTTTCAGGCGTTTCAGGAGACTCATACGTGGGATATTGTTCCTCTTCCCACCGGTGTTGAGTCTATCAGTTTTTAAGGTCAAACATCGACCTGATGGATCCATTGAACGACACAAGGCTCGTCTAGTTGCTCGCGGTTTCACACAGGAGTATGGGATCGATTATGAGGAGACTTTCACCCTTGTTGCACAGATGACAACCGTTCGCACTCTTCTTGCAGTTGCTGCGACTCGTCATTGGCCGCTCTTTCACATGGATGTGAAGAATGCCTTTCTTCATGTGAATTTATTAGAGGTGGTCTACATGCAACCACCTCCTGGTCTCCGTACCCCTCCTCAGCATGTCTGTCGTCTCCGGCGTGCTATATATGATCTTAAGCAGGCTCCTCGTGCATGGTTTGAGCGTTTTCGCAGTGTTATTCTATCAGCTGGGTTTGTTGAGAGCTCTCAGGATCACTCTTTGTTTATGCGATCATCATCGCAGGGTCGGGTGATTCTACTTCTATATGTGGATGATATGATCATCACTGGTGACGACTCAGCTGGTATTACTCTTGTTAAGCGTCACTTCAGTAGTCAGTTTCAGATGAAGGATCTCGGTACTCTTCGCTACTTTCTAGGGCTAGAGATTGCTCAAAGTAAGCGGGGGATTCTTCTCTCTCAGCAGAAGTACTCAGCAGATATTATTGATCGTGCCGCTATATCTGACACTCGCCGTGCTGACACACCACTTGAGCTTCATGTAAAGCTATGTCCTACTAATGGTGAGCTCCTTTCAGATCCTACACGATACAGACAGATCATGGGTCAGCTAGTGTATCTCTACATTACCAGACCTGATATTGCTCATGCAGTCAGCATAGTTAGTCAGTTCGTCTCTGCTCCTCGTTCGGTTCACTATAGTGCTCTCATGAGGATCCTTAGATACTTACGTGAGACTATTACCAGATCACTCTATCTGTCATCATCTTCATCTTTGGTTCTTCGAGCTTACATTGACGCTGATTGGGCAGGAGATCCGACTACTCGTCGATCCACTACTGGTTTTTGCATATTTCTTAGAGATTCTCTTATTTTATGGCGCAACAAGAAACAAGATGTTGTTTCTCTTTCCAGCACAGAAGCCGAGTATCGAGCAATGGCCATCACGACCAAAGAGATCGTTCATCTTAGACATCTCTTGACTGATCTTGGAGTTGATGTTACAGGTCCTACTCCACTTCACTGTGATAATCGGAGTGCTATTCAGATTTCTAACAATCCAGTTTTTCATGAGAGGACTAAGCATATTGAGATTGATTGTCATTTTGTTCGTCAGCACTTTCTTGCTCAGACACTGACGCTTCCACACATTTCCTCTGTTGAGCAGATCGCAGATTTTGTTTACGAAGTCTCATCAAGTTCCTAGATTCTTATCTCTCATTCGCAAACTCACGTTGTTTGATCCACCTTGAGTTTGAGCGGGGGTGTTAGATTACATGTGTATTATATTACACGTGTATCAAGTCTTGTACTACTATATAAAGGGCTTTGTCACTCTCTTAATAGAATTAGGTCATATTATTCTTTTTTCCAAAAGTCTAACAATATATATATACATATTCATCAAAATTAGAAAATAGAAATCATGTTTTGTAAGAAAAATAGAGATAAAAAATAGGGGAAATCATAAAAAACTAGAACAATTTTATGAAAGACATGAATTGTAAACACCAACAACCATAAAAAATAAAAATAATTATAAAAAATAACATAAAATAAAAAATAAAAAGCAAAGGGAGTTGTAAAAAAAGAAGAAGATGTTCACCGTTTTGGAGTTAAAGTCCATTAAAATCTCACCTCTTGGGATTCTGAAATAATATTTTTCTTTATATTATTTTTTTTTAAATCTATAAAAATTCATAACTTATGAAGTCTTCATCTTATTGAAATTAATTAACACATTATATATTATGCACGATGATGAGTCTCAATCAAATAACATTTAACCATTTATCAATGGATTGATATCTCAATCCAATGGCGCATTTTTTTTTTTTGTCAACAAATTAATATCACGATTAAATAACTCAGATTTAAAAATCCGACCAAAGTCAATGCAGGATTTCCTTTCTCACGCCGCTGTCACACAACCCCCCCCATCAAAACAGAAGAAGTATTTCGGGATAAAACTGAAGCATTTCAGGTTTCAAAAGCCTCTCCAATGGCGCAGCGCCTAAAAAACATCACTTCTCCCCAGAGCTTCCATTTCTTCAAAATCTACTCACCTATCATCAACGCCGACCAACTGGTACTCCGTACTCCCTCTCTGTCTCTCTCACACACACACACACACGCACAAACACAACATTTTTTCTGTTTTTAAAGAACAAATATCCATTTATTATGGCCAATGCAGAGGATCCCCCCTGAATTCATGAATCGAATAAAAAACCAGTCTTTAAGGACTGCATCCTTGATGGGTCCGAGCGGGAACGTGTGGCGGGTGACCCTAATTAAGGGTTTCTTCAAAGTGGGTTGGAAGGAATTCGTGACGGATCACTCCCTCGAACATGGGGACATTCTCATCTTCAAGTACGACGGCGATGCATGTTTTTCCGTCAGCATTTTTGATGCCACTGCCTGTGAAAAAGAGGGTTCTTTTCAAGCAAAGCCTGTTAAGGAAGAAGTGATTGAGGGAGAAGTGGATGATGATGCATTGTTGTCAAGTTGGGTTCTGAGAAGGAAGAAGAGACGGGTGGAGAAGGGTCTAGTGGTATGGAGAGCTACAGAAGCAGAGATGGATTTGAAGCCCTTTTCATTGACTTATTCGAATTGTTTGAGCGTAGCTCCGAACACCAGGCGCAGTGAGTTCTTTGTTTCCATAAGAAGCAGGCATTTTGCAATTCTGGGAAAATGTTAGACTCAGTCAATTTACGGTCCGAAAAGTAGATCACATTTAAAAAAAATAAAAAAATAAACATCATCTAGAGGTGTATATGTTTTGATAAAAAGTGTATATCACTTCATTTCAAATTGAATGAACTTATTTTTAGTAAGGGTGTGTTTGTGTCAAAGGGAAAGCGAAAAATTTTCCGTTGACCATTCAAAAAATCTAGTGTGTGCGCCAAAAAAAGGAAAGAAAATTTTCCAATCACTTTTCCTCCCTTATTTTGTCTTATTAGAAGAAGTAGAAAAAAAATTCCTTCCCATAGGTGAATATTTGAGAGAAAGTGATGGAAAATCTTTCTTTTCACATGCATAAACACCATGAAAATTGATCAGAGGGGAAATATTTTACTTTTCATCATTTTCTTTTTGACCCAAATTCCTTCACTTTTTTTCATTTTCCTTTCCAATTGGTGCACAAACACACCCTAAATGTAAAAAAAAGTTTAATGATACATATACTTCATCTAATGATGCATATGCTTTACTAAATTTCTAACGATGCATATATGACTGTATTTTGGACTATAAAAATGAATGACTGTAACGGCCCCCGTGATTCTGTGAAATTTGATAGCGAATAAATAGCTTCATTTGCTTTTTATCCATACCATCGCCCTACTTATCCTGTTCTCTTATCCACATAAACACAAACACAAATCTCAGTTGCTATTTTTTAGTAGCATAATAGCTATTCCTGTTCTCTATCTTATTCCGAATCAAAAGGGGGAAATATGTCATAAGATTTCATAAATTTGTCTTCCTGCAGGTACCTATATTATACCTTCATTGCCACGAAAATTAATCAAAAGTGAAACTATTGAGACCCCTACATCTGCCCCTCAAGATATTGATCTCAGATGTATACTTTCAGGGTTTTTCTTCCTTGTCTACAATTTTGTTATGCAATCTTATTAGTTAATATGGGTTTTTTTACTGGCTTGCATTCAGTTCATGAATCTTTGCGGCGCAGACAGCGCATGGAAATGGAAAGAGGGATATATCATGTTGATTCATATGAAGCTCGTAATGGTATATTGACTTGCTGCTGTATCTTCTGGTAGTAGAACTCCTGCATCAGAAGGCAATCAGTTTGAATTTTACTGCCTATTTTGATAATAGTTTGATTTTTGCAGGTAAACTACGTCAGGGATCTATGGTGTCACAACGGCGGCCTGTTACTCAAGAAGAAAAGGAGAGGGCTCTTCAAGCAGCTAAGTCATTCAAATCGAGCAATCCCTTCTCTCTGCTTGTTATGAGGGATGCTTATGTTTATTCTAGTTTTTTCATGGTGAGGCCCAAATCTTGAAGTGCTTTGGTGATATCTCATATATATTTTTACAGGAGAGGTCATTATTTATCTTTTTCACTTTAACAGAAAAGGTGTGTCTAAAATTTCTATATACCTCTAAATGATCAATATTTATATATCCATTTGATTAAAAATATTTACAGGATCATAGTATACTATTTGAGATATTGTTCACATGTTATAGTACATTGACAGTTATAAATGATGTCAAAACAACCTTCCATGATTACTACTAGTCATGGTTCATTGGATTAACATGTCCTTGCTTGGCTTTGTTTTACATATACTTGCCTAAACACTATATTATACATTCAGTGTGTGTAAAATGAAGCTTGAAATTACTGTTTTATGGATGATCTCAAGAAATATAGAAGTGGGACAGATGCACATTGTTTGTTAAGTGTGTGTATACATGCTATTGCAGATTATGAATTTAGAAAAAAAATTCCCCGTAAACTGTAGTCATCTCTATTTCATTAAACATAACAAAACAGACATGTCCGAAATGGGGGTGAGAGGTGTGGCTGATGCCGCAATAAAAGAAAGAAATGGTACAAAAAAAAACCTGGAAAAAGCACGAGGAACCCCCTACAGAATTCGTAATTTGGTAGAAAAGGTTTCTACCAAGTTGCAATCCATGCAGGCTACCGCTACTCGATCACTCTCACTTCCACCTTGTTCATGTGTAAGCACGCTACACCCATTAGACCAGAGCCCCATTCCTTAATGTAATGGCGTGCCGACTCCCATAGGTTCTCAAATTAAAATTTTGCTCCATTAATAACCATGTTGTACCTTGTTTTCCAAATGGCCCATGAACATGCTGGAAAAACCAAGAGATGAATCAGCCCATCCTTGCTTTTGTCACCCCTTTTCTTCATGTGCGACACCTCTTCCCAAAGCTTCTGCATCGCTTGGAAAACAAAACCTTTTATTCACCCAAGCTTCCAAATATCTCCATAAGCGAGCTGTTTCCTGGCAATGGCAGAATAAATGAGACGTTGATTCACTCTCTCTGCTGCACAGAGGACACTCCATAGGTTGCGAAGGTCTCGGTATTCCCTGATCACTAACCTCTCATTGAGGAGAAACAAAAAACTTTTAACTTTTAACCTTTGCCTTCCAGAACAGACTCACCCGAGAAGCAATTATCGGATCACAATGTTGATTGAGGGCCCACCAATCATAGCCGTCGCGAACCTTGTATCCCTCTTGAGGCTTTGCCACCCATGTAACCAGATCCTTATCTCCTTACTTCGGTTTGACCGCATTCAACAACCCTAACAAAGATGAGAATTGCTCGATCTCGTCACCAGAGAGGCCTAGTCTCTCATGCACCTCCATGCTCATCTGCAATACAAAATTCACGTATCATGCCGGACGAGCGTTCTACCTTTGCATGAAGCCTGGGAAAAGTCTTTGAAAGCAAGGTCACTGCACCACCTGTCTTCCCAAAAGCCGATTGATGTGTGGTCCCCAAGCTTCCACTCCACCTTTATTGTCAACATCGGCCATAATTCGAAAATACCTCAACAAAACTGGGAACATTTATGATTCCGCAAAGGAATCTGAGCCCCAGAGTTTTCATTGCAAGCATATCTCTCTTTGAATAATTTCACCCACACCGGCGCTGGCTGCCTTAACTAATTCCAAACTCGTTTAGACAAAAGCGCTTATTCATCATCTCCACATCAAGAAGCCCAACCTCACTCTGTTCTTCCTCATACTTACCGATTCCCGCCGCACAAGATAAGGCATATTCGCCTCCGCATCTGTGCCTCTCCAGAAAAACATCCTCCAAATTTTTTCCATTATGTTGATCACCCCCTTGGGTGCCTTGAAAATCGACAGGAAAAACAGAGGTATGAAGTTCAGACTTGTATTGCTACAAACTGAAGAGAAGATCACATGTATCTGTTATATAATTTAAAGAGATTGATGTGGAGCCAATTAAGCTAAACTTTGACTTGAGGGCACTTATATGATTGGTATTAATGGAAATGATATCCATCTTTGCACAATCTCTGGTGCAAATGTTCAATATTATCTAAAGTCCACATATCATGTCTCTGGATATTATTTTGTTTGTAAAAACTAGAAGCATTGCGGGGGCTTTCTTTGAATGGGGCTGCCCTCTCCGAAGTGTTTATTTTCTTCTTTCTTATCCTCCTCTTCTTATTTATATTATTTGTTATGGAGATTCCTCGTCTCCTTGTTTGTTATATTGGTCAGTATGGTCATGGTATAAAGATGAAATGATATTCTAATTCCATTTGGCAACAAAGAAGTTGGGAGTACCTTTTTTTATTAGAATACCCTTTTTGATCCTCAAATAGTGGTTTAATTAGTCCACCTGAGAGATGGATTGGGATTTATACCATTTTTTTCATCCATTAATATATAAAGTTAATGTCATTACAGGAAGTATTAATAACAAGTAGGTCCATCAATTACCCCTTTCCTCTCACTTTTATATCACATACATTTCACTTAGGGGTGAAATTTTGAATTTTGGGAAGGATGTACATATTATGCCTTACAAGACTATTTTATTATAACTTCAAAAAAAAAGAAGACTATTTTATTAAGTTCTCAAAGATAAAAATGGGTTAAGTTCACAGATATTACAATTCTCTACATTGTCGTCCACTTGGCCCAAAAACACTCGGTGGGAAGGCGTGGATGGTGGTATTTGTATTGAGCTATGAACATACTGGTGGTTTTAAGTGGTGGATGGGATAAATTTTCTTTTTCCCACAATTCTGATAGAGATAAAGGTTGGATTTTGGAGCATATTAAATAAAAAGAATTTAGGATACACATTTTCAGAGTGGTGGAAGAAATTGTACCGTTGAATGCTTTGGAATGAGTAAATAAGTTCTCTAGTATTCAATGCAATGATAAAGCTACATTATGTTGATATTATTCTTTTGCTGAATCTGTTGTTGGACATCTTAAGGAATTTATCAGAATTCTTGAGGAGCAAAAATTGTGGATGGGCATTCTAGGAATTTATTATGTGAAAGGGCACTTTAGGGACTTCTATATGTCTAACATGGAAAACTGAATATCGTTTGCATATGGTAGTATATGGAATGTTACTCATGATGATTAAATGGTCTAATCATCAATATTAAATTTCACTGCCCCTATTTTATATTGTTGTGCATTATAACCTTCCATAACTTATTCCCTTTATGTTTCAGAAAAAGAAAAAAAGAATGGCGGTCATGATGATGCTTTCCTTTATATATTGTTTAAGGTTCACAATGGTTTTTTTATGGATCTCTCCTTTTTTGTATGAACTAGAGGTGCTAATCTTTTATTTGCCCAAGATCAGTTGGCCTAATTTTGTAAGCCATTTTTCTATGTATATGTAAAATGCAAAACATCCCATTATAGTTGGAGATCAGCTCTGCTTAAACTCTAAATCTTTTATGCATTTAACCTTATGGCTTGATGATTCCTGTTTTAGTTGGCAAAATAAAGGCTGATCAACTACTTTTAATTAATTTGTCATGTGATATGTGGTTCTTTCCACACTTACATTGATCACTATCACCTGTATCCTTACATTAATAGACTCCTAGCATACTTTTTTTTTTCTCTCTAATTAGTTATCTGCATTCCATTTTTATGATATACCCCTTCTTGCAGTACCTTCCAACTGCATTTGTAATGGATTATTTACCAAAGACCGATCAAGAGCTGACACTTTGGGATCCCAATGGTAAAGCGTGGACGGTGAAACTCGTATTAGGTAAAGGATGTGGTGCATTAAGTGCTGGATGGGCTAAATTTGCTCGTGTCCACAATCTGGAAAGAGATGATGTTTGTGTTCTGGAACTTATTAAAGAAAAAGAATTGCAAGTACACATTTTCAGGGTGGTGGAAGAAATATTACCATTGCTCCGCTCATGTGATTTTTTTAAAAAGTGCTCATCACATTCCATGTGAGAATAAGATTGTATTTGTCATTGTTATTGTTTTGCATAAGTGACAGTTAGACATATCACATCAATTAGCTGCGTATCATGTCTGCTTTCTTTGATTGCCTGTTCTTCCATAAAAATTCAGTCAAGTATTGTTCATGTGATTGGAATTGTATGTGGTCATTTTTTTTTTCATGGGCCATGTCCTGCTGGTGCTACAAATGTACGGGCCACGTCCACTGCTCACGTTGGGTTTTCTTTTGGTACTCATACCCTTGAAACAATGTGGTTTTTTTTTTTTTTTTGGAAAATAGGCTTATTTCCTTTCAAGATTATGATAAAAAAAACTTTTTAAAACATAATATAGATGTGTATCTAAAAAAATACCCTTCTCGAGATGGGATTCAGTCATTGTTAAATTACATCCAGTCCACATATACGTGTCTCATCACATGAGAAGATTTAAGACACATGTAAACTCTTAATTGGAGATTGACATGAATTAATGAATGAAGTGTTGACTTAACCTAATCTGTACTCGAGATGGAATCCAGTCAGTATTACATCTCGTTAGTACATGTCAATCCTCACAACCAGGGAATGATATTTGTTCCATCATATGATAAACATGAGATGATAACACGTCAACCCCTGATTGAAGATTGACATGAATCAATGAACAGAACACTTACTAAACTCAATCTCTATTTGCTCACTCCACTATCTTCACCTTTCTGATATTTGTCTTCCTAGATCCAACAATCATGAATCTCTATTGCACCTTTTCTGATATTTACCTTCCACGATCTGTCAATCAGATAATCATTGGTAAATTAAGCTTTTCATAAATAAGGCTCTTATCTTCAAGTGGCTATGGAGGGTGGAGAGAAAATATTGGTGCAGTATGGAGGAAACTACTTTGGGAACACTACAGGCATTGCACCCACGATTTCGAACGTGTACCGCAACCCTCGCACTGGATGACCCAACTTGATAAGGGGATTTTTGGTGTGGTACAATCCCGTTGTGTGCTAGCTATCCCTTGACCTTCTAGGCTGCTACATGGAAGGAGGGGACTGTCTAACTTCTGGAATGTGAGCTTTGGGGCATGGGCGATTTCTTCATGGCAGATGACATCTGATGTGGAGGTGGAAGAACTAGTAGTATGCTAAACGAGATCTAGAGGGTATCTTTACAGGCGGGGAGCGCAGATTGGAAGGCGTAATTGTCGTGCCTAGACAGGGGATTCTCAGTTAGCCGGGCGTATGACTGGTGGACTCGAGAAGCTTCGGCTGTCTTGGTGATTTAGAACAAGGTGGTGATTCTTCGGAAGATGTTGAAAGTAAAGGGCTTTATATGGTTGGCGCTAAAGGAGCATCTACTCACAAAGGCATGTTGTGCTAGATGGAGGCCGAATGAATCCGAATTATGCATTTTATGTAATGTGGAGCATGAAACTACCAAACACTTGCTTTGCTCGTGTAGTTTACACTTTGGCACCGATCGGAGACCGAAATCGGGTTGAGCTCCTGGTTTACGACGGTTGAGGACATATCGAACGCAGGTCTACACTTGTGGAATTCAGTTGGAGGTGGTGTTGCTGCCCTGGTGGCCTCGTCGATAGTCCCTGTCGGTATGTAAAACTGGGGGGGTTCTGCGAACTTGGTCCTGGTCCGTCTCGCGACTGATCAGATCACCTCCCGGAGAGTCGTTTCTGAGCCACCCGATTGCTTTTCAGAAAAGACGGGGTTTGTTTGTGATCGCCACTTGCTTTCTCAAAAAAGCAGGAAAAGATGAGGGTGGATTTGATTGCCTTCGTTGGGGAGTTTGGGTGGGTTCTCCTCTCTGGGACACGAATATTTCGTACACAGAGGTGAAAAACAGGTAATCTTATTCTGCTTCAGGGGCTTAACTAGAGGAGTCTTGGTTCGAGTGGGACTAAAAAAGGGGTTAGGAGGGGGTCGGCTAGTGGGAATTAGCTGCCTGCTAGGAGACGGTTGGTTGGGACTAGCCGCCTGGTACCTAGTTCTAGGTTTTCTGGATTTGGGCAGAACCTAGGTAGGGAAGTGTTTTGGCTTTGGCTAGGGTGGTGGTAGTGAGGATTAAAAGTGGTGTTGGGGGTTTCCTCTTCTAGATTTGGACATCACCTAGTTGGGAATTTGGATTTGTTTGGTTAGGGCTAAGAGAGGTTTAGGGCAATGGTTTAGAGGGTTTTTTTTTGGAGAGTGGATTTTGTTGGGGAATGGTTTCCTTCTCTCTCAACTAAAGCTCTCTCTCCCTCTCTCTCTCTTTCTCTCTAACACTCACTTTGAAAATGAAAATGTTGAAATGAAAATTGCCACCGCTTATTCTCACCCCTACCCCTCCTTTTATAGTAGAAAAGGGTGCATGGGATTATTCTTTGGGCAATAGCATGGGTTGGGTAAGAGGGTGTGGCCAAGTAACCATCATTGCAAAAAGACGCACTCTATGGTCCATTGGGTCATAGCATGAGTTGGACAAAAGGGTGAGGCTAAGTAACTTCACACCTAAGTAAAGTTGCTTTATGCTTTATGGATGAGTCCAGATGAGAGCCGGCTACCCTAATTCAACCGCCCGGGCAGGGCGGCTAGTTAGGAGATACCGCCGGTATGATGATCTGTCAAACGTCCAATCTCTGACAAACGGTGGCTTGAGACGGTTACTAAGGTTGAACCGTCAGAGAAGAGGCAGCTAATTGGAATAAACCGCCACAATCATCAGCATTAAATGCTATTTTATGTCCCATCTAAGGAAAGCGGTTGGGGGCAGTTAAGGGGCGGCTACTTTCAACTAGCCGTCCGGCTTCTGATCACTTAATTTTTCTAAGTGTTGGTTTCTCCTTTTGTTCATCTAATTCTCTAAAGTAGTTTTCTATTTGATCCAAATGTGGTCATTTAAAAATGTTACTTGAAGTATTTTCATCTTTTTGAACGGCCAAAATTGGGGTATCTACAGTCCCGACAACAATGTGGACAGTGTGACGAACCCACAATATAATGGTCTTCGGGTATCAAATGGCATACGTTGAAAATGTTTGGGAGGAACTATCCAAACTAGTCAAGGTGTGGGGGTGTGGTCTCGCGGGAGTCAAGCTGATGAGCTTTTAAGGGGGGCAACTGTACACTGAGACGTAGGCTAAAGTCGTGTAGCTGGTTTGGATAGAGATCTCCTCTACCCCTCAGCATTTTATTCCCTACTCCTCCACACCCCCTTTTCTTTATGTTACCCCTTTTAAAATTCTACCTTTGTATCTTTATTTTACTCTTGCTTTCAGACTTATACTGTAACACTTCTAATAAAAACCGCAATAGCTTGTCTATCTTTCCCCCCAAAAAAAGGAGTCCAATACAAGTAGTTCAATGAGTAACAACTCGGGTCAGCTTTATCACCTATAATCATCATTTTATTCTGGTGTTCTTTGATGGGTACGGACATCAACCAAGAAAATCAGAAGACAGGTTTCAAGATTATATGATAGAAGAGATACAATGAGGAGTGATTAGGTGCGGCGTGCGGTCGGGTGCGGCGTCGACCACGGGCCGTCGATCACGGGTCCATCGCATCGAACGGTCGGGTGCGATTCACATCGACCGTCGGATGCAATGGACCCGCGATCGGACGACTCACGTCGAATCCATACCCGACCACACGCCGCACGCTATCACTCGGGGAGATACAATATTGTCATAGTTACAAGATTTAACATTGCATCCAACGCCAAATTCACACATACCAAACAAGCAAAAACTCACATCCTACAAATTTTGTGTTTGGCTAGCATTGTAATGCCAAATAAATTGGTGACAACATCAGGTATCCACATCTCACCCAGACTAAATTAAGACACATGAATGATCTCATCCTACAACCCCTGACATGTGTTCCCCATGTCTTGCCATGATTATGAGTCAAGTAATACAACTATCAAGAGAATTTTTTAAACTATCAAGCAATACAACAAAAGGCAAAACAACTACTCATACAATCAGAGGAAAAACTTTGCATGAAACTAACAAAAAAGCAACCAAAACAAGAGCTGATAAACCTGTGCATGAAACAAGAAAATGGTAAAAGTCAATAAGAGAACAGCGGTAGAGCAGTGTGCCTATTTAACATGGTGCATGGAAAAAAAACCATTTTTGAAGTGCAGAGAGCGCCAAAAGAATATAAAATGGGCTATAATTTACTCATTTATTTGACTAAATTGTTCATCAAGACAACAGGTAAAGCACACAAATTGTTGATGATAATATCGAAGACCAAATAAGAATATGAAAGCCCACCCAATGACACTTTTTTTAAAAGCTTGTATCCATGGGCTTAATGAATTGTCTTCAATAGAGAATCCCACTAGCAAATCCAAATGTAGCAAAAATTTATCTTAATGAAAATGAATTTGTGATTGGCAGTGTAGATATATCCAAAGTTAGTTATTCAAGCTATTAGCCATATCTCTAGCAAAGTTAAATTTAATTCACTGCAGCAAGCTAATCTGTGGGGAAGAGACAAATAATGACATAAAAGGACTCATGAAAAACCTAATAATAAATATCTTATGAATCGAACATATGAAAATGGAAGTGTCTTACTGTGTGTCTAGGAGAGAATTTATGCAAAACTATTTCCAAGGCATCTTATAATAACTAAATCACAAGCTACTCAAGCGTTCAATTTGAACAGTAATATCCTTTATCCAGCATCTTTCTCCTTTATGGAAACCTTGTCAGCTTCCGCTAATACGTGGAGATGGAGAGTCCCAATAATATCCATATTTGTGAAGCTCCAAAGATGAGCATTCTGAACCCCACAAACACCTCCAATCTTTGAAATGTCATGCCTGTCGGTATGTAAAACTGGGGGTTTCTGCGAACTTAGTCGTGGTCCATCTCGCGACTGATCAGGTCACCACCTGGAGAGTCGTTCCTGAGCCGCCCGACTGCTTCTCAGAAAAGACAAGGGTTTGTGTGTGATCGCCACCTGCTTTCTCCAAAAGCATGAAAAGTTGGTGTTGCTGTTTATCGCCTCGTGGGGAAATTGGGTGGGTTCTCCTCTATGAGCTACGGATATACCGCACACAGAGGTGAAAAACAGGTAATCTTTTTCTGCTAGATAAGAACTTGAAAAAGGGGCTGCTGACACGTGGGAGGGAAATGTAAATGTGACCACCGTACATAATTCAACCAGGGGGTGTTATCCGCCTCTGGTTGAAACGTCAGGTATTGGTCGAAAACCAGATATAAAGCAGAAGTAAATATAAAAGTTGTAAAAAAAAGAAGAAAGTGACCACCGTACAGAATTCAACCAAGGGGTGTTAGCCGCCTCTAGTTGAAACATCGAGTATTGGTCGAAAAATAGATATAAAGCAAAAGTAAATAAAAGTTGTAAAAGGAAGAAAAGTGACCACCGTACAGAATTCAACCAAGGGGTATTAGCCGCCTGTAGTTGAAACGTCGAGTATTAGTCGAAAAACAGATATAGAGCAGAAGTAAATAAAAGTTGTAAAAAAGAAGAAGGTGACCACCGTACAGAATTCAACCAAGGGGTGTTAGCTGCCTCTAGTTGAAACGTCGAGTATTGATCGAAAAGAAGATATCTAAGTAAAGCAGATAAATAGAGCAAGTAATAGAAATAACAGTACACCGCCAGTTACATGAACCTAGCCGTCTGGGTCTGACGGCTGGTTTGGACTAGCCGCCTGGTACCTGGTTCTTGATTTTTTGAATTTGGGCAGAACCTAGATAGGGAAGTGTTTTGGCTTTGGCTAGAGTGGTGGTAGTGAGGATTTAAAGTAGTGTTGGTGGTTTCCTCTTCTAGATTTGGGCAGCACCTAGGTAGGAATTTGGATTTATTTAGCTAGGGCTAAGAGATGTTTAGGACAGTGGTTTAGAGGAGGATTTATGGAGAGTGGAATTTAGTGGGGGAATGAGTTTCCTTCTCTCTCTCTCTCTCTCTCTCTCTCTCTCTCTCTTTCACACACTTTGAAAATGAAATTATCCACCTCTTGGTTCTCACCCCTACCCCTCCTTTTATAGTAAAAAAGGGTGCATGGGTTTATTCTTTGGGCAATAGCATGGGTTGGGTAAGAGGGTGTGGCCAAGTAACCATCATTGCAAAAAAACGCACTCTATGGTCCATTGGGTAATAGCATGGGTTAGACAAAAGGGTGAGACTAAGTAACTTTACACCTAAGTAAAGTTGCTTTATACTTTATGGGTGAGTCCAGATGAGAGCCGGCTACCCTAATTCAGCCGCCCGGGCAGGGACGGCTAGTCGTAGTTAGCCGCCGAGGGAGGGGCGGCTAGTTAGGAGATGTCGTCGGTATGATGACCTGCCAAACGTCCAATCTCTGACAAGCGGTGGCTTGAGGCGGTTACTAAAGTTGAACCGTCAGAGAAGGGGCGGCTAATTGGAACAAACCGCCGCAATCATCAGCATTAAATGCTGCTTTATGTCCCATCTAAGGGAAGCGGTTGGGGGCGGTTAAGGGGCGGCTAGTTGAAATTAGCCGCCCAGTGAGGAGCGACTACTTACAACTAGCAGCCCGGTTTTTGGTCACTTAATTTTTTTAAGTGTTGTGGCCAGGGTTTCTCCTTTTGTTCCTCTAATTCTCTAAAGTAGTTTTCTATTTGATCCAAATATGGTCATTTAAAAATGTTACTTGAAGTAATTTTCTTATCTTTGGACGGTCAAAATTGGGGTATCTACAATTGCCCCTCATCGAACGGAGTCTTTGTGAGAAGCGAGTAGACTTCGATCGCTGATAAGGAGAGGTACCCCTATTTTGACCGGCCCGACCTTCAAGAAGTCTTGATCTCATGACCAATACAATTCAGGGAGTTGATTTAGACTGTCATAGGCTAGGTCTTGACTAAAATTTTCAACCGAAAGGAATGATCCAGGTGGAAGGCGGGAAAAGTAAAATGGTGAGTGATTCAACCCGCGGTTGGGGTTCTTAGCTATCGTGCACGGAGCAGCCCAACGTCAGTTTCTTCATGCCTACTGTTCCCGTGCTTGGGAAAACTCAGCAAGGAGGGGATACCGTCGACAGAAAGCAAGTAAAGGTATTGAGTTGGTGAATTGGATCATCCAAAGGATAAAAATTCTGGAAAAGAACCAGAACTGAGAAAATTCGAGCTGAATGGTATTGGTAAGGTGATAAGACTTCGAGTGATTCGTGTTTTAATCAAGTAGAATTTTGAAATTAACCAAGACATGGCTGTGCTTGTAGAAAATTTGGAATTTGAGTTTGACTGGGATTCTGGCAGGGAGTGCATGCAATTTTTATAGAACAAAACTTTGTTCAAAAGGGTATGCCCTGCATGCATATGCATCATGGTGGGATTTAAACAAGCGTGTTTTATATTTCTGAGTGTAAATGTGAGCATGGATTTTTAGAAAGATTGTTTTTGCATGCGTGTTCTGTCGCGGTAGGAATAGCATGAGTTTGAAAGTCATGTTTGTATTTTCATGGTGAGATTGCATGCATGTGATGTGATTTGTTTGGAGCATAGCATCTAAGTTAATAGAAGGGCAACTTTACAAGCATTTTATCATGGTTTAAGTTTAACACATGCGTGTCGTGACATGTATGAAGGTTTGATCATGTTACTCTAAACATACTGAAAACTCCATGAATATGCCAAGAATCAAACAAATAAGCATCCATCAGATATGCAAGACTTTAAATAGACTCATGTGAGAGTGTGTGCAGTTGTAAATGTAAGGAAATGTTCACCCTTAGTTGGAATTTCGCCTAACCAACAGACTTGGTTTAATTTAATCATGGTGGGAAAAGAGTGGGTGAATGGGGTTGAGAGTAATATCTTCTTTGAATCACTTTAAAATTGCCCCAGTCCTAGCATAAATCTTACTTCACTAGGTCCCTCTGGCTTTCTTCTTTTTACCACTTCTTTATTTTGGGTGGAGAGTACAGTCCGCTTGCTCGGATGTGTACTGTAAAGTATCACTTTTTTGTTCAGCGTATACTGTTTGTAAAGGCGTTTGAGCCTGGAAATAGAGAGTTTACCCATTTTTTGGGTGTATCTTCTTTTGTTGGCCTCTCATTGCCTTTCTTTTTTTTGTTTTGAGGGGGGCTTTTCTATTTTTTTCCCCGATTCTTTTCTTACTTCCCCTCTAGAAGTGTTTATATAGTGCCAGAGCCAGTTTTGGGACGTATGTAGGTTTGGGGTATATTTCTTATAAATCTTAGTTGACACGAAGTAAGAGAAAAACAAGGGAAAGATAATCCCCAAAAAAAATTAAAAAAAATTAAAATTAACAATTGCCCCAGTCTATGGGGCAGGCAATTTTCCCTTTTATCAGGTGAACCAAGCCTTAAATCATACTCGTGTAGTGGAGGTGGCATGATTGGCGGGTATGAGTCTAAGTAAAATGCAAGTTATCTTCATGATTTTTAAATATAGTCATCAAGTACTAAATGCTGGAATTCACAGTAAGGAAGAGTAAAATTTCTCAAATACTGAAAATTATGCATAGAATTTCTTCTTGTAAAGTGCATACTACTAACCTGAAACCTCACCCCCTTCGGCGTTTACCAAGCGGTAGGCATTCCTATAATAGGCATAAGTGATCACATAGGGTCCCTCCCATATTAGTTGCAATTTTCCTTGGATGGGGTTATCGTGATGGCATGATTTCCATCCCCCCAATTCCTTCCCTTTTACTTGTCTTTTTCTTTTTGGTATATATATATTTTTTTAAACTTAAAAATGAAAGGTAAAATTTGAAATTAACTGAATTTGTGCAAGGGACTCTTTTTTTGTTTTGTTTTGAAAGCCTTTAAATGTATGCATAATGGCTGACATGAACAAACTTTGTGAAGGATTTTTTTATTATTAGCTTTTAACATATTTGATTTTTTTGGATTTTGAATATAGAGAAAGAAATAAACAAACAACATGCTGTAAGGAAAAGTAATGTACAGTGCTGGAGGATGGTCTCCAGAAAATGATGGTACAGGATGAGTCCTCTATGGAGGCTCAAATTGAAGCAGTTTCAAAGGAACACTGCTCAAATGCTGTCGAAAGCACGAGTGGCGCTTGATCTGCCATAGATCCTCAGCAGAAAGAGAACGGTCCCTCATAGAGGGGTCAGTCAACAAAGATGTGGATATGAAAAAACAGGTCGCAGAGGCGACTACTGACCGAACAGGTGCAAGGGAGCACAATTCAACATAATGCTAAGATCCTAATGATGGTGGAGGTAAAGACTCCTTAATTGGTGCAATTAGGGGCATATGGATCAGATAAAAAATAATTGATTTGGATATGGTGGGGGAATCCGGAGGGAACTCCTCTAATAGATGGGGTGGCAAATCGAGTGGACCTGGCAATTGGGATGGTTCAACTGCTCCCTCAAATTGTGCATTTTTAAATATAGGTGGTCCTGACTCGATGATACACAGGAAAAGTTGGTGTTGCTGTTGATCACCTCGCGGGAAAATTGGGTGGGTTCTCCTCTATGAGCTACGGATATACCGCACACAGAGGTGAAAAACAGGTAATCATTTTCTGCTAGATAAGAACTTGAAAACGGGGCTGCTGACACGTGGGAGGAAAATGTAAATGTGACCACCGTACATAATTCAACCAGGGGGTGTTAGCCGCCTCTGGTTGAAACGTCGGGTATTGGTCGAAAAGCAGATATAAAACAGAAGTAAATATAAAAGTTGTAAGAAAAAGAAGAAAGTGACCACCGTACAGAATTCAACCAAGGGGTGTTAGCCGCCTCTAGTTGAAACGTCGAGTATTGATCGAAAAGAAGATATAAAGCAGAAGTAAATAAAGTTGTAAAAGGAAGAAAAGTGACCACTGTACAGAATTCAACCAAGGGGTATTAGCCGCCTCTAGTTGAAATGTCAAGTATTGGTCGAAAAATAGATATAGAGCAGAAGTAAATAAAAGTTGTAAAAAAGAATAAAGTGACCACTGTACAGAATTCAACCAAGGGGTGTTAGCCGCCTCTAGTTGAAACGTCGAGTATTGGTCGAAAAGCAGATATATAAGTAAAGCAGATAAATAGAGCAAGTAATAGAAATAACAGTAAACCGCCAGCTACATGAACCTAGCCGTCTGGGTCCAACGGCTGGTTTGGACTAGCCGCCTAGTACCTGGTTCTTGATTTTTTGAATTTGGGCAGAACCTAGGTAAGGAAGTGTTTTGGCTTTGGCTAGGGTGGTGGTAGTGAGGATTGAAAGTGGTGTTGGTGGTTTCCTCTTCTAGATTTGGGCAGCACCTTGGTAGGAATTTGGATTTGTTTGGCTAGGGCTAAGAGATGTTTAGGACAGTGGTTTAGAGGGGGGTTTATGGAGAGTGGAATTTGGTGGGGGAATGAGTATCCTTCTCTCTCAACTAAGGCTCTCTCCTTCGCTCTCTCTCTCTCTCTCTCTCTTTCTTTCTCTTTCACACACTTTGAAAATGAAATTATCCACCTCTTGGTTCTCACCCCTACCCCTCCTTTTATAGTAGAAAAGGGTGCATGGGTTTATTCTTTGGGCAATAGCATGGGTTGGGTAAGAGGGTGTGACCAAGTAACCATCATTGCAAAAAGATGCACTCTATGGTCCATTCGGTAATAGTATGGGTTGGACAAAACGGTGAGACTAAGTAACTTCACACCTAAGTAAAGTTACTTTATGCTTCATGGGTGAGTCCAGATGAGAGCCGGCTACCCTAATTCAGCCGCCCGAGCAGGGACGGCTAGTCGTAGTTAGCCGCCCAGGGAGGGGCAGCTAGTTAGGAGATGCCGCTGGTATGATGACCTGCCAAACGTCTAATCTCTGACAAGCGGTGGCTTGAGGTGGTTACTAAAGTTGAACGGTCAGAGAAGGGGCGGCTAATTGGAACAAACCGCCGCAATCATCAGCATTAAATGCTGCTTTATGTCCCATCTAAGGGGAGCGGTTGGGGGCGGTTAAGGGGCGGCTAGTTGAAATTAGCCGCCCAGTGAGGAGCGACTACTTACAACTAGCAGCCCGGTTTTTGGTCACTTAATTTTTTTAAGTGTTGTGGCCAGGGTTTCTCCTTTTGTTCCTCTAATTCTCTAAAGTAGTTTTCTATTTGATCCAAATATGGTCATTTAAAAATGTTACTTGAAGTAATTTTCTTATCTTTGGACGGTCAAAATTGGGGTATCTACAATGCCGCCTTCAAATCCTCTTCGTAGGCTCTTGGAACTCTCTAAAGTTGTATCTCTGCAGAGTTTTTCAACAAAGGAATCGCTGAAGAAATTATCAACACTGAAATAAAAATTGAGCTAGCATGGTCAGCAACGAGCCATCCCTTGTAATTTATAAGTAGGGTTGATATTACGACCCCAACACTCCCCATTGTGTCCGCTAAAACATGCAAGAAAATGCCCTCCATGTTGTGGTCAACGTGATGGTGCTTCCTTGGGGGCTCAAACATACCATCTTCTACTCCGGATAATAAACCTTTTGATCCTAAATAATTGCTCTCCAACGAAGAGTGACAACCATTGTTGCAGCAATCTTCTTTATCTCCATGGGACTCTCTATGTGCATGTTCACCATGACAATAGAAACACTCATTGTCTTTGGATTTTACATTGTTATGATCATTAGCAAGGTGATGATGATGGTCATTGTGCTTCTGTTGGTGGGCATCAATGTGATGATCATGGTGGCATTCAGTTCTATCATCTTCAAGATGATGGAGCGTATTCTAGGCATGACTTTCATGACAATGGGAATGTTTGTGGTCCTTGGAGTTGACAGTGACATGCTCATCAACATGATGGTGATGTTGATCACCATGGCAATGAATATCATGTTCAGTCCTGCCATTGAGATCATGATGGGCATTAAACTGTGATGATGATCAGTGTCTTTAATCCCTTCACTTGTTTGACCTCTTGGATGATGGCGTTCAAGTTTGTGATAGGAATGGTCATCTCCACTTGAGATCATTCACATTCACAATTTTAATTCCCACTTGAGATCATTCACATTCACAACCCACAACCCTTCATCCCCAATTTTCATTCCCACTTGAGATCATTCACATTCACAACCCACACTCACTGCTTGAAATCCTTTGAGAGAGAGAGAGAGAGAGAGAGAGAGAGAGAGAGAAAACCCATTTCCTACACAAATCTGTCCTTTTAATCCACCCTCCAAAACCCAGGTTAAACCAAGTTTAACCTGCTGCCAATGCCGAAACCATTTCCTACCCAGATTCTGCCCGAGTCAACCCAGGTTCTGGACAGCTAGCCCTGAGTAGCCGCCCCATACCCGACGGCTCAAACCCAGTAGCCTCCCCCCACCTACACCCCCACTCGAACCAAGACTCCTTTAGTCAGCCCAAAAGCAGAATAGGATTACCAGTTTTTCACCTCTGCGTACGGTATATCCGTATTCCAGAGCGGAGACCCCACAAACTCCCCCACGTAGGCGATCATATCCGACCCAACTTTTTCTGCTTTTCACAAAAACAGGTGGCGATCACACACACCACGGAATCCTCTTGAGCCGTTGTCGGGCGCCTCAACCTGGAATGAGACCCCACCACCCTTCCGAGAGACGATTCGATCGAGCCCGCCAAGGCGCGCACTGGATCCAAATCCCTGAAGAACCCCCACACACGCGGATTTTTCAACACCGACAGAGGATTGTTGGATCGTGTGCGCAAGGGATTTTTAGGGTTCCAGATCCAGCCAACGATCACTTCAGAGTGTGTATGTGATTGTGTGATATCAGTCTGCATCAGTTTGATCTGGCCATATTGTGTTAGTTTTATGGAAAGGAAAACAGGTTTACAATAACCGCCCCCTTTTACAATATTTTTTTTTAAAAAAGAAAGACACGCTCACTCTCAACAAGTTTTATATAAAATGAAAGTATATAAAAATATATAAAGAAAATTTTCATAGCTTCAAAATGGCCTGTTTGTATCAATGTTCTTATGTATAATGTTAGACTTAAGGGCATTTGGATGTATGTTTGAGAAAATTATAATTTTGTAAGAATCTGATTTCTTCAAAACGAAGAACCCAAATAGAAAAAAAAAGTTACAAGCTATAAACACATTTTTATCAATAAATGTTCACAAGCTAACTTTTTGATAATATGTGAGAGACAATTTCCTACAAACTAAGCTTTTGAAGAAAAATTAATTTTCAAGCTCACATCCAAACGCCCTTTTAGTATTTTTTACAATCCAAAATAATGAAAATACAGACCACATATGTTTTTATTTTGAAAAAAAAGATACACAGCCCCAACTACAGCCTGTTTTGCAGTCTATGATTTTTTAAAATCATACACTCATCTTTTGAAGTGAATGCTATTATATAAAATGAAGTATATATTAAAATACATTAGAGTATTTTTTTTCATAATGAAAAAATTAAAAAAAAATTGGGTCACATACTATATTAGGACCCATATGCTATGATAACGTAGTATATACTACGTTATCTTAGCGTATGGGGCTACAAAACGGGCTTCAAAAAAGAGTGCGTATATCAACGCCCTTTTATTTTTTTTAATAGTCAACATCATTTAACGATGTACATGCTTTATTAAAAAGTGTATATCGCTCTATTTCCAATTGAATGAATCCATTTTTTGTAAATGTTAAAAAAATTTAATAATGTATATACCTTGTTTAACGATAGACATGTGTTACTCGATTTGTAACGATATATATAAATTGTATTTTAGACTCTAAAAAATGAATAACAACGCCCAACACACCCCACAAAAACAAAAACAACATAGGACATTTTTTTCTCAATTATTTTTTAAACAAAGACCCCTTTTTATTCGGAAATATGTGAAAAGTTCAAAGATTATATAAATCAAATCATAAAAATGAATATTATCTAGGATAGAATAGATATTATCCAATTTTCAAACACACACATAAAATATTAGATATTATCTAATTTTAAATTAATATTGGGTTGAGAGAATCTAAATTAGATTCAATAATGATTCCTAGGCCCCAATTTCACAGGCTCCAAATAGGCCCCATGATGTGGCAAGTGCACATTGTCGATTATACCCTTAATTCTGTTTTGGAAAAGATTTCTTCCGTTTTATTTGGGATGTCAACAATTAATTGTAGCAGTCCCAGATTTCAACGTACAATGAATGTGACATCTCCTCGTCCAACGACGCATTGACATCCACCCCCGCCTCCATCAGTCTCCATGGCTCCGACGCCTACCCCTTCGCCACCTCCCTCTGCCTCGCCCACCTCTTCAAATCCATCTCGTCCGCTTGACCCCCTCCGACCCATCTTCACCGATCATCCTCTGGTGCGGTCCCGATGCCGTCATTTCCGGCGACCTCAACTCCCTCCTCCGCTACATCGAACAGCAAGTTCGCCGGCCCCCCGTCATCGTCTCTGGTCCCTTCTCCTTTGGATCTCCGGCGACCTCAACTCCCTCCTCCGCATCGTCAATGACAGCTTCCTATCTTTAAATGACGGACTATCTGTGATAACCACAAAAGCGAGGTCGCCATTGGAGATGGAGAAGGTGAAGTAAAACAAATGCGAGGTCAGGTATTGTTTTGTTGTATTTACGTTGTGAAAACTGTGTATTGATTAATATTATTATATTTATAAACGTAACAGTTAATGAATATTGCGGTTTGTTGCAAAAGAGACACATTTAAGCAATACACAGTTTTTAAAATATAATAATCTTGTTTGTTGCGAAAGAGACACATTTAAGCAATACACAGTTTTTAAAATGTAACAGTCTTGTTTGTTGCGAAAGAGACGCATTTAAGCAATACACAGTTTTTGAAAGGTTACATTTGAAATGTAACAGTCTTGTAAATGTGTGTATTGTTTTTTATATTTACATTTGAAATGTAACAGTCTTGTAATGATATAATGTTATTTAACATGCGGATTCATGGATATCTCAATGATCAATTATATTATTCTTCATGACTATTTAGTTTGCAGGGGAGTCTACTACATTTATTCTCTTCTTTTATTGTTTCTACAACATTTTTTAACATCTACAACATTTTTAACATGAATGTCATAAACTGTTATGTTCATATATTTATGTTACATTTATGCATCACTGTTACATTTATGCAACACTGTTACATTCGTAGATGTATATTATTGTTACATTTGTAAATGTAACATTCAATCGTATTTTTTATATAACAATCTGTATTTTTGTGTTATTTAGGTAATTTTGGTGTAATTTAGGTAAGTTTTGGTGTAATTTTGATGAAAAATAATTTAGGTAATTTTTGTGTAAGTTAGGTAAGTTTTAGTGTAAAATTCATAAGAATTTCAAATTTCAAATTTTGAAATAGGAAAATTTTAGAGTGGAATATATTTTTCACAATAGAAAATTTTGCAAATTCAAATTAATGTGAAAGATTAATAAGAGAAAAAAGGAGGATTTGGGTTAATGAGATCTATTTTTAATGAAGGGCATATTTGTATTTTACCAATTTATCCATTTTCAAAAGTCAACAAGCCAACCAATAAGATGATAACACCTCATGGAACCTGTGAGTGGAGCCTATGAGTTGAGTCCTAGATATCATCACTCAATTAGATTAAACATTATCTAATTTTCAAACACAAAATATTCAATAAAAAATAAAAAGGTTTCACTTTAAAATGTCATTGTTATTGGCTCTCTTGTCTATTATAGATTTAAAAAAATAGCAATGATAATGACATTTTAAAATAAAAGGCAAAAGAAACTTGATTAATTCGTAAAAGAAAATTATATCTAAGTTGAATAAAACAAAAAATACCATGTCATTGTCGTTTTACATGGAACATTTAAGGGTACGCTTGGTTGCGCGATTGCACAGTGTTAGATTTTAGACAAATAATATCCAAAAGCTGCGATTTCAAAAAGCTGAAAAACTGAGCTTCCTACAGAATTAATTTTACAATCACGCAACCAAACGCACCCTAAATTAAAAATAATAAAAATGCCAAATGTGATAGTGTTTGATCAACCAAATGACTATAGTTTATTAACATTTTTAGATCCATGATTATTTTGATGAACATTCAATTAACCATAATAAATTTGGGAAAAAAATCTTTTAATGCCTCTATTTTGTAACACTGATGACGGACCTTACAAATCTTTAGTTTAAGGAAAACGCTACACTCAATTCTCCTTTTTCAGTATGTACATATTTTAATTTTTTTTTAATATAAACTTGACTAATAAATTACATTCTTTTATATATATATATATATACAAGGTCGCTCATAATAAAATATATAATATAATATAATATAATATGTTAAGTAATTTCATATAATGCAACAAAAAGGCGACTGTAAAAGGATTTAAGGCATCAACACCCACTTGTTGATCACATCACTCTGCAACCAGTGGAAGCTCATCCCAAACTCTATCCATTCAAAGTGTATCAACATATACAACTGGATGCCTCTGGTAAATCAAATACAAGTGTTGTGCTCCACAGTCTGGTCTGGTCCTAATGCATGATCCGATGTTCATCACAGATGATGAGGATGGAAACAAAGCCACAAGCTATATAAAGTATAAAACAATACATTAATAAGAGAGTGCATATTGTAGAATAAAATCTTCTCATTTGACTGCAGTAAATAAATGAGGAAAAGGTGCTTCTTCGCATATGACACTGGATCTCTGTGAAGACGGATTCCTTGTAATAATACTCATGCAACCTTGGTCATGAATTGAACTTCATCATGGAATATAGATTCATGCAACCTTTTTTGTTTATTCTTCCTCATCCACAAAATCTGTCGTGGGATTTGTTAATAATACAAGTGATTTGGCACTCTCATAAGAACCCTTTGATTATTCAGAAACATCAATCACCTATCCCTGAGTATTCATTGGTGTGGCCGCAGATCAAGTTTGTATGCCTGTATTTCCATGGGAGATATCAGTACATGTCCCTCCTGGGCAGCATCAACTGATTGTTCGATGTACCCAAGCATCTCTGAGTCATCATGCAAGAGATTTAATGAAGTTGTCCTCACATTCAGAACTGCAAGATCCTTGAACATGTTGTAGAGATTGACAGGCTCCTCCTTGAGTAATGGACACTGAAGTCTGCCCGTGTGGCAATATGAAGAATCCGAACCTCTCCTTTGTAATATCAAAGCAAATCTGGCAGATTCAGTGGGTGAGAGAGAATATTTTTGGGGCTCTGGTACCTTGAAGCCAACAATATGCAGGTCACATGGAAAGGGCATAGCTAAGGGAGAAAGGGACTTTGGAGGCAACTGTGCCGATATCTCCAGCGATTGCTTGGAAATGAATGCATGCATAGGGTAGTTCAAATGAGCACCCACACGGTGGGAGAGCAGAGAAGGTTGGAGGTTAATAGGGGCATTAGTTGACATTAAAGCAGAGATGTTCGACTCCTGCAAGATGTGGAAGACTACATTCATCACGCGGTTATCCATGACTCCCTGCCCAAGGCCACGCCCATCATCACTAACCAAACGCCTGTCCAACATGATTTCAAGCCACCCATTCTTAAGACTAGCTGCACCCAAAGATTGTCTAGAGTGAACAGAGAACCGTCGACCTCCTACATCCTGCATGAAAGCAAGCGAAGGCATGGGATAATAATTTCCCTGCAAAGGGATCTTATCATATGTCTCTCTTCGGCTCATCTGGAAACCATTCAAATCAGAATAGAAAACGTGATTGTTATCAAAATCTGTCCTGAATCGAACTATAAGTTCCTTGTCATTGAATGCATGGTCCAGTATATCAACATGGTATTCCTTTTCTATAAGAAATTCCTGTACAGTATGTTCAACATTGTAGATACGAGTGCTATGGGAGATGGGGGCTTTGTTCCATTGAGTATTTGGATTAGAGAAAATTTCCTGCACCAATGGGCCTTCAGATATTACCAGCTGCCCGCCCTCTTGAATGACAGGTTGAGCCTCCCCCTCAGGTTTGAATAGGTAAGCCCCACTTCCATGACTCGAATACATACCTATTTCTTCATTTAGTACAGTGTGAACCCCATCTTTGTTACTTATTTTCTGCAATAAGCCAAGTTTGACATCAACTGTAAGAGTATGGTGCATATTCTTGACCTCTGCGATTCTCCCTCCTAGTTTTGAACAAGCATATGGTGATGGGCAAGCTGAAGGAATGGAATCCGTACTGACCTTCAACTCAGAAGGTCTAGCTTTTTCACATCCTGCATATCCTTTGGCAACATAATAAGTCTGTAAACCCATGGCAGGAACAGAAGCCTGCCAATATAGGCGGTGCCTAGCAGTAAATATCTTGTTCTTATCATGCTGCAATTCAGGAGAGATCTGGCTTTTAATGCATGACCAATCTGAGAGTAGAACACACACATCGGGGTTTTCAACAATAACCATTACAATCTCATCCCTAGTCTGCTCCAATGGATTAAAGAAGACCACTGATTGCATACTTCCTTCAGGAATGTCTATCACTTTATGCATTGGCTGGACATCATATTTTGATCTTGCTTGCTCAGGTTCAAACTGGGCTACAGAGACAGGGTCAAATTTCTCATGGGGTAACCCAAGAAGAAACTCAACAGCTTTGGACATGAAGACTTGCAGATCGTGTAAAGATATGTGCATTCGTGTACCATAGTCCTCTACAACATGATTCTTAGCCGTACCAGTTACCCCATCATGATGCTGGAAAAGAGCAAGATTCCTCCTTGCAGCTGTCAACTTATGGGCAAAACCAATAGGGAACTTTAAACAATATGGTCTCTGGCAATGCCCAAAAACCAAAGCGAGCATCATCTCTGAAGCCCGCAATGTCTGTTCCAATACTCTATCAACAGCTTTAAAGAAGGGCCTTGAAACATAATATCCACTCCAGTAGTCTTGTTGCCGATCAGCATATGTAAAGAAATCACCCGATAAAGAAGGGAAACCTCCAAGAACCACTGAACCCACCTCACCAGGACGAGAAAAGTTGATCCTCTCTGCTTCCTCACGTAGCGTGTTGAAGTAATCATCAAGGGTACCAAACTTGGCTTCAGCATTGAGAGCAGGATTGGAATTGATATAGTCGAACAACAGTTGATAGTTTCTAAATTGAACTTCTGCCTCCTCCATGTTAACATAACGAAAATCATCACCAAGCGGTATGAGCAGTGTATTTGTCCTGTATAAAGTGGATTTTTTACGGTATTGGTCCAACAATTTTAGTGCTCTCTCTTTCACGTTCTCTGAGTTTGTCTCAACCGGATCCTTTCTCCATGGACAGGCTTCATAACTAAAACCCCGCATTCGAGCAAAGTCAAACTGACAACAAACAGCAGGCTCAGGTCCACATGTGTGTGGAATATCATATGAATAAAATGGCATCATGTGAACAAAAATATCGGTTGTCTCATCAACATCCCAACTCTGCCGCCATATATATTCAAGATTTGTATGCAAAGCTAGTTCTTTTTTCAGCTCATAGTGAGTTCTCTGTATGAGCATGTTCTGGAAACCCATGCGACGCAGCAGATAAGCCATTGTAGGAGAATAGCCAAATGGATCAATTGCCCAAGCATTTCTCGGAATAACTCCAACTGTAGCATTCAACCACATATTCCCTTCCATTATCTGATAAAAGATACATGGAGATCAGTTCTTGGATGTCTAAAAGGTTATTGAATTCACTTCCAAAAAAGAGTGAGGAAATTATATAAACTAAAAAAATAGTGGACCCAGAGCAACTAGTATCAAAACTATTCATACTGAGTCCAGTATATTATAGGCATACTGAGGTAAGGACATCAAAATAACCTATTTTCATACCTTGACCTTCAAGGTTCTTTTCTTGGATTCTTAGAGCAAACTTAGGATAAACAATGATATATAATATAGAATTATCTTAGGCAATAGTTTTCTAGCTGGGCTTGGTTTCGCAGCTCAGTGGTTGACATGAGAATTTGCAACCAAAAGGTCATGAGTACCTAGTGTTTATCTTTAAAAAAACAAGTTTTCCAGTTGGGAGGAAATTTCATTCTTTGAATATTTGCTATTGCCCCAAAGTCAGAGCATACAAAATGTACTTTGACTTCAGCAGCAACTTGGTCGATCCTATAGGGCTGAGGTGAAATATCGTTAATTGCTATGGTAGGATATTGCACTGAATGATATGGCCCAAAGGAATTTCCTGAGTGATGCCAATCAACTTTAAAAATCCATTGTTCATTTATTTATATATAGATATTTTTTTGAAAAGACTTTATTACCACGATTCGTAGAGATTCAGTGTTTATTTCGTCAAAGTAAAAAGAAAAGAATTTTGCAAAATCTAGCGTGCTTAAATTTGAAATTTGAAATTGACAAACAATGTTCAAACCAAACTAGAGGAAATTTAGTTTCAAAAGAAAAAATGGTAAAAAACTGAAAGGCGTTTGCAGGTACTTACTGAACCACATGGAAAGTCAAGATCACAATTAAAATCATTTGTTAGCTATCAATTTTAAATAACAATGAATGCCTAACCACATTTTGTATAAAGCAATATTGCTATCATTGAGGGGAGAGTATAGATACTATCTGAACCTTTGGCATTTTTTTTTCACAGTGGACCCAGGATTTTACCCTGCAGCCTAAGATACTTTACCATTGCACCAAGAATGTCCCCTTGCATAATAAGCACCGTGCATTAATAGTGTTCTATACTTCATAACTTTCATAAAAAATGACAAAACACACAAGTTTCATTTTGTTCGCCAAGATGTATAATCAGTCCAAAAATTACCTGGATAGAGAAACATATTTAGATCCGACAACCCAAACCACAATTTAATTCTCTATGCCCATTTTATGTTGTACCCAATACATATGGTATGTTTTCAATATGAGTAATAAAAAGAATTCATTCATCTTCAGAAACCCGGTTCAAAGGAATTCCAGAGAGGGTCAAAATTTTATCCACATATTTTCCAGGAAACTTCAAAGCTCACTTTTCTGTGGAATCTGCTTGCACTATTTTCCTTTGCCATGCTAGTAAGAATAATTAGTGATATATTTTTTAGCTCAGTAGCTTAATGCATTCATGTCTGATAATATCTCAGGAGCCGATTAAGGATGTTCAAAGTTGAAAAAGGATAACAAGTGAAAAATAAAAAAGAAAAAAGTGTGAATGATAGTGGACTGACCATAGGATTAGTGAATTTATTAAAAAGAATTTGACTCTCTACTATTTTTATATGAACCATTCTCCAGCTTGCATGTTTACATCAAGGTACAACACCACAATCACCCTTCATCTTACGAATGGATCGACAAAAGTCTCTTAAAACTTCGATTGCTAGTCAATGAAAAAGATTAGGCTTGTTGCAAGTTCACCGAAATGCTCTAAAATCCAGAAATCCAAGCCGGTGATCACAGAAATCTAGTATTCTATCCTTATCAATAAGATCCATAATATGCTGATGCAGCGGTATCGTTCACGGATCCGGAAGACAAAGATATTCAGAGATAAAAGATAGACAGGAATAAAGACTTTTGGATACAATGTCAACCAGCAAATGCAATTTGGAATGTAAATTGGTTTAAGGTTGATTGTTAGAATATTCTAACCCTCGCCTATCAACAACCCCGGAGTAACTCAGTAGAAACCCAAACATAATTCACAACTACCCATCAAAAAAATAAAATGTATCACAATTGAGAAAGAATTGTTTAGGCATGTATTGCTTCCATTCTAAACCACTCTCCCTAAAAAAACCATATATCATTTTCATGAGTTAGGAATGCAAAATGAAACTAATATACGAAAGGACAAGACAAAATGCTAACAACAGTCAATACCTGTTCTATGATCGCAAAATAATGTGAATTTGCCTGCACAAGATCAGACAAAAGAAAGGATAGTAAGAAATTAATATTTCAAAAGCTACTTGGAAACTAATTCATCAAAAATATATTTAAAATATGCATGTATACACATTACAGATCAAATAGCACAATTATCTTAGAAATATTTAACAGTCGGTAAATAGAAACCAGTTTTATCACTATAAAAGCAAGAGACAAACATAACATAATCTCTAAGATGTTACACGCAGTACAACTGTCCTATGTATCAATCATCATGTACCCAAGAAAAAAAAATCATCAGTTATACCCAACCCAGTACCAAAATTTCTGGGGATCATGGCTCAATGATAATACAAGACATTTATATCAAAAAAGGTTGTCTAAGGTTCTTGAAAGATTGGTCCATGCCAATCAGCTTCCTAAGTGAAGAATTATCTTGGACGCTCATGCCACATAGTCATTGATGGAACTCGAAATAGAGAACAGATCATTGGAGTGTGTGTGTGTGTGTGGGGGGGGGGGGGGGGGGGGGGGGGGGGGCATATAAGCTAGAATATCCTTAGCCTAAAGTCAACATACCCGATGCTTACTTCGATTGGGCTTGATTTTTTTTGGTGCTAAACCATCACCAAATTAATTAGTGTCACTGTCAACAATAACAATCTTCAAGACATCACATGTAATCTCTTTGAAATTGCCTCAGAGCCATTGGTTGTAACTTGTAACTATCTCGGTGGAGATCAGCGATTAAACCTAAGTAGTCTTCTTCCAGTTACTTCTACTATGTATCACTTGCTTTGGTGGACCTGACAGTTGCCTCAAAAAAAAAAAAGTAAATTGAAGCTGTAATGGAAAAACCAATAAAATGAGGATCTGGATAGGCGAAAAATCCAAGATTTCCGCTTTTCATCTAGAACATTAAGAATCTTTTTTTTATGAGTTCATTGAATTAAAGAAGTTTGTTTTCTCAATAAATTACTCCCAACCCCCCTTTTTGTTTGCTCTCGCTTCTATGCATCATTGGATGTGGAATAGTAAGAGCCCGACAATTAAAAAAAATTTGAGCTTCTCTCGATGTGTGATATAGTTCACCAGTCCGGATAAAGAAGAAAGTAGAAAAAGGATAATTGTGCATTCAGGATGGTTCCAAATTTGTAATTGTCGCCCCCTCCCAAAACACAGAAAGGTTAAAACATTGATTGTCTGCCTCTATTGCCCAAACCAGCCCACCGACACATGCAAGAACAATCGTCCACCACCTTGCCAGATTAGGCCAGATAATCATCAAATATAGTTGTCAAGGCAGCTAGGTGAAACCTAGGTAGTAGCCGCCTAGCCTAGGCAGTGGTTAATTTCACTTGTATTTTTACATTATGTAAAGTATCATATTCTTTCATTTTGGATAACTCCATGAAATACAACTTTAACTAGTAGAAAGACTTCATCACATCTTGATATTAATAAAGTATTTAATGCGATCAAACATTATACTATCAATTAAGATATATGAAACACAAAGAAAGGAAGAGACAAACATGGAGGGAGGGGGGGGGGGATAGAGACAAATGAGAGAGATCAAGATCGAGAAGAGACCGACAGATAGAGGGGGGAGAGACCGAGCAAGAGTGGGACTAGGCGAGATCGAGAGGAGGGACTGGTCTGAGACCGGGGGGGGACATGGAGAGACCAAGGGAGGGGGGACTGGGAGACACCAAGAGAGAGGGAACAAAGGGGAGATAGAAAGAGACATGGGAAGAGATTGGGAGAAAGAATAACAGTGGAAGAGACTCACCTAGGCCGCCTTGCCATTCACTTTCGGTCGTCACATGCTATGGAAGGAAGAAAAAATTTGTTTGGAAATCTTTTTTTATAACAATTGTTTTTATTAGGTTAGAATTTGGATAGAATTAGGTTGGCCGGGGGTTGGTTATCGGTTAGGCGGATGCACCGCATAATGAGCCAATGTGTTAAGCGGGTGACCTCCCAGGTCATTCCGGACCGCCTACCCACTTAGGCATCACCTTGACACCTATGCCGTCAAAATCATTCCCAACAACCCGCCACAACACTTGCATTACCACCGATACAACCTTGTAACTATTAGCTTAGACATGTGATGCACAGAGAGAAGTAATTGTCCATAAACTATCTCAGTTTGTTCCAATCAATGATTCAAAGATGGTTACTGTCACATAACATACTTGGATGTCAATGCTGTGGGAAGTACATCTGAGGATGTTACAAGCAACATCTAGAAGAAAGTTATCATCGGTCAACCGATTTAGAGGCGACTCAATAAATCATAACCTTGAGACTCATTGGCTATGAACTATGTTATCTGTTACTAGCAATGGTTCAATAGAAATAACAATTCAGGGCAATCGGGTTTTGTTTCTAAGCAACAATTAGAATATTTAACGATCAACCCTAACAGACCTCAAAACCAATCTTCCTTAAGTTGATTTATCAGCCTATAAATACTCATTCGATGACTGAAAATCATCAAGTTTAAAATTCTTTCTCCAAAGTTGTTAAAGAAGCTTATAAAACTCTCCCAATTGTATCTTCTTGTTCAAATTGAAGTAATAGGAGTCTCTCTTCTCCCCTCTCTATCTCTGATGATCTTCTCTTCCAGATTCCATCAATGACATTGTTGCATCATCTAGTATTTAGAGCTCGACTTCCAATGTGTTGGGCATGATCAATGAGTGATCCCTAACACGACACAATGGCAAGATGACAAATGATTGCAGCACATGCTAATGCAAATCGAGAAGCCAACTATCTGCGGATAGACGAGCTAATGAGGCTGGTGAGAAACCATGATATGATAGTGGACAACATGAACCAAACCCACCATCTTCAACCTCATATTCTCCATCCCTCCATCTTCAACCTCATATTCTCCCGGACGATTCAAACCTTTGACCGCCCATGCGAGGAAACATATTTCTCAATTATGAAGTAACTTTTGAAGAAATCTATTATGTGATCTTCAATCACTTCTTCTATCCAATCTTCCCCATCTTGGATTTTTTTAATATAGTTGGATCCTCTTCTCTGGTTGTCACTCTGTAGAAGAATTTAGTATGTTCATTCCCCGCATTGGGCCACAATGGCCTCGACCACAGAGCATTTTTTTGCCACTTCTATCCCGCAATATCCCCACCATCTCTTCCTTTGCCAACTTCCTCTCCCCCAACTAACCCACACTAAGTGCTCTTTTTTCTTCTACCAACTCCAATTTTCTATTAGTCTCCATGATCTCCATATTTATCCTTTTTCATCCCTAAACATCATTTTTTAATATTAGCCTTAAGAATTTTAAGCTTCCACCATTTTTCCTTACTTTGTTTCCTTCTACCTTTACCTCCTTCCACTACCCACTCACTTTTTAATAGAACCCTCATCAAGAACCCACCATGATTCAAACATGAAATACATTGATCCTAGAAACTCATGTCCCAAGTGTAAAAAATAGATGCTCCAAACAAGTAATCATGGGGTGTAATACCCCAATCCCCCAACTAACCCAAATTAAGGGTTCTTTTTTCTAACAAATCCAATATTCTATTAGTCTCCATTATCTCCATCCTTCTAATATATTTATCCTTTTTCACCCCTAAACATCATTTTTTAAGATTAGCCTTGAGGATTTTAAGCTTCCACCATTTTCCTTACTTTGTTGGCTTCCACCTTTACCTCCTTCCACTACCCACTCACTTGTTAATAGAACCCTCATCAAGAACCCACCATGATTCAAACATGAAATACGCTGGTCCTAGAAACTCATGCCCCAAGTGTAACAAATAGATGCTCCAAATGTAATGCCCCAATCTCATACACAAGAACCCATGATTTTCATAACATGTTCTGGTGTCTAAGCATGGGGCATTATATATGGCATCAGAGTATATCTATTATGCGGTGGATTAAGTTCAATCCCACATGGGAATGTGTGGCCTGTTGAGGAGGTAGTGTCTGTTTGACCTATGGAGGGGGCGGACCAAGCGGTAGGATAGGATAGCAAAAGCCCAGCAAACCCATGTGAAGTGAGTGTTCATACCATATTTAAGTCTCAATTCATCAGCAAGGAATGATTGTTTGTGTTTATATATGAGTGTAACTCTTAGACACCAAGACACACTTTAAAGTCATGAACTCATTTAGGGGCAAACTACACGATATAAGCCTTGAGCGTTACTTGAGACCCATAAGGGATGACAATGGAAACCTCTCCTTCCACTCCCTATCCACAATGCACAGTTCCAACTTTGAGTGAATAGGAACCTCACTCAAGTTGCTTCAAGTAAAAACTTGTGGTTCGCTGATAGGATATCCATCATACCCTCGTCATTGTTCCAAACACAAAAATGAGCCATGTTAGTCAAGAACCTACATCTCGAAGATCTTTCCCTGAAAGACCTAACAACACTGAAGTTTCCCATAACACACTACGGGACATGCCAATGTTAATGAATGCCTCGAAGTTAATTAAGAAAGCATCCCTTCTCTCCTTTGGGCCATAGATACTAAAAAATCCCACACAAAGACCAAAACCAAATATTCAAGTGAAAAAAAAAATCTTCCAAATTTTCTCTTCCTAAACTTCCATTTACTCCCTTTCCATCAAATCCAAATGCCACCGGAGGCCCCAATTGATGGCAAGAATGTATGGGAACCTAGCCGCCCTTCACTACACTCTCTTGATGCCCAATAATCAATTACTTCCGCATTTATTTATATCTTAAAGGCAACATGGACAAAACCCATACTTCCCACCCAATCCCTCTCACTTCTCTCGTTGAGTCTTGAAGACCCTTTAACATTCCATAACAATAGCTTCATCAACCATCGTTCTACCCCATGTCCACCGTTTGTCTTCCCTCACCCACCATTCCATCCCATCATTTATAAGGTTGTTGCAGAGAGGGGTATGAAGTCTCAGATTGGTTGCATTTCCTTTTACTACTTAGTATGTGTGGCATCTGCCCATGAACCAGTCAATATTACATTGTAGTATTTGTTAATAGAAGCATGTAGATACCAAGTGGTAATTCTTGTCTCCTCCAAAGTAGCCTTCATCATGTAACTCCTCAATGATGCAAAGGCGGAAAGAGTAGTAGGGATGGAGATGCAACTTCCTTCAATGAGAAAACAACCGAGGAGGTGGGAGTCATCTCTTTGTTTGGAAAGCATATCTTATAATATAGGAGCAAAGGTGGAATCATATGGCTATAACTTCAAAAAGGTCTCAAATTCTAAGAGAGTAACTCACATGTTGATAAGTCGAAGAACTATCTTCCAACTAAGGGTTTTTGCCACCTTGTTCTCTACCCGTTGTGCGACAGAATTGTATGTCACGAGTTTAGATCATCAAATCAATCAAGTGCTTCAGGCCTCATGGTTAGAGTAGAAGACAAATTCAACATGCAGAAGATAATAACGGAAGGATCAGTGAGTCACCACCAGTGGAGCTCAGAGTCATATGTTGAATTATGTAGCTTTGGCCTATATTATTTCTCATTGAAGAAGTCTTAAGTTAGAAAAAGAAAAGAAAATGTGGCCTATCAAATCCCGGGAGCACCAATCTTCAAATATATATATATTTCCCCCAATGGAGACTATGGGAATAATGCATGGCTGGGGAAGGGATCTGCAAATGTGAATCTCTCTCCCGCACTTCCTCCCACGACCTTGCTATCAATATTTAGAAAGAACACCATAATCAAGTAATAGATATATATCAGGTCACACCAAGGGTTATCTATGGTTCATAGTTTTGTATTGTCCATGTGTCATTTAAGTTTTCTGTAACAATTAAGTTTGATCTACTGCAGTGACTGACTCTACTTTCAAGAAACAAAAACTATCACTAGTGCCGACTAAAGCAGTAGGGATTTTCCTAATGCAATAAAGTAATATATGATATAGGGCCTCCTAAAAATATATGCCTATGCCAATCTAAATGATGACAAAGTATATGAAACATGTACAAGCACATAGCACAAGAAACTCTCAGTCACTGAACCATGCCTCTTCAAAGGTACACAATATCATGCATCAAAAGAAACAACACATGGAATAAGAATAAAATCTAACCTCATCATTCATCACCCAACCGCCACCCACAATCTCCAACTGTCCATTCTTAACCAGCTTGACAAATTTCTCCCTCCGCTTATCCGACGCATCCCTCCACCACCTCTCCAGGTACGACATCTCCTCCCATATAAACTTCCTCCTAACATCCTGAAGAAGAAACACAAGAACCCACAAACACAATAAACTTCATATTAAAAAAAAATGTTAGTAATTTTTATCAAGCAAAACTCAAATCACACATGTTTTCATTTTTAAAAAAAATAGTAAATGTCATTAGTATGCTTTAAAAAATATTGTATATCACTGCATTTCAAGTTGAATGAACTCATTTTTAAGTAAGCGTAAGAAAAAACTTTAAGGTGTATACATTGTCTAACGAAATATATGATTTCCTGGATTTCTAACGAGGAATATAGAACTATATTTTGGACAGTAAAAGAACTGTTACAAAACATCAAACACCAAACCACACCTTGGAGAGCGAGTCCACGATGGTGTCCAAAATATGCCGTGACTGCTGATCATAGTACTCCTCAACTGTGAGCTTCCACCCGGGGTCATTATGGGAGTGCGGGACGACGAAAACCTTCAGCTTCTCCAAATCCCACTCGTCCCCTCTGTAAGTCACCTCCCACCCCTGCTTCCACGGCCCACCATCAACGTCACGGAACTCGATCCGGTCGTACAGATCCTTCGTCGTGATGTCCACAATCGCCGCCCCGAGCGTATCCGATGCGTTGGATTGACGGCGGAGAGGCGGCCTACGAGAGGGGAGGACGGGTTTCTTGGATTTGGAGACGGGTTTGGAAGAGAAGGAGGGGGGGAAGAGGAGGAGGGCGAAGAGGAAGAGGAGGAGTGAGAGGACGGCGCAGAGGTTGAAGAGACTGCGGCGGATGGGGCGGTAGTTGGAAGCGGCGGCGGGGCCGCGGCGGAGGGGGCGGCGGAGGGGGCGCGATCTGGGAGAGGAGGGGCGGGCGAAGGACGGAAGGAGGGAGTTTCCACCGCCGCCACGACGGGTGTTCCCGCTGCCGGAAGTGAATAAACGCATGATTTTTAATGGTCGCGTGTGAAAATTGGAGGTCTTTCTCTCGATCTGATCGGGGTTATGTGTGGGACCTGAGAGTGGGAACGTATGATCTGAGTTTGGGTTTTACTGTGTAAAAATTAATTTTATATTTACCCCTTATGCCCCTGTTTGTTTCATGGATAAAGCCTTGAATAAACCCAGATAACATGGAATAGGGGCAGTGGAGGTGTTTGAAATGCTTGCATAAACATGGATAACTTATCCTCGGATAAGGTAGAATAACTACGGATAGTCATCCGCCGAGAAGGTGGAATTACTTATCCAAATGGTTGGCATATGTATGCCCCACGTTTTAAAAATGAAAAAAAAAGAGTCACGAGGACATCTCTCTCATCAATCCCATCCGCCTTGGTTTTTCTCTGATCTCTCGTTCGAACGCATGATTCCACTCATACCTTCACCCAGCCTTCAATGGCATGTTAAGAAAGAATCTCTTTCAAACCCAATCTCTGCAGTATCCTCATCGACCTAGAAAAACCCATTTCAAATCCATGCCCTGTCTATCACAAGTAACACCCAAATCAATCTCACACCCCTCGCCATCATCTTCAGGGATATATTAGGGACCTCATACTCCACAAAGTGAGCATGCTCAAAGGGGGACGGACCACTGACTCATTGAAGACAACGGAAGGTCAGTAAGACAGTGAAGATCTGGAGATCTCTGGGTGTTCTCGTCCAAAACGACACTTAATCCAACTGGACCGCCCTGTACTGTCGGCCGAGGTAACCCTTTCTCCTCTTCCCCATAATTTTGTTAATTACTTTGTGTATTAAAGAAACAGAGACTGAGTCGTTCATGTATTGTATGAATTAGGGTTCCTCATGAGAAAATGCCAAAATGGTCAATTTCAATCTGTTAGTTGTGGGTTAACATGTGCAATATTCACCTTTTGATTAGCATAATGTAGACTGATTTCTAATGTTCCCCTGGGTTGATGATTAACCTATTCCAACTTATCTAGGTTTATCCAAGGATTTCATGATTAGTTCGACAGTTTTATTAATCAAGTGTTCTCTTGAAAATTAAATTAATCTCCCGATCTGTTTCCAACTTTGTTAGGCCCCTTTTTTTCGACTCTGCATATGATTAGTTCTACTGCATAATGTAATTTATACTTATTAGTTGATGCACATTTGATTGACAAAGCTATGTTAAATAAAGAGTTCATCTCACTTAAAATTACATTGCAATAAATAAACGTCCATTTTAATAAAATAGTTAATCATCACATTATCCAAACTTTATTCACATATAACCCATCATCTCTCAAACACCACATTTCTTATTCTAACATTTCTCAATGAGAATAACTTCAAATTTATCCAAACACAAAATCTATTTATCCACCTCTATACCAAGTTATACCGGCATCAATCTATCCACATGCATAAGTCCTATTCCACATCCAAACGTGGGCTATAAGCATAAGCTATCCAGGCATTAAGATAATTATTTCAGTATATTTGTGTTTTTAGTTATTTCTATCGAAAAAATGTAATAATAAAATTTTGTTATTTGGTTGATAATGATTAAGTTATGGATAATAAATAAATATTTATAAAAGATGAAAAAGTGATTTGATGTCTGGATAAATTTAATAAATGTGATGACATGTGATTTAACATGTGGATATCTCTTATACGAATAGAATGATTTGGGTGGAATAACACGTAAGAGACTTTGAATACCAATATCAGTTTATTTTTATATATTCCATGATAACTATGACCTCATATTTCTTGCAAACAAATAGTTTTTTATTATTCCTCTCCTATTCTCCCATCCAAATAGGGGTTTCACATTGTGTTGTGGCATCGTTGTCAGAGGCATCAAGGTCCCATTTTTTTAATGAACAACAGAAGTTAAGTTGCACCATCACTCACTTGGTGAGTTGGTGTAGATGCACCCTTCTATTTTGGGATGTTAGGGGTTTGAGCCTTGATAATCCCCTTGTGAGAGTTAGCTTAGTGACCTTGGTTTGTGAGACTTGAAATAACTTTTCAATTTGAAAAGACAAAAAAAAACGGCACATTAAATTAAAAAAAAGCCTTGTGCTTCTGCATGGTGGATGGGACACCCTCTTTCTTGAGGGAGGATATGAGTTCGAGTCCTACCAAGCACAGAAAAAAAAAAAAAGTTTAGGTGGTATTTGGGTGTGGGTCTGGGAAGATTATAGGTTTGCAGGAATCTGATTTTCCTAAACACATTTTCAAACAAGAAAAAAAATTAAAAGTTGCAGGTACAGTTTTACAAACTAGTTGTTGTGTATGTACGTATGCACAGAAATAAAGTGTAACATATTTTTTTTTAGTATCATTCATATCAAATAATCTAGTTACAATAACAATGTTAATGATTACTTGTAGGTTCAACTATAAGAATTTTAATGTACATTAATCATCCATTTAGTCAAAATATTTATATGGATGGTATATATTACTGATGAGTCATCAATTTTTATTGACAAAACAAAATTAAAGAGAAATAACTAACAAAAATTAATCAATATTAAGAAAAAATATTATTCTTTTGATTAAACTAATTTTGTAACGTTTCTGTTTTTGTAGCCTTATATATTTATTTTAAATATATAATGGAAATTTTAATTGAAATTTAATTATTTCATTTTTCAGTTTTGGTAGTGGGTCCAATGGGTCCAATTTGATTTATAATTATAATAATTATAAATTGATGTTGAAATATTTATTTTATATTTTTTTGTAGATCTTTATAGTATCAAGATACTTTTTTTGAAATTTAGTGAGATTTAGAGTTCGGGAAGTTAGGTTTTTAGGATTTTGTGTTAAGTTATTGGGCCCAGGGATCTAGTTGCAAATCCAGAATACCTTTTTATAGCCTTCAGGGATCTATTTGTAAATCGGATAGAGATCTGTTTGTAAATTGGATAGGGACCTCCTTGTAAAATGGAAACACTTTAGGGGTTGTTTTGTAATTTCGGTAAACTCCTTTAAATAAAATGTTTGGGTTAGGGTTTTCATCCAAATTTTAAAAGGTGTGAAGGGTGGTGATGACCTAACCCTAGATGGAGATGGTGGGTGGTGTAACCGGATCTAAGATGAGATATCATTCCCTATTGATTTTGTTAGTTTTAATTTATTTTGTTAGAATATGATTAGGTCAAGTAATTGTTTAGGGAAGAAGTTTGATGGATTAGGGTTAGGGTTTGATTGATTTAATTTGATGATTATTTGATTTAATTTTTAATGGATCTCAAAGGAATTCTTAAGATCAAATTAGATTTATTAGTTTGGGGATTTAATGGCTATTTTCGGGTTGATTTTATGCTTGCACGTAAATCATGTTTTTTACTATGATAGAGTCGTTTCTGAGAAAAATGTATTTGACAAACAGAAATATGTTTTGAAAAGAGCTTTTCAACGAATCATGAATCGTCCAATTCAGAGTTACGTGTAGAAAGTTATGAGTTTTGAAATATTTCTGTACGGTTTCCTAGAATTCAATATTTAGATTGATGATGAATTTTAGAGATTTAAGAGATCCCATATTTATGTTTGATGAAGTATAAGTTGATTTGTGAGTTTTGATGATTTTATTGATCTTGGTTTAAATTGGATCTTAAATCGATAATTTGGTTTACTGGATTAATGAATATTAATAGGATATTACTGTTATTGGGATATAAATTGATTGGATTAAGTTATTTCGAACATTGGAAATTATAATTGAGCCTTTTTGGATTTGTTTAAATATTTATTCGAGGATTGATCGATTATATGGGTTTTATGGAATAAATAGATATTGATTATCGGATCATTGTAGGTATATGAAAATTTTAATATTTATTCAAAGTTGGGATTTTCATTAGGACTTTGAAGTGAGTTGTTGATTGTAGGTCTATAAGATATGGGCTTTTGGGATTATTGGGCGTAGTGCTGTTGTAAGTTGGTTATCAGTTGTTTGGGTCGTGATTGAATTATTTCTGAATTATTATTTCATAATTGTTATGCTAGGTTATAAATGTGCGAGTGTACGTGTAGCGTTCATGCACATGTATCAATTTGTATTGCGTGGACTGGAGGTGAGTGGATGTCTCTATATTATTTGAAAATCATAATATATGTATATATTTTGACATCATGTTATTTTTATGATTATGAAATCTATCTTGTATGTATCGTATGCATATGAGCATGTTATCATCATCTAGGTTGATATTTTGGATATATCGTATGCATTGAAAATTATGGGATTTATAAAAAAATTGTTGCATGCTGTATACTTGAAAGAATAAGTAGTTTTGATTGTGCATGCATTAAATCGTCTAGGTGGCTCAATCTAGGTGGCTGCGGTCTAAATTTTGACCCAAGTCTAGGTGGCTATGTCTACGTGGCCCGATTTCCAAAGTGAAATCTCTGCGGCTAGGTGTCGTGGAAAGCGGGCATGCGTGTCTGTTGCATTCATAAGCATCATGAGTATTGACAGTTATTTTTTAGACCATGCATTTTGGTATGAAGCTTTGATTAAGTTATGATTTATTGGAAATTTATTGTATTTGCAAATATCATTTTTATTGTATCTTGCAAATTGTTTTCTTACGATATATTATTAAAGATTATTATTTTAAAATATTTTATTATCGGGACGCCAATGTCCATTCACTGAGCGTGTGGTAGCTCACCCCTCATTTTTTCAACCTTTCAAATTAGTTGTTGATGGTCGTCGATCTCGTTAAGGCATTGGAGGTTGAAGCTCATATAATGATTTTCGAAGCATTAGACTCATGTAGAAGGTGTTGATCATTTATTTGGTATTTAGAGGACCCATATGTATGATAGTGTAGAAATTTTAAATTATTTATTCTGAATGTATATCCAGAAATTTAGAAGTCATGTTAAAATTTTTATCTTGATAATTGATGAATAATTATGGTGATGTATTCTTATGTTTCTGGATAAAAAAAAAATAGAACTCTGATATTCGAAGATTTAAGGTAACGCAACCGGACTTCGCGCTTCAAAACGGAGTCGTGGGTTCGAGGGCGTTACAAATTTACAAACCCTACATAAATTTATGCATCACTAAAAAATTTATGCCTCACAAATTTATCTACCAGCATATAATATTTCATTTATGGCAGTTAATGGCAGTAGACTCTGGAAAAATAATATTAAGAAATTGTACACAAAGGATAAAAAAAACTTTGTTGAATGCCACGCTTGCAAATGGCATAGCATTAGAAATAAGTGCCCGCAAAATAAATTTACAATCCTAAGCCCCGTTTGGATACAAAATATCACTTATTCTTGGGTATACAGTTATTTCTCCATAAGTGGCGGGTATAGCGTAGAATAAGCGATTTTGTGTTTGATTGTGGTGAATTATTATCGTCGGAAAATGTAATAATTAAGTTTTTGTTATTTGGATAAAATATGGAGATTTAAAAAAAAACTATAAACAATGATGTGAAGTGATCATGTAGAAAAATGAAGAGATAAATATGTAAAAAGAAAGTAAAAAAAGACGCATTCACCATTTTATAAAAATATAGAAGTATATTATTTATAAAAAATCAAAAAGTATGTGAAACATAGACAAATTTGTAAGAGGGAATGTGTCTTGATATTTTCCAATCCAATATGGTACAAGTTCATCATTTGGCATCCACATTACAGCATAATTATTCTCTGTCACATTATGAAAGGATCTTGAATATATAGCATAAATAATCTCTCTTACATTATGAAAGGATCATGAATATAAATAGGACTTTTCTATACTAAACTTCACTGGAAAAACTTTATAAATGAAAATTCCTAAAATAAGATATGATTATGACATTCCCAATTTATTGAAAGATTGTGTAAGACCTGAAGATGTTTGATGACGCAGAGACATACAATGCTCAAATTAACGAGGTCAAGGATTAATGAAATGCAGAACAAACATCCTAGTAAAAAAATGATCAACAATCAATATTGGTATAGTTACAAAACTGTGCACTGCTAAAATAACCCATTATGAAATAAGCAGCAATTCCAGCAGAAATATAAAATCATTAAACAATTGATATTGTACTTTGATGACAATTAAGGGCAACAGCTGTTGCAGCTTGCATAAGCCCGGCTAAGCGCCTCTTTTACCAATAAAAAGAATGTTTTAGTGTAGTCTTGATTGAATCACATATGAGTGACATCAGTGTTTATAAAAAGATGAAATCAATCACACACAATCTCAGTCATTTTTTGTGCAACTATGACATTGTACAACTTGAGTGTGAATTGTCCAAATCTTCATGCATCGAAAAGTAAAATAACATTCCTCAGTAGCATTAGCTTCATCTTGGGCTATATGATATCAAACAATCAAGAAATGATAGTTTTGCTATTCAAAATTAGTTTTTGAATACCAAACAAGGCGTGGATGCATGATGCTTATGCGGCACAACATTGTATATTAAAGATATTAATGCAGTTGATAGTTGACACACCGTTATAGTTATATCAATATTTATAGTTTATGGAGGTGTGAATTATTTTTTTTAAAAATCATGTTTTAAAAAAATATGAAATTTTTTCCGTCATTTAGTAAATTTTTTTAAAAATGAATATTATGTTCATACCCTTCACATTCTACATGAGACAAAAACATGGTTTGAATGAACTTCTATGTTCCATGTTTTTATAAAAAGAACCCAAATACATGTATTTTTTTCAACTTCACTCAGTTTTAGCATCATTGAGGAGACAATCTAATGTACACACCATGCATAATCTACAAAAGACAACCAAACTTCTATTTCCCAATCAACTTAATCCACCCACAAATTAATCCCACATGTATCATGCATACAAAACAACCTAGCACTCCTACTTATATTTTTTTTAAAGTACCCTAATCCATCCAATAGAAGCATACGGGATTTTTATTTACCACCATAAGGTTTTGCAATTCAACATGAAAAAGAAAATCAAATGTTGATGTTTGCCCTATCACCCCAGGAAAAAAACTACAATCTTGCATGTTAGTATGTGTGAAATTTTAGTAATGCCATTTACTCTTTCTTTTTTAGTGTGCAAATGTACATAGACAAAGTCTAACATTCATGTCACATAATTTAGTTAGAGTAATATCTTCATAATTATTAATACAAATAAAAGAAATCTAATGTTTATAGCTTACCGAATCAAATGAAAAAAATGATAGTGTCAAACAAGCAAAAAAATATTGAAAAATTAAGGAAAATAAATGAGGAGTAGATGGTGTCTCATACTCCTTTTTCCAAAAAAGTAAATACCCAAAAGGAAAAATATTGAAAAGTTAAGAAAAAAATTGAATACCCAGAAAGAGAACCACCCTTGTTAAGTACATTAGGCATTTAGGCCAAAAAAAAAAAAGATCTAAGCAAATGTAGACAGTGTGTATACATAATTGATCATATCAAAAGAATTTTTTTTTTGTACTCTAGTTTGATTAGGAAATATCCGAATCAATTTATATTCTAAAAATCTATGAATAAAATCGTATTCAAATTTTAAATAGATTTCATATTGTTTAATTATATCTAAAAAATCAATGAAGTAAAATCCTAATCAAATTTTAAACCATATATATAGGAATCAAATAAATTTTCATCACCATAATTTCGTGATAATACCCCATTGAAAATATATAAAATTCAAAATTTCTTTTGTGATTTGGATAATATTCAGAGTAAAATCAAATTAACAATCAAATTAAAGATAATAGTTAAATAGATTTCATATTTTTATTAATATATAAATATCCCGAATCACATTATAGCAAATTTTCAAAAATGAAATTAACTTTTAGTGAGAGAGATTCAAATAAAATTAAAATGGACTCACGTAAAAAATGAATCGATTTGGAGGACTATCATTCGAGATAACAAGTGAATCAAAACAAAAAAGTGAACCATAGAATTTTTCCAAAAAAATACCACAAAAAAATTTAAATAAATTATATGAAGGGCAAAATACCCAACAAAATCTTTCAAACATAACAAATACCCAAATCTCTTTTAACAATCTCATAGTTTAAAATGACACAAATGACATTCTCTCATAAAATTTTTATACTCTCTCATCATATTTAAATTTTTTTCACACCATCATCAAATTGAAAAATAATATTAATGAAACATAATTATTATTTAAGAGTAATTTTAATTGTTATTAAACTTTGTAAGTATGATGTCAAAATTATCAACATTGTAAAAATTATCGTTCATGAATGTACAAGATTTTTTTGGGTTTTTTCTAAAGTTTTATTCCAATTCTTTTTTTTTATATCTTATAAATATCTTGCATAAGGAATTTTTGGATATATAAACATAAGTGTCCCAACAAAATTTATAAAATGCAGAAAAAATATCTAAAAATATTTTATAAGAAAATTTTAAATTTTTTACAATAACTCTTAATAGTGTATTTAGATATATAAAATATAATAATAAACTTCATACACAAATAAAAAAATATTTCATTATTTATTAATATTCTTTAATTGGGGTATTAAACAATTAAATATGTGTGAGAATGTTTAAATAGTAGATAGCATAAGGGTTACCAAGTCATTCTATATTATAAGATTATGAAAGAATATTGTTTTAGGTATAACTTTTAAAAATAACTATAGTTTTGATAACATATAAATCAACTATTATTTTTTAAAGAGGATATCATATAAATTCTTTCAATAGTAAACGTTAGCTTGGAATAATAATTTGATGAAAGTTCTACCTAAAAAATATAGCCATGTTAGATATCTTTATTATAATATAGTTCAAATTTTTAATTTTTGGGTTCAATTTTTTATTTTAAAAAAATCTTTTATACAATTAATATTTTTTCCCTATTGCAATTCTTGTGATGATCAATGAAATGAGCTCTGAAAATACAAAGAATTAAAAAACATGCTCATAGCTGGTAAATTCAACCTCTCTCCTTACTGTGCAAGAAAAAGGTCTGGTTTGAGAGGATAAATCTAGCAATATATTAACTTCTAGTTCTAATATATCTAATATAACTCAAGACCGTGTGCATTGTAGCATTTTCTTTTGAGGTTGAACCAATTTTTCAAATAATTTGACCAAGAGGACACGTCATGTTGATACCCAAAACAGCTGACAAGGACATCAAAGAGCAAGCATAATTGTGGTTTTCCATTAGCACTGATTAAGAAAACAATGAAACATTTTTTATACATATGAATGGTAAGAGTCAGTGGAATTTCTACGCAAGCCAATTAAATGGTGTGAGAGAGAAACAGTAATATTTACCTCTCTACAAATTAGAGATTTGGCTCCTTTAAGAGCAGTCTTGGGGCCTTCAAACAAGAAATAGAGTAGCACATTCTTTTTAGAACAATTGACCATAACCTAAAGCATATGCAGTGGAAAAAGTGTTATGTGAAAATAGTTTACATAAATGTATGAACAGTCAAGATTATTTACTATGAATAATTAAATTAAGAGCAAAACAAATACCACTTCAATGGGGACTCTAAAACAAGGAGTTCACTTATAGATTTTCAAGATAGAAGATGATATTCTCTACACACACACAAATTGATGAAATACAATTTCACACAACGATTATTCTTGATAGATCCATTTTTCTACATTAAGTTTAACAAAATTGATAGCAAAAACTTAAATCGATCAAATTTCAACAATGCTCTATTGAGAGAGAGATTATAAACTGTTCCCTGGAGGCATCGACAACCTGGCTACCCACCTCGAATTGATCAATTTTGCCTACATGAAACCCTGGCTTCTCGCTATTTAGCCCATCCATAGTGTGAATTAAATTTGGACAACTATATATCCTCAATACACCAACGATTTAAACATTGTCTATGTAAATATACACGAAGTGCTATAAACTTGATAGTTGAAAGCAACATGTATTTTGTCAAAGATGGGTCAGAGCATATGAAGCAGAAATTATGTGTATACTTATAGCCATATCATGGAGTCTTCATGAATAGGAGAGCAAAGAGTTTTAAACATATAAAGAAACAGCATGAGAACAGTGCTGGGAGCATACATCTCATACTTATGAAGCTGTACAGTATATATGTAATACTTAAGCATAAATCCCTTAAGTCATCAATCCTTTATAAATTTTATTTTCTTGGCTTTGGTTGGTGACAGTAGAAAATGTATTCCTTTTTTTCATATGAATGAAGGTGGTAGACTTTCCTGCTATTCAATCCATTAAAAAATATTTCATAAAATACATGAAAAAGAGCCCTACCCCGGTTTGGGAGATATATTTGACTATAATTTCCTTCCAAGGAATAGATGAACAAAAATTTTTAAAAAAAATTACAACAAGAGATTTGAACTGTTACAACCATTAGCATCGATGGGTGGTGGTGGACCAATGGTCCTCCTCCCACTGAGAGCTCCTCCATGTCTTCTCCTCCCTCCACCCGGCCTGCTCTCTGGCCCCCTCTTCTGTCATCTTTGCGTCCTGACAAAAGTTTCAAAACGAAGTAAAGAGGGTGAGAAGCAATGTATTTTTTTCATTCTGTCAGATTTCCGAATATGAACGGCGGAATAGGGGACTCCTCGTTTTCCCATCAGTAAATGTTGAGGCTAAAGAGAATTAATTGAATAAATTCAATAAAAAAAATGATGTATCAATGAATAAATTGAATACAGTCCGAGCTTGTACCTGCATGTGGGACCAAATGGGTAGTTGAAAGAGTGAAGAGGAAGAAACCACGAACCGGCTTCAATGTGATAGAGATGAGCGGACGAAAACATATTAGATATGTTAATATTCATATCTGATACGGATATATTTTTATATTCGGATCCATTCGTATACGAATCGGATATAAATATTTTTTAAATAATTAACATGTTTAATTATTAATATTAATTTGAATAATTAAATGAGATTTTAAAGGGATACCAAAATTAAAATTGGGATTTTAATGTTTATTTTTCCTTTTTAGATATTATATATTGAAATTTTAATAATATTATAATATATTATCATTGTAATTAATCATATAAGATAACAATATGAGCAGTATATAATACAATTATATATGTTTTTATAAAAAAAAATTTATCGAATAGATTGATGTCCATATCCGCACTCACTCCGTATTATCGAATAGACTGATATTTATTATATTTCAGATACGGATTCGAATCTTATTCAAATATTTTTTGGATAATTGACAGACTTAAATACAGGTGGATTTCCATTGTTTGGAAATGATAAAAGTGTCCGATAAAGGTATTTCCAAGATCGGTAGTATATATATAAGTTGCATAGAATAGATATAGACATTTTAATAAAATTAGAAACAAACCATAGGTTAGAAACATATTAAACATCACATTGGATTTGTTCACAGTTTATTTTTCATATATAATTACAATCATAATGATGAAATATTGTTTTAGAAAAAGGAAAAGTAAATATTTTTGTGTATTATATTGTTCAAATTTTCCAACTTTAAAAAGTTACCAATATTAATTACATCTATTTATATATTAATTACAAATTTTGAATGCAAATATTATTAATTTTTTGGGTTTGTTCTTTTTTTACCATTCAAAATTTAAGCAACACATTTGAATTTAAATATTTTAAAAAATATATAACCAACGATTATCATGGGACACAATCTCATCTCCTTAATCTTCAGATTTCTTCATAATTCAAAAACAATCACTCTTAATTATATTATCTTTTGTGATCGATATGGATAGTATTCAGAATAAAATCAAATTAACATTCAAATTAAAGAAAAATTTAAATAGATTTCATATTTTTATTCATATTAAAAGTTCAGAATCACATTATAGCAAATCTTGAAATTTTAAATTTTTGGCCATTTGAATACGTGATGTGGATTATATTTAAAAGAAACTCAAACTAATATGATAATTATATATAAACTTTAAATATGATCATATCTTTTAAATATATCCTAATTTAAACTAATATGAAAGTAATGGGAACATTAAATATTAAATAAATATATTTGTATATTAATTATCATTTTTGCTTTTGCTTGTGTATATAAGTAGTGGTTTTAAAACACATATATATACACAATAAATGGCATTAACTGTCATTGGAAATAAATCAGTGCCAATAAATGGCATTTCCTATAATTACATTGAACACTAAATGTGTAATACTTAATAAAAATTTAAGTGTAAAATAATTGAACACAAACGCATGCATCATATGTAAAGTTTTAAATTTTAATACGCTATGCATCATATGTTTAAAGAACTGGCATACATCATATGGAGGGTTTATTAAAAGAATAGGGTATGGCTCATAAGTTTTATTTTGAAATTTTTCATAGATATGCTATAACATACATTTAATAATAAAAATAGAGTGTAAAATATATTATAACATTGAACATCTTTTTGTATCCTCATAATATTTTGATATTCAAATATAATTATAACTTAATAAATATATTAATATAATTTTAGTCGGCATATATTAAAATATTCAAAACACTTTCATTTTATAAGCATCCATTTATCCTCGTAATATTATGATATTGAAATTTAATTATAAGTTAATAAATATATTAATATAATTTTATCAATATTAATATTCTTTTATGATATATTTATGTTAGTCATCATATAAGTATGATAAAACATATAAGTATGATGAAATGTAAAGCTTAAAATTTTTAATGCCATGCATGATATGATGAAATGTGTGTAGTGGAATAAATTATGAATGAGATTACAATAAAATGAATGGATTTTCATGGGATTAAATAGAATTGTAGGGGTAAAATAGTTAAATGGTTGTGATTAATTAAAGGGGGTGAAATGGTGAAATGAATTGTGATGGGATTGAATGGATTGTCAGGGATAAAATGATCATTTGACAGTTTTTTGTGTTAAGAGACTTTTATTAAGTAATATAGATAAGTATTCAAAAGCTAGTTTTTTCATAATATATAAAGAGACAACTTTCCTACAAACTCAGTTTTTAAGAGAAAGCTAATTTCCAAACCTATATCCAAACACCTTAAATCATGGATGACAAAGTAAGATAACCCTTATATCTTCAATGAAATTTTAAGGGACTTTGTTACCCACTGAAAATTTATTATTTTTAAAAATAACCATCAATCAAACTTAATTTTAAAATTAACCATATGAGTGTCATGTACATCATTCTTTTTCATCCTACAGTAATTTATTAAAACTGACGCATGTGTCCAAAATCAAACAACAGAAGCAAAACCTCGACGGGGGACCGGATCCGATTAGGACTCACATTCATCAGTCCCGTCAGTGTCTAATGGACACCTGACACGTGAACTCAACTAAAAAAATAAAACATTAGTTTGATAGACGTTAACACGAAATAAGCATCATTTCCATCCCACATTTTCATATATTCCTCCTTTTTGATATTTTCTTACTCTGCCTCTCTCCTCTACAGCTCCCATCAAAAATCAAAGGCCCAACAAAAACCAAAACCCACCTGAAAATCAGCTGCTCCTCTCGGCATCACCTTTTTCGTAGCCCACCTTCCCGGCATCCCCCCCCCCCCCCCGGCAACCCCTCCCCTTCCGGCATCACTTCCACTGACACCGACATCGGCTCCGACAACCCATTCCACTCACTGTAAGGCTTTCTTTAACCTTTTTTTTTTTATCTATTTGATTAATTTAGGATTTTTATTTCATTTATTATCTTTCTTTGATCAATTACGATTTTTATTTATTTTTGTTCAAAAATGGGTTTCTAGGTTTTATGATTTTCTTTCAAGGCTTTGTATTTTTTTTTTCAAGAGTTAGTAAGAAAAATTTTCAAGTGTGTGTGTGTGTGTTTTTTTTTTCTCATGAATGGTTTATGCATCTATAACCAATTATGGCCTTGTATAATATTCTGAAATGAGGTATACATATAGAATTGCATATATATAATTGTGCAATTTCATTACTAAATTATGCAGTTCGATTCATAGATTGTACAATTCAATTCTTATGTTATGTAGTTTGATTCATAAAATGTGGTTCAATTTTAATGTTGTGTAGTTACACTCATAGATTATACAATTTGACAATTAATGTGTCATATAGTTCGATTCATATGTTGTGTTGTTCGATTCTTAGGTTGTACAGTTCAATTAATGCACATGATTTTTCTGCCAATAAAGCCCTTTATGAGTTTAGAACTCCTATATCAACATTTTGAAGCTGGAAAAAAAAATATCACATTGTCTATTTAGTATTAGAAAAAATATATCACTAGATTTAAACTTTAGAGACTTTTCTACACTTCAAATTACATTATGACCTGAGTAGCGATTTAAAGTTGATTCTCGCTATTTATGTTGATAAAACAGGGATTGATCTGTGTTGAAAATCTCTTTCTATTAACAAAATGGTTTTCATTTTGAAATGTGAGTAAGCAAGATATGATCTGGATATGAAACACATTTGATTTCCTACATTCACATAGAGTTCATCATATATATGATTTGCTCAATTATGACTGCATTAATTTCTGAGGCCATTAATTTGATATTTGCATAATGAGTTTGGTGTATGGGAGGTATGCATTGTATTTTGAGCTCAAGTAGAATTGCAATGATTTTATAAATGGTAAACATCCAAAATTGGAAGGTGTCACATTGGATTCTTTTACAATAGGAAAATGATACACTCAGTCACATTCACCAACCGAAACTCAGACCTCAAGTGTTTTTTTTTTTTTAAATAGTAAACACCATCTAATGAGGTATATGCTTTGATAAAAAAGTGCATATTGTTCCATTTCAAATTGAATGAACCAATTTTTAGCAAGTGTAAGAAAAAATTCAATGAGGCATATGCTTAATTAAATTTATAACGAAGTATATAGGGTCTGTATTTTGGATGAACCTCACAGGCCCATATAACCCACCCTTCTATTCCACATAACACCCCCCCCCCCCTAACATAAATAAAAAAAATAAAATCAAGAGAATAGATGTATCTCCAAATTTATGTTTTTTCCAATCCCTCAGCAGGATCCCAGCCCAGAGATTTTCTCTGTGACATTTTTTGCTTTGGATTATTTCATTATTTTTTGGTAACCAAATTGACCAATAAATTGTATGCAACTTCTCATGCCCTACTATTGATTGTTGAATTGGGATTGCTTTTCCTCTTCTGAAAATTTTTGTAATCCAATTGTAATTTGATACATTAACATATGTTTGTATGTGCATATAAAAATGGTGAAGAAGGTGGAGAACTCTAAGAAATCAAGTGTCTCTCCATTAAAGAAGTTGAAGCACATCAGAAAAGCAATGTGCAAAGGTGGTTCACAAGTGACCACAAAATGAATGAGTGCACTCTCCCCTCATCATCAAGAATTAATTAAGAACTCAGTGTTTAGGAAACTTGTAGTAGATTTTCGATGATTATGAGTTTGTTGAATTTTGTGATCATTTGTCAATCCCTTGACTATGTTTAGTTGTTGTATAGTGTGTACAGTGTTGAAAGTTGCTGAATGAAAATTATTGTGTTGATATGTGAATGTGTACAGTGTACACTTTTTGTTTACATGAAATGAACTAAAGTTTGGTTGCAGTAAATTACAGTACTTAAGAAATGAAATGAATTGTGGTTTATTGAGCTGTGGTTGAATCGAACTGAACTACTAATGAATCAAATTATACGAACTACAAATGAATCAAATTATACAATACTATTGAAAAGAACTGAATTATGGTTGAATCGAACTGAACTATTAATGAATTAAACTGCTCAATATTCATGAAACATACTGAATTGTGGTTGAATCGAACTGAATTATTTATTAATCGAACTGAACTACTAATAAATCAAATTATGCAGTACTCATGAAATGAACTAAATTGTTGTTAAATTGAACTGAACTACTTGTTAACCGAACGGAAGTAGTATCTGTTAATTGAACTAAACTACCAATGAATCAAACTATACAATACTCAAATGAATTGAATTGTTGTTAATTTGAACTGACTACTTGTTAACTGAACTGAAGTATTTGTTAATTGAATTGAACTACTAATTAATCAAACTATACAATACTCATGAAAAGAACTAAATTGTGGTTGAATCGAATTGAAATACTTGTTAATCGATCTGCACGACTAGTGAATCAAACTATCAATACTCATGAAACCAAACTGAATTGTGGTTGAATCGAACTGAACTGCTTGTTAATCGAACTAAACTAGGCCTGTGAAAGGGTCGGGTCGAGGTGGACCTCGACTCGACCCGTTTGATTGTTGGGTCCTTCAGGTCGGGTCCATTTCGAGTCTCGAGTTGGATCAGGTCGATCATTAACAGACCTAGGTCATGTTACGCCCCACTGCGACCGTCCCCGAAGCGTTACCGATCAAACAATAATCAAAAGGATCAAATAAGATAACAAGGCTACAGGGAAGTGGTAGCCAATAAAAAGAAATGATGTGGAAGTATAATATATAATTAAGTCTGTAAATCAAAAACATTATTACAGACTCGAATACACAATTACCGTCCTGTGAGAGCCCAAGTCTAGTCCAAATACAACAATATATGCGACACGCACAATTACTAATACATACACAAAAATAGGATTGCTGATAGCCCCACACTTGCCAACCGGAAGCTGAGACACGCCACGCGCGAACTACGCTAGAGGGATGCTCCACCTCCACGCCCCACTGTCCCTGGCGGAAAACAACACACGAGTGGTGAGCTACAAGCTCAGTGAGTGGCAAGAATCCAACTCAAGAATAATAATATAACACTAACGTATTTTCCTTTCAAGGAAAGATATGGATGGGAGAACACCGACATATATAAATGTCACGTAGAGTCGTGACCACACATCACCCTCACCCTCACCCCGAAGGGGGAAAAACTGTTGGGACTTTTGGGAAACAACTAATCCATTAACACTAACGAGTTGTAAGAGAAACTAATACCTAGCTACAAAGATTCTTCACATCTAGATAAATACATATCAATCCCTCGCATCATCCGGTAGCCCTCTCCCGGGTAATCCTCATCCTAAGGGCCATCCAGGGTCAGTACTCAAGCCTTGTATGTTAGTGACGTCATACTCTGAGCATTCCCGACGATACGGCATCACCCGTGGTCGGTACTTTAAGTCTCGTATGATAGTCATATCATACTCTGGGCATTCCTAACGATATTATGGCACAATGCAGGACAGACTCAACCCCGGGTAGCTTCGACGCACGATGATGTAGGGAAACAGTACTCCACGTTCGCAATATCATCAGGTAGCCCTCTCCCAGGTAGCCCTCTCCCTGGCGGCCTTCCGATGGCACGGCGGCACCATGCAGGGTAGCTCCAACGCTGGGTAGCTTCGACGCACGATGATATGTGGAGGAAGCACTTCGTGCTCGCAATACGATCCACACACGCTTAACACAGGTAGGCCTAACATACTATTGTCATAGCTATCAAGTAACAAACACCGAATAGCCTCTACGCACGATGATGTAGAGAAACAGTACTCCACGCTCGCAATATCATCCGGTAGCCCTCTCCCAGGTAGCCCTCTCCCTGGCAGCCTTCCGGTGGCACGGTGGCACCACGAAGGGTAGCTCCAACGCTGGGTAGCTTCGACGCACGATGATATAGAGAAACAGTACTCCACGCTCGTAATATCATCCGGTAGCCCTCTCCCAGGTAGCCCTCTCCCTGGCGGCCTTCCAGTGGCACGGTGGCACCACGCAGGGTAGCTCCAACGCTGGGTAGCTTCGACGCACGATGATATATGGAGGGGGTACACCATGCTCGCAAGACGATCCTCCCGAATCAACTACTATCATCTAGCAATTACCAATTGATATACATAATTCTCTTGAATTCCCGCACAGATGCATCACTTGGATGCACGGGAAAGAAGCTAAACACTCGCACTCAATTATGACAAGACATGATCCTGAAGGCGGGTCATGCACACGCCTAACACGGGTAGGCCTATCATACCATTTTCATAGCTATCGGGTAACAAACACCGAGTAGCTTCTACGCACGACGATGTAGGGAAATAGTACTCCACGCTCGCAATATCATCCGGTAGCCCTCTCCCAGGTAGCCCTCTCCCTGGCGGCCTTCCGGTGGCACGGTGGCACCACGCAGGGTAGCTCCAACGCTGGGTAGCTTCAACGCACGATGATATAGGGAGGGGGTACTCCATGCTCGCATGACGATCCTCCTGGATCAACTACTATCATCTAACTAATACCATTGCTAATGAATTCTTATGAATTCCCACACGGATGCATCTCTCGACGTGGGAAATAAGTCCTTGCACTCAATCAGGATAGAACATGATCCTAAGGGCTGTCATACCCGCGTCTAACACAGATAGGCCTGACATTCTATCATCATAGCTATCAGATAACAAACATCAATACAACAATGAATTCTCATGAATTCCCATAGAGTTGCATCACTTGGATGCAGGCAAGATAGCTACTATATTTGCCCACTAAAACAAGTATGCTCCTGACAACAACAGATCATAGATATACCTATCACAGATAAGGCCAAACAATTAAACATACACACAATTATCACATGAGAGTTCCTATCACAACAAGAGTGCATAGACCACATGTCCAAGGAACCTAGCATTCAAGAATTAACCACACTAAGCATCTACCAACACGAAGGCAATACTACGAAAGGACACCTTTAGTATAACATACCCAACATTCCATGCTATATATATAAAAGCTACAAAGTGATAATAGCAATATTATTTGAAAATCAATAATGAGTATAGCTATAGAACCCCATGGGTACGCGACGCACAATCACATGCATCGAGCGCTTCCCAAAAGGGGTGGATCGAACCACTCACCAAAAACCCATTCATTGCGAGTTCCGCCAACGAAAGCTGCAAAACACAACCAATGATTATCAAATCAGACATGAAGTTTCTTGGCACCTATATATAAGCCTATTTCATGAAGACAACAACTCCTGATATTGTCCACACCATGCATAATAGCTCTTTGACACATATTTATACAAGACTAGTCCATCTACAGCAATCAGCCCCAAACATTGGTCTCCACGGCATAGAATACACATCCAAAAATTCTGAAATAAATCATGTGCATACTCTGATATGTTAGGATCATAATCCGTGAAGACATCAAATCCTGATTTAACCTTGAAATACCCGAAATAAATTATTTTCAGAAACAGGTCTATTTCTACGCGAATCTGGACAGGCCATGAACATTAGGCTATAACTTTCAATACAGGTAACCAAACGACACCAAATTTCATATGTAACATGTAGACACATAGATGATCATATGAAATGAAGACATAGGTCTCAAAATATGCCTCTAAATACCCCAAACACAAGAATCTTGAGGAGACAGAAAATCTGTCTTACAACACAAAGCCACCCCATTCATACATTAACACAACCATCCTATGTGCAGCATCAATTACTCATAACAACACTCTCATGCATGCCCTCTACAACGTCCTAGCAAGCATAAAAGTAGGGGTAGAGGATTACCAAAAGATGGGGAGGAGAAGGGAAGGTGTTGGGCTCACAATGACACCACACACACACACCCACCATCACCACCATCTCCTTCACAGCACACCTTCTACTTGGCTGGACCAAAAGGGGAGGGCAAAACAGGGGATCAGCTAGAGGAGGAGGAGAGGAAGGATAAACATCAACAACAACACCATAAGCACTCACATACACCATGATCTTCTTCTTCTCCTTGCTCCACCATCTTCTCCTTCTCCCATTCTCTCTCACACACACCATAAATTCAAATAGCAATCATACCTGAAATATGCAGCCACAACACCCTCCACACTCAACAATACTACATAGAGACATTAATACTTCATTGGAGCATAAAAACAAACACTTACATGGCACCCCTACACAACCTTGGAGAGGAGAAGAAGATGGAGAGGAACACAAGTGCACACACACATATACACACCTCCCTCTCACTCATCCATCACTTCCATCTTTAAATATCAACCTCCCATGATGGCTGAAACCATAGAGAGGAAGAGTGAGAGGGGAAGCTTGAAAGAGATGGAGAAAGGAAGAATCAACAACAACAACCAACAACCACCATCCAAACATACCTTCTTGGACTCCTTTGTGTGCTCCTTCATCTCCATCACCTCCACTTTCTCCACCCAAAACACACACAAGAGGAGGGGCTGCAACAGCTCAAAAAGAGCCCAAACAGAGGTTGAAGTCGTGCATATTTGGGGGGTTAAATAAGCAAAGGTCGAGTAAATGACCAAGTCATCCTCGGACTTAAAACCTCTGCGCAACCTTCACTTAAACGACCATAACTTCCTCAATACAGCTCGGAATTGCGTGATTCCAGTGGCATTGGAAAGCTAAGAAGATTATCTACAGCTTTCATGTTTACACCCAGATCAAATAACCTCTCCAGCTATTCCGAAATCTAGGCTAAACATCTTACAGGGCTGCTGCCTGGATTTCTCAACTTCGGGGTATACTCGGAAAAATACCCATAACTTTTAATATAAGAATCCAGTTGTTCCAATTCCACTTCTATATGGAAGCTATCTCAAAACTGAACATCTCATAATAAAATCGGATTTTTAGCTTTTCATCTTGAATTTTAACAAAACCAAATCCAAATACCAACTCAAAACTGCATAATTCCAAAAACGTCAGAATGCGACGAAAATTTATAGGTAGGCCAATGCCGGTACCAGGAGAATAGATATGCAGTTAGATTTTGAAATTGAATGCCCAAACTATAAGAATAAATACAATCCAACATTTAACAGCCAAAAAGTGACACAGACATAACAGGTCAGACAAAGAAATGTCGATGAACTTCTTAAGGGCCTATAATGACTTCATTTGTTTTTTATAATAGAATTTAGTGTATTATAAATAATTATTCACTATTTTGATTTTTTTATTGTTTTATGAGGAAATATTTGAAATACTGTTTGGCTTATTATGCTTTTACGTGAAGCCATATGGTTGTAAAAAAATTTCAAATGCTTAAAATTTTAAATGATTATTCAATATTTAGTTATAAGGTTGGGCTGGATCATGAGTGTTGTATTGAATCATAATATAAAAAATTACATGGTATTTAGATTGGGTCAATCGGGCCCATGGGATCAGGTCGGGGTGGACTCAGATCCAACCCGTTTTGATTGTCGGTCATTCGTATTGGATATTTACGTCTTTTATTGGGTCGAGTTCGTGTCAACCCGCGACCGATTAATAGGCCTAAACTAAACTACTAGTGAGTCAAATCAATGTCATCTCATGAATTGTGGGGTTATATTACAATGGATCCTGATATGCAGCAAAAGAGGGAATCTAAAAACACTGTTTCCTTGGGCTTTTGAGTCTTGATATGCACAAACGAGGAAATCTATAAGAACAATTTCCTTGGGCATTGGGGTCTTAATCAACACAAAAGAGGAAATTTGACAAAAAGCTCTCTTGGGCTAATTTGATTTTGGTGTTTGTTAAGTCTACAGTTTTCGATGGGTTTGTTGTGGGCCTTTCATTGAAACGGGGACACGGTACATGTAAAACCGCCGAAGGTTTTATGGGTTCCATCATCATTGAAAAAGCATGAATTTCACTGAGATGCATGTTGTATTCAGAAAGTAAGTGGTTTCACATGCATTTCATGCATGAGGGGGATCTAGGCTCTTGGTGGACCATATCAAATCGTCCGAACGGAAGTGACATATACCACACGAAAAATGATATGTGCAGCCCCAAATGCATCCTCATTTACAGTTTATACTGTTTTTTTTTTTTTTTTTTAAATTATGCACTCTCATCTTGAAGTATATGCTGTTATATAAAATGAAATATATATTAAGATATAATAGCATATTTTTTTCAATTTTAAAAAATAAAAAAATTGTCATACATACACTACGATAACATAGTATATATACAACATTATCATAGTTTATATTACTACAAATGAAATTATAAAACAGACTAAAAAAGCGTTTAGTAACATGGTTTGGTGGTGATTATGTTTTTTAATTAAACAGAAAGTTCAAATGTGCTACCAAACGCATTTAAGAAAATATACTTAATTAAAAAGTTATTTATAACTTTTAATACAAAAAATGTGCTTATTAGAATTTAATATTTTATTTAAAATCTTATTTTTCAATTTTCAATGTAAAACATATGAAAAAGCATTGACCATCGGCGCGTAGAAGGTGTGGAGACCATCCGGAATAGGATGGACAGTTTAGCAGGTGGTGAGCGTTGAGGCATCATTGTCTCTTGGAACTTGCTACGAATAAAATATAAAGAGAAGAAGTACAACCAATGATATCTTGATTGATTCAATAACAACTCTTCCTGGTCTCTTTCCATGCACATATATGCTGTATTGGTCTTTGTTCCGTATGAACAAAATAATTATTTAAAGGTCAAAACCAAAAGAAAAGGTAGTCTTTCATTTACTATTTCAATCTAAAGCATTCGGTTTGGTCAACTTTGACATTCATTCATCAATTATGTGGTTAGCAGTTGTGAATTAGGACAATTATATTTCTTCGGACAGGACCGGATCTTTTTTTCTTTTTTTTTTTTTGATTGTTGTGATCGTGTTTTAGTTTTTTTTTTTTAACCTTTCATATTTCACTCAATGCATTAAACGGTAAAAAATCAATGTTATTTGTGTGATGCATTCTTTTTTTTCTCTTTAAATGCACACAAATCTGCATACCCACCTCCGAGAACAACCCATACAAGCCTTCGACATTTTTCCAAGCAAGTCATTTTGTTTGATTTCACACGTGTGAATATTTATTTTTGTCTTATTTATTTTATTGAGTCCTCACAAGAAATGAAATATGTAAATTAGTCACTATAATTGTTATCGAAACTTCGGTCTGGATAAATTTACATAGAAGGTAAAACACTACTTTTTAATTGAAAAAGTATTCCCTAAATTGTTATGATCCACATCACTATGGTACACTATACAACAATTTGGATGTGTTCCCGAAATGAAAGAATTGATGTACAACTGGATAGATTTACATATACTGTCTAACATATCCCATGGAAATATATATAGGGTGCCTCTATTTGCACCCCTCAAATTGGGGTGCACACCTCATAAACGGGTAATGCACAAAAAATCTGTTTATAATCGAATTTGTGCACACCCATATATTCGGATCCTTCGCGACACTCGTAGTGTCGATCATTGACGTTTGGGTCGACAATGGGGGTGTCGCGGGGTTCAGAAACCTGAATCCATAGCATCTGAATTCTTAGCGACACTATCAGTGTCGGTATTTAACATTTAAGTCAACAATACTAGTGTCGCGGGGTTCAGAAACCTGAACCAGTAGCATCTCCATCAACCATGACACTATCAGTGTCGATATTTGACGTTTACGCCGACAATTCTTGTGTCGCGGGCTTCAGAAACCTAAACTCATAGCAGACTAATATGTGTGTCGACATTCTGTGTGTCGACGAGTTTGCTATATGGCGACAGTATCAGTGTCGATACTAACAGATTTTTGAACGATTCAAACATTCACACATTCTCCTCAACCACCTGCCGTTGGATTTCCGCCTCGCCCTCTCCTTCTTCGACTGGACCGGATCCCTCCCCGGCTTCCGCCACGACCACGGCTCCCACTCCGCCCTCCTCGGCCTCCTCGTCCGCCACCGCCTCTTCGCCGCCGCCCGCCGGATCCGAATCTCGATATTCAGATCGTGCGATGCGGGAGACGTTGTTGGGGCTCTCGAAGGGGAGGAGGGTCTGGGACTTGGAGAGGTCGGTGACGGAGATGCGATTGCCGACGGGGGAGATGAGTTGGGTGTCGTCGGTGTGCTTTGAAAATGGATTAGAGCTTAAATAAGGGGGTGTTTAAAGAATGAGAGAAAATTTTGATGGGTGTGTAAAAATAGGGGTGTGCACCCCAATTTAAGGGGTGCAAATAGAGGCACCCATATATATAAGAAAAAAACTGTATTTTTTAATTGAGAAAAAAAAATGTCAAGCCATTGCTACAATGTATGTCAACACTCAATGAATACCATTTCTATCCAAAAAGAGAAATGAAAGAATCAAGTACACATTCACAAACTACATTTTGTATCTCAAATTACAAATTCTAACAAAACCTATACAAAAAATATACATCAAGAAACACCAATTCTAATCCCACCTTCAAAATTCATCCTCGGAATCGCTAGAAGAAGAAGAACCCTTTGACTGCTCTTTCATAAAATGTGGTGGCAAATTTGGAAACCTCACGGCCCTCCTCTCCGGCGAAGACACCGGCGACCCACTTCCACTACTGCTAGCCCCCCCTGCCGCCGCCGGCTTCTTCTTTTGAAGATTCCTTGTGATATCTATACATACCTGATCAACCATACAAAGGAAATCCTTCACAATCACAAACAACTGCAGTTGGAGAGCACCTTTGCCTTTAGAAGAACCAGCATGATAGTATTCAGTGGTCTTCTTCACAAGCTCCATGACTCTCATCTGCTCTGCTCTCAACACCTTCAACTCCTCCTCTGCCTCCTCACAGAACCCTCTCATTTCACTCACAAACCCTCCATTTGTACACCCTTTCAAGAACTCATTGATTTCTCTTATCCGCGCCGTCAACGAAGACAATGATCCTACCAATGCATCATAGTCCACCGAAGCCGCTTTCTTCACATTCTTGAATTCGTCACTAAGTCCCCCGACCACCGGCAACCCCAGCATCAGATAGTCCCTCTCCCGCTCCTCTTTGTTGACAACATTGACGGATGAATTGGGATTCGTCGACCGACCGATGCTATGGTTACGGTTGATGACACAACGCTTCCCCTCGGCTCGCACCACCTCCTCGACGACAAAGTGGAGCAGCGTCGTCTTTCCGTCCGTGCTTTTGACGTCCGACAGTTTGCACAGCGCGGTGAGGTTGAATGCTTGCGCATTCCCCCTCGCCGTTCCCGCATTCATTCGATTCCCGGCTTTTAAAACCGCTTCAAGCAGCTTCAAGAAGAGCCCACGCGTCTTTAATTCCTTGCAAGCCGCTTCAAGTGTCTCAAGCGATGCTTTGAGGTGTTGGACGTCGGGCTCGTACATGTGCCTGAAGAGCATGGCATCGATCCGAGTATACGGGGATGGTACGGCACGGAGGATGTGGTAGAGGAAGGACTCGGCGTCGGCGAGACGGGATGGTTCCCCCGCGTAGGAGAGGATCATCTCCTCCTCCTCCTTGGAGGGCGCGGTGCGGGAGATCTTCTCGAGGGTCTCCTGTGAGAGGCCGCGGCCCTGGTGGAGCGCGTCGAGGATGTCCTTCCGGCTGACGTCGAGTGTTCGGAGGATGATCGCGATGTTCTGGGACTTGCGCGGGTCGAGGAGGGAGATCTGCGCGGGCGTCCCCGATGCGGCAACAGAGGCTGATGTGCTGGATCGTGAGTCTCTTGGGGATTTGCGGTTTGTCGCCACGGTCCCGAAGAGGGCCTCCATCAGATCTCCATCAAACCTGTTCAATTGATGTATTACTCGTTAGTGTTAATTTCCAATAATTCTTCTCGCAATGTCTATTGAATTTTAATAGGTAGCAAGACTCGAATCAAGTCCCAAATAATATGTTATATTTTCAATGATTGATTTATATGATACTTACTGGAAAGAGCCGCCGTTGAGCTTGTCCCAAACCATGGAGTGCTCGGCGTTGGCAGGCATTTTGTCCCAATGCAACGGCTTGAGCTTGGTTGGCTGCGACGCGGACGTCTCATTCCTTCCCTGTGAAGGCGCCGTGGGCGGTCTAGAAGACGATGATGCGGGTGGAGGCGGCGGCGCTCCTCCATTTTTACCCACGGCGGCGAATTGCTGCCTGGGAGGTGGCGGCGGCGGCGGCGCACCGGCCGGCGGTCTTGGCATTGGTGGTGGCGGAGGCGCTGATCCTGGCGGTCTTGGTAGCGGCGGCGGTGGCGGCGGCGCTGAGCCTGGCGGTCTTGGTAGCAGCGTGGGCGGCGGAGGCGGAGGCGGAGTCGCTTGAGGTTTTGGTGGAGGAGGCGGCGGCGGTGGTGGTGCAGGCACCGCCGATGCCATGGACGATGAAATAGAATTTATTGATTCCCTTTCGACCGCGTGCATCGTCGACGCGGAATTGGACGCGCTTCGTGAGGTGGGAAACAGAGGGACTTCCTCAATCCGGTCCGACATCGCCGCCATTACCTGTTGTTGTCTATTGTCAACCGTCCGATCGGGCTGGACGCGCTTGCAGAAGCTGCACCTGAGACGCGTAACCGTACCTCCTCCACCTCCCCCGCCTTCCAGCTTCCGCCAGTAGACCACATCGAGCCCGTTCTCGTCAACGATCATGCCCTTCTTCACAGGGTCGTTCCTATACGGGTTCTCGTGTTTGTTCTTATCGAGTTTGCGGTGTCGGGCGGCGTATCGGTTGAAGAGGAAGAAGAGGAGGCCTGAGAACACGAGGGTGCTCGCCGCGGTCGCACCGACGGCCTCCCCCACCGTCACCTTCTTCTTCTTCTTTTTCTGTCGGGGAGATGTTTCCGGGGACAGAGCGGGAATCGGAGGTGGCGGTGGAGGCGGTGAAGGCGGCGGTGGTGATGGTGTTGAGAAGGCGGGGATAGAACCGGAGGGGAAAGAGGTCTCGATGTTTCGAGGATTATTGTTACTGAATTGGAGGAGCCTCCGTCTTTGATTTTGGGTGGATTCTTCAGAAGAAATTGGAATTGTGAAGAGAGAGAGAGAGAGGAGGATCAGAAGCCATGGCTGCAGAGGAACTGAAGCCATGTTGGGGCGGAGAATTTGGGGATGAACGAAATTTTGGGAGAGATTTTTTGGAAGGGAAGAATGGAAATATTTGGACCTTTTGATTTGGGTTTTGTTGGTTTTGTTGTTTTCGTTTTGTTTGACAATTGACAGTTTCAAAAGAGAGTGGTTGTTATTGTTGCAGGCGGCTTTTATCGGTTGAGCTACTCGGTTTTATGAGGAATTGACACAAATGTCCTTGGAACTGGGGATGTGGTTTGAACGGGTTTGAATGATGGATCAGGGTGGTTTTAGTAAATTTGCTGTTGATTTGTGTTTAAGTTTTTGTATCAACTTAATTTGTAATCGTCGACTTTGGCTTGGTGCGGTTGCGAAACAGCTGCATTATGCCATAGTCACACTAGCAATTATGAAGTTTTTTTCTGTATAAACCCTACAGAATTCAATATATATAAAAACTCCTCATCGGTTGAGCAAACGGAATAATCGTTAAAAAAATGGAAAATGTCAGAAATAGCCGTTCGTCAATCTTTTTTCAATCGAATATTTTTAATATGATAATATATCTTTTTAATAAAGTACATATATTAAAAAAAAAGATATATATTTAATGAAGTAGATACTCTATTAAATATTTCATTTACTAAGTTAAGATTATAAAAATGAGTCTATGTGCTAATGACTAAAAAATATAAATATTTACTCTATATTAACAAAATAAATAAGGTATAGATTCAAATGAATTGAATAATATTTTTCATGATCAAATCTATATACTCATACTCTATTTAATATTTCATTTACTAAGTTTTAATGCCTAATAAATATAGATATTTACATTATTTTGTGTATGATCCACCATTTTTCAATACAGAGAGTGGATATGTTCTTTCAATTCAATAACTCTTTTGTTGTTTTATTTATCTAGTTAAAGGGAAAACTTCATCAAAATAAATTTGGGTCGAAAATGACTGCATGAACTCATCTGAATTTATGTGGATTATCATTTAGCCCTTCACAAATCCTGACTTTCTTCCTTGGATTATGAGTCTCAAAGCTTTGTATTGAAGAGACTATTGGATATGAGCGCTGATACACGCAATCCGTTTTGCATCCCGTTATATTATGATAACGTAGTATATAATGCGTTATCATAGCATATAGGTCATATCATAGTATATAACTCAATTTTTTTTTCATTCTGAAAAAAAATACACTAATGTATCTTAGTATATACTTTATTTCATATAATAGTATTCACTTCAAAAGTTGAGCATATGATTTTAAAAAAATCATGGACTGCAAAATTGAGTGCAATTGGGGCTGTCTGTATCTTTTTCCGTTGGATATACTTCTAATTTATGATCCAAATTTCAGAATGTTTATTACCTTATCAGTTTTGGCAATTACAATCAGGGTCATTATTTGTATTAATTCATCTTATTAGTTACCGTTTTTAGCGATTATAATTGTGTTTCCCTTTTGGTCTATATAATGACCTTCTACATTTGGAGCTGAGATATGCACAAAAAATTGAGAGATAAGAAACAAGCTAAAATTCTTTTTGTGTTTATAAAATATCTAGATCCAATTTTTATCCATCTATTTTGGATACTGACAATATAAAGATTCGGTTTGAGGACTCCACTTGATTGCACCTTAGGAAGTCGATGGAATCGTAGGTCGAATTGTATCTCGGGAACGAATCATGTCAGTGAAACCCTGTGCGTATGAAGGACATATTCGTTTCAAGTACAACATTTTTTATGTGCCTCTCAACCAGTAGCGACTCCAAGAATTTTTATAAATTGGGTCATTTAAAAATTGACATTAATAAAAATAAACTGTAAAAAAAAAGATCAAAGATTTTCAATATATAAATTTTTACAATTGTCCTCGACGAGATTTCATATTTTGAGATCGTTATTTCATCATGATCATTATGATGATAAGTTAAAAAAAATTTCTTAGCCCCGGATCTAAAGGAATATTGTTCACGTCAACATGATTTTGCTTAGCACTACAATTTTCTTCGGTAGGAGAAAAATCTTGTTCTATAGTTGATTTTCTCTTTAAAAATTTATCCATTGAATAAATAGCAAAATCTGTAAAATAAAGTTTTTAATAAATATAAATACATAAAAAATCAAAGAACTAATCAACTAAAGACTTGAACCAAATCCATGACTTTTTTATAATTATCTAAACAGATAGGTGAAGCCATGAAAGGGCTTTTGATACACAGGCATATGAAGGAAAAAAGGGCGTAATATTGATGATTTTTGTTTATTATTTATACACGATTATACAATGATGTAAGAATTTTAGATTAAAAATAAAAGAAAAAGAAAAAAATAAATTATAATTAAATTCATAACTAGATACTTAAAATAGAGTAGGAATAGGAAATTGACAACATGATAAGAGATTATTGGAAGTGGTGATTGCTGATCAGCAACGTTGGTGATCGATGCATCCGTGTGGCGAGGGTCCGCCGACTTTATAGAAGACAAAGGGTCCCAAATTTTTTAAAGGTTTTTTAATTTTAAGTCCCCATAAACCACAAGATTTAGTGATTGATTATTCACTTTTTCGTATTTTGGTTTTAGTCTCCAGAATTTAAATGATATGTTCCTTTTTAGTCTCTGGGAAGGACATATCCCTAAATTATTTAGTTTTCTTTTTAGTCCCTCCAAGGGACTAAAAATGAAGATATCTTTTAAATCTGGGTACTAAAACCAAAATACGAAAAAGTGAGGGATCGATCACTAAATCCTATTGTTTACGAGAACTGAAAAATAAAAAAAAACCCAATTTTTTTAGTCCTGCTACACATGCACCACTATTTAAGCCTCATTGACAGGCCCCATGAGGTATCACTCCCTCATTGGTTGCTTGTTTGAATTTAAAAAAAGGTTAAAAATGCAAAATATAATATTATCCCTCGTTCAAATCCCACATTTTCCTCGTTCAATAAACTCATCTCCATTTTTTTCAAAAATTAAATCAACTTATTCCATTTTGAAAATCCATTTTTTTAAAAAACCAATTCAAAATTAAAAAAAAAAAAGAAGAAACCATTAAAAACAAGACCGAAATTAGAATCCTCTCCGGATTCTTAAAAAAAATTTAAAAAATAAAATCATTAAAAAAACCCATTTATTCAAAAACATTGAAAAAGATGGAATTTTTATTGGGAAAATGACCCAAAAAGTCTATCAAAAGCTAGAAATACTCAAATCAGCTACTTTTTAAAATTATACCTAAAAAAGTTTTATTTTACAATTTTGAAAATACAAAAGACTAACATATCCTTATGTAATTAAATCATTCAAATATTTTATACCTCTTAATTTTGTTAAAATATTTCACTCTCTTAATTTTGTTAATGTATTTCGCACATTCTCATATTTTACTCTAAATTTTTTATGATTAAAATTATTTTATAAGATATATGCTAATATAATAGGAATTTTTTTATGATAAACTCCATTAAATGTATGTTTTTTTTAAAAAATGGATATGTAAACTAATTTGGGTTTTTATGATAAATTAATGAAGCCATATAATATGTGAATAGTCAAGTAAAAAAATGTGAATAAGGATTTAGACTACTAAAATATCATCACCTGCATTGAGGTACAACACAGATTTAAATTACATATTATGATTATAGATAATAAAAAATGATAAATAATATTAGGTAAGATATATAAGAAAACATAAAATATGATATATAATAATAAAATCTCTAAGTGGATTGATTTGGGTCAAATAGAGAGAGATTGCTGTTTTCTAGAAAAAATAATTTTTCGGTGTGAAATAACTAAGGGATGTTAAAGATCTAATTACATAAGGGTAAATTAGTCTTTTGTGTTTTTCAAATTATGAAATGAGATTTGTTTAGGTTTAAGTTAAAAAAGCGGTTGATTTGGGTATTTGGAACTCTTAGGATATTTTTTTGGTCATTTTTCCATTTTTATTTGCCACCTCTCATTCAATCAGAAAACGGTCGCGATAAAGAATAATCATTGTTTTTTTTAAATGTTATTGTTAATTTGATTATTATTTAATTACAATTATCAGACAAAGTATTTGTGATGGATTTCGATGAATGCGGAAATAAAACACAAATCACAGTATAAAACAAGATTTCAGAATAAAAGTCAGTTACATTTATAAAATGTAACTTAATTTCAACAATAAATTGCATTAAATGTGAGTTATATTTATAAATATAAATGATTTTTGTTATATGTAACGATTAAAAGTCAGTTACATCGCACAAATATAACTGACTTTTAGATATAATGCATTACCATGTCACTAACTTTTGAAAAATAATGTATATAAGTTTAAAATTGAAATGTAACTAATTGAAATATTTTGAAATATAACATATATAAGTCTTTAATAATTTGAAATATAATGCATTAACATGTCAGATTCAACCTTCAACGTCAAAAACATGAAATCAGAAACTTTCATGTAAAATTTAAAACTGCCAGAATTAACATAAAAACATATTCGAAATGCAAAAAAAAAAAAAAAAAAAAAAAAAATTGAAAGAACATACAACAACAACCACCACACCTGAATCGGCAGACATTGAAATGAATACCAAAATATTCAATTGTTTTCTTTGATCGGATAAATGGCTGAGAAATTCCTCGAGAAATCAAATCCGATTTGAAAAGTCGATCAAATATCAAAGCCGACCCGTTTCAAAGAGTTCTTCAAGAATTATAGACATTTCAGCATGAAAATTAAGGAGAAAATTTAATTATCAATAGATGATTCAAAAAATATAATCCAAAAATGGAAAACAAATTACAAATGAATGCAATGCAATCACGAAAATATAGAAAGGGTATTATTACCAAATTGAATTAAAGGGTATTATGGGTAATATCATTAGTGCCACCTCATAGGCTTACTATGAAATGGGGCTTATGAATCATTTTCTTTTTGAATACATGTAAGGTGGGGTGGACGTAATGTTTTTTACTTTTTGGTGAATATTGGGTATGATGCGGTTATTTTAAAATTTGACTGCACAATAAATATCCAACTCATGCAATCCGAGTATCCCATGTTTTTCTTTTTTTCAAATTTTTTAAATGGGCTTGCCGGCTTGGATTAATGTGTAAATATGGTAGGTTAAGTAATTTAATATTTTTTTAAAGTTTGATGGGTCAATTGACACCATACTATTACACTTACTGTCGCCCCTATTATCAACCAAGCGATTTTAACCTTTTTTTTCTCTTGATCTTATTATTATTATATTATCAATCATATGATATATTAGTTCTCCAAATTTATCTTGAATAGAGATACAAGATTTTTCTAAAAATACTTCCAACAGAGATTACAAGAGTTCATATATAAATCGTTCAAAGACATTCAATTTGAGGTAAAACAAATAGCATGCACAACTTTTATCTAAAAAAATATCAATAAAAAGTATTTGAATGTTTTATAAATAGATTTTTTATCTAGCAATTAATTATAAGAGCATCTCCAATCCTATATCCAAAGATTTACTCAAATTTAAAACTCTCTCCAATCATTTACCCATACTCATACCAAATTAAGCTTTTATTCAGATCTTTACCCAAATCAAGAGAGACTCAAATTTTTAACATCTATTTTCTTTCCTTTATCTCTACATTTTCTTCCAATGTGACATTTTTTCCTTCAACTCCATCTTTAATTTAATTATATTAGATGTTTTTCCACCTCCAAAATTTTTATCATCTCTTGAAATCCAAATAATAAAAGGTAAAAAATATTAATTTTATCTTTTTTTTTTAAATTTGGATTATAGTAATTTTTAAATTTAAATATTTTAAAGGAAATAAAAATTGAGTAGTAAAAATGTTTGGGAAAAAAGATTTTGAAAATGTTTATATGAAATAATTAGAAGAAGATGTGAAATTTTTAAAAGATTTGAGTAAAACACAAAGGTGATAGTTGAAGACACATTATATCAAATCAAATTTTTATTCAAATTTTAAGTAAAATGTAAATATAGATTTGAGTAAGTGCTCGGTTCTACCTGGCTTTCAGTGTACAGCCGCCATGTACGAAGAAACAAACAAATCTGACGGTGAAAAAACCATAACAGCAATCAATTTGTGGGTCCCACTCTTAATTGCTTGTCTTTCAAACCTTTCACATATCACCGTTTGGTCCACTTGCATTTTTTTATTTATTTTAGTCCCTGGCACTCTTGCTTTTCTTTTAGGACCCGTTTGGGGTGTGACATAAGATTATTTGTCCTTGATAGTTATACTGGAATAGATAACAATCCATGCTGAATAAGTAAATTTTTGTTTGGTTGTCTTTTCTGTTATTCTCATTGGAAAACGTAAAATTGATCTTTTTGTTGTTTGGTTCGCCTTGAATAAAATAAGGATAAGTGGTAGATAAGAGATGGATAAGAGTTTATAATTTTTTAAATGACAATTATACCCCTGCATAAATTATTTATGTTTGGGAATAAGTATAAGAGATATGAGTGTGATATGATAGATGTGACAGTTTTTGGAATGTGTGCAGAGAGTGTTAGGTGAGATAAATATTTTAAAATGACAGAGAAGAGTATTTTTATTCATTGGCATAGATAAGCCCTGATAAACAATTCCACCATTTTCTTGAAATAGTTATCAGGCCTTATTCTAGCTTATCCATACATAACTATCAAAGTTTATTCTTGTCAAACAAACAGCTGTTTGGGGCTTATTCTACTGTATTCTTTCCTATCCACTCTTTATTCTCCACCCCAAACGGGGGGTTAAACATCAACCTTGGCTTGGCTTCATGAGTTTTTCTCTTTTTAATATTCACTGTCATTCGAGCTTTTCTTTTTAAAGCTTTACAAATCACTATTAGTCCATAAATTCCATTAATATTCATCAAAATTTAAATAATTTTCACAAATCATAATTTAGAATGAACAAAAATAATAATGACTAAAATAACACATAAGGGCAAATGAATTTGGTTAGTAATTGTCAGTTGTAGAAGAACAAGAAGATGCCCAATTCTCAATAATTAGAAGAAAAAAAAATTGTAAATTTTTTGAATTTAGTAATGTCATCTTATTTAATTAAAATAATATTTCACTTGGCTTAAAATGATATGGAATATTAGTATTAAAAAACGAGTGCTAATACACGCAGCCTGTTTTTACAACCCGTTTTACAGTCCGTACACTATGATAACATAGTATTTACTGCACTATCGTAGTGTATACTGCATTATCACAGTATATATTGCAGTCTATATTTTTTATTTTTTCACCATGAAAAATGTATACTAATGTATCTCATTATATATTTCATTTAATATAATAGCATGCACTTCAAATGTGAGTATATAATTTTCTAAAAAAGAAAAACGGATGAATTGCAATTTGGTCTGCAATAGGGCTATGCGTATATTTTTCCTTTAAACACATACCGGTGTCATGGGTGTTTATAGTCCCTATCCTCCACCACTCTCACAGCCCATTAAGGTGATGTACATTTATATAAATTGTTGAATTAAATTTAAAATCAATCTATTTGTTTATGTAAATTAATGCTTAACTTGCATAGGGTGTACAAATACCTCCTCACACATTTTATATGGGTGGAAATAGTCAATGTCTTCTATTTATGTACCATACATATCCTGTGAATATTTTTAACTAATTTTTGTGTGTTCATATATGTCATATTGGTGATTGAATATACTTATTAATACAATTTATATATAGGAAAATGATATGCCTAATTTATTGCCGTGGGGTCCTATGGAGAACTGAACATACCAACTTCCAATCTTTCAATAGAACACATCAACTCAACATACCGACTTCATAAATCAAGACCTGCAAGCCTCGAATAACATTGTTGTTAAAGATACACGGAAGCGGTGAATCAATAAATTATATCTGAAGAAATTTTGAGTTTTGGTAATGTGATAAAACAAAAAATTTGTATTTTCATGTATGTGTGTTCTTCTACACAATATTGGCTAAATTCATTTGCTTTAATGTGTGAGTTTTATAATTTATTATTTATGTTCATTATAAGTTATGATTTGTGAATATTATTTAAATTTTAATGAATTTTATTTAAATTTATAGATTAGCAATGATTTGTGAAGCTTTTTAAAGAAAAGCTCGGATGATAGTGAATAAATTAAAGAGAAAAAAAAACTTATGAAGCCAAGCTCAGGTTTAAAAATAAGAGTGCTAGGGTAAAAAAAAAGAAAAAAGAATGCAAGTGGACCAAATGGCAATGTGTGAGAGTTGAAAGAACTAAAGTAAAGTAAAAAAGAGTGGGACCCACAAATTCATGTGATGTGATAAATTTTTTACCGTCTGATTTGTGCCTTCTTACGTGGCGGCTGTATAATAAAAATCAAACAGATCCCAACATCAAAAAATATAACAGAGGATCCGGACCCATACCCACTCTATCCCACCTTGGGTTTACGGGTGCCTCTATTTGCACCCCTCAAAATGGGGTGCACACCTTTTTTTTATACACCCAATAAAAAACAATGAAACCCTTTAAACACCCATTTTTTTGAATCTCGCGACACAATCACTGTCAACATAAATACCAAATATCGACACTGATAGTGTTGTGAATGATCCAGTGTAGCATAGTTTTCTGAACCCTGCGACACAATAACTGTCAACATAAATATCAAATGTCGACATTGATAGTGTCGTGAATGATCTAAATGTTACGAGTTTAGTTTTTTGAACCTTGCGACACTATCAGTGTCGACATAAATATCAAATGTCGACACTGATAGTGTCGCGAATGATCCAAATGGGGTGTGCACATGATCCGATTATAAACGGATTTTTTGTTCATTATCCGTTTATGAGGGGTGTGCACCCCATTTTGAGGGGTGCAAATAGAGACACCCTGGGTTTACAACTCAAAATCCATATCCGCTTCATACCATTCCGGATTTTACATCTTGAAACCATATCTATCCCACTCCACCTTGGTTAAGGTGAGTTGGATCGGATCTATCCATAATTATATAACAATAAATTAAATAACAAATCATATTATTTTTTATATGAAACATAATTACATTAAAAAAAATTGCAAGTTATTCTAACATAAAAATACATAAAATATAAATAGTTCATGAGATCCATTACATATAATATTTGAAAGTTAATTAAAATATCTCAAAATACATGATATAAATTGTTCCTTCCAAATTACTTATAAGACCAATAAACAAGTTTTTTGGCTTACATGTTGAAAAAAAAAGAAAAAAATTAGTTTACAGTAAAATATCAAACATCAAAAAAGAGATAGTGTTTAGATTACTATAAAAGTTAATTTCTTTTGTAGTTCATAAATTCTAATGACCGGATATATTGTTCAGGGATTTTTTTTCCAATGCCTCGTTATTCAAAAAAATTGAAATTTAATGTAGACGCTTATTGGGAATTGGGAATCCAATATCCAACATCATCATCCAACAACAAAAAAAAATACTCCCTCATCAAACTGTATATATTTGAACAGTATATTCTTGTCAATGATCTACACAAAGGCTTCTAGGGTTTTCCTAGCATCTCTTCACTGTATCCTTACATAAAGGTATTTCTATGATATGTTTTTTTTATTACATTATTTCGTGTGAATTCGAAACAAGGTTTTATGTAATATATTGGAGACTCTGAAGTAGGTTTCTATAAAAAGAGCATGATATTTTTAAAGGCTTCTAGGGTTTTCCTAGCATCTCTTCACTGTATCCTTACATAGAGGGATTTCTATGATATGTTTTTTTTATTACATTATTTCGTGTGAATTCGAAACAAGGTTTTATGTAATATATTGGAGACTCTGAAGTAGGTTTCTATAAAAAGAGCATGATATTTTTAAAGGAAAAAATTCATATAACCCCCTGTAAATTGCCTAAAATCCATATAACCCCCTGAAAACACCTAATAAATCTAAATAACCCCATAAATAAAATTTTCGTTTACATATGATGAATATTTTGTGAATATTATGTTTGGTTAACTCTGGTAGAAAATACAGTATACCAAAATGTAAAAAATCTTCTATAAATGACGATTTTATCTTTCAGAGTTTTATAATATATCCAAAATGGTAAAAAAAAAAATTTCATAAGATTTTTCACATTTTTACCACATTGTAATGATTTTAGTATATTGTGTCTTCAATCAGAGTTAACCAAATGAAATATTAATAAAATATTTATCATCTATTAATGAAAATTTTATTCAGGGGGTTATTTGGATTTTCTAGATGTTTTTAAGGGGTTATATGGATTTTAAGAAATGTCAGGGGGTTATATGGATTTCAATAAGATTTCAGGGGGTTGTATGGATTTTTCCCATTTTTAAAATGATGACAAGAAGGAAGGTTGGTTCTGCCTTGTACATCACATGCCAACTCCATCTGGATTAGATTACTTGTTGGATATGACTTGGTCCACAGCTGGGCATCTTAAAATTAGTGTTTAATGGCGGGGAGGGAAAAACAAACAACTCCGCCTGTCTGCACCAAAAAATAAATATTTTTTTATAAAAAAAATCAGTGTTTGCGTGGCCCCACCGTGTTTGGATCAACTGTGCCACTTAACTTGTTATTATATAAATACCGAACACCAACAACAACATTAAACGAATTTTAAATACTTGACTGCTGAACTATTCAATAACTTTTGATTAAAGAAAAGATACCATGCATAAGGAATTACAAAACACAAAAAAAATTCTATGTAAAGCTAGAATATGCAAGAATCCTTCAATGATAATTGATATATGTAAAGCTAAAAATTCAATAACTTTTGATTAAAGAAAAGATACCATGCATAAGGAATTACAACACACAAAAAAAATTCTATGTAAAGCTAGAATATGCAAGAATCCTTCAATGATATATTGATATTTGATTCGAGCCTTTACCTTTCTTGTTTAGGTGTGTTTACACACAAAAAAAATTTACGCGGTAGCTTTTTGAAGAGCACTTGTCATGCAAATATCAAAAATTGTGTCAGCTCTTCCAGATAAAAGTTGTTGAAAAATTCTTTCAATCTACGTGTGAATTTGTTTAAGTAATTCAATTCATTGGGTTCTCTGAAAATGACTCTTGTACATAAAATACAATAATAATAAACTAACATGTGTGCGCAGAATTGATAGATTATAATCATACTGAATCAGTCTCGATTCAATTTATATTAAGTGAAAAATATTGTTTAGTTAAATTTTATTTGTTATGGAAACTTATGTAGGTATCTATTACTGTGTCTATATGTTGATGTTAATGTAATATCAGATTTCTTTTATCCTTTCTTTTTCCTTTTTTTTGTGTGTGTGTGTTGGGGGGGGGGGGGGGGGGGGGGGGGGGGGGGGGGGGGGGGGGGGGGGGGGGGGGGGGGGGGGGGGGGGGGAAGGGGGGAGGGGTATACATTGCTGAGGATCTACATTTCAGTCAGAATTGATGTCAAGCATCTCATTATATTGCATTTATAACTCATGCCAAAGTGAATCAGTGGCTATGCAAACAGATTATATATTACAACTTATATTCAAATATGCATTTCCAATAAATGTGACTACAAGCCATCAATCTATTATCCAGCAATGTAATAATCAACAATTGGGTTGCTACCTAACAAAAAAAATTCAATTACTTAATATAGTTCACAACTCTGACCATAATGAATTGAGATCCCAACTAATCCTTTCAATGTCAATCTTTACATATAATGTGAAAATTTACCTACCAATTCTAGACTTGTAATGTGTAAATATAATCATCCAAGTGATAATATAGTATATACTACTATTCATGTAAGATGACATAAATTGTTGAGTTAATTCTTAAATTGGCGGCCCAAAAGAAACAAAATCTTTGATATAGTTTCTCACTAAATGTCATAATTGTTCATCATAACCGTCTTATAACTTGTGATGAACAAGTTATAAAAGAGGAAAAGATGGGTCATCAATCTCATTGAGAAAGAGAGTCTCCATCACATATCAGAATTAAAGACACACATAGAGGCTGGAAGATCTATCCATCTAAAGCATCTCAAAAGAAAGGATCTGAAGGTATGAATATCAATATGGATTTAGGTATGTCTCAAAAATAAATTTAGGTATCTTTCAAAAAATAACATATACTCAGCAGTTTGGATGAACTAGAAACAGTTGTTGGGGGCATCACTTCATTAGCATCACTAACCAAAAAGAAGAAAAAAAAAACCAAAAATGCAAATACCGTTTTTCCAAAGAGATTTTCCAATAGCCACACAACTTTTTTGAACTTCATAAAGTCATAGTATGAATATACAGAACAATGATGTTTGAAAAGGCTAGCAAATTGTAGGGCAAACCCTTTCTTAATTATAACGGGATCTTGGAGGGTAAACCAGGCAGGCGAGGATATATCTTTGGTGTTGGTCGATCTTTCAAGTAAACAGCAGCAGTTCTCTGTCCATAAGGGCCAAACGACTCCACTGAAAAATAATTAAAAATGTGTCAAATGTCAAAAAATGAGCTTCACTTGCAATATATTGCATTCCATCAACCAACCATATACATTACACTCATAAATTAAAATGAGATACTAAATAGTTTCATTCATCCTGTCTTTCCAAACATCACATATAGTTTAGTACCCTTAATTCCTTGTACTTGGCCAAGTGAAACTTCAATCTTCTCCATGCTTGGTTCTATCCAGATTATTCAGGTTAATGCACCCTCCCCCCCCACCTCAAAATATATAAATAAGTAAATAAATAATAAAAAGAATTCCCTGCCAAGTGAATCAGAATTCATTCAAAGCATCAAATCCTGAAATGTTGTTTCTTCTCTTTCTTCCCTTTTCTCTAATATATTTTCAAGTCCATTTGACCATAGCCATTACCATCTATTTTGTCTTATCAATGACATCAAACAACCAATCACTCACAAATCTTTCACTACACAAACCATTGCAACTTCGGTTTTATCAAAGACTGGGGACGAGGCTTAGCGGGCACTAAAAATATCAAGTTCCAATGTGGTTCCTTGAGAATCATGGCCTGACAGTGGGAGCCACGGGGTGGTCATGGGGCTTAGAATCCACTTCTACCCGGTGCCGTTAGCCAATAGGGCTATGTTTAGGTTCTTCAATGTTTGTTTTACTTCTAGTTCTTATTGCTTTCTTCCTCTTCCTTTTCCAATTTCAGACCCTAGCAATTTCGGTTTTAATATAATCAAGGTAGCAATTGTCTACCATTTCTCAAAAAAAAAAAATCATTGCAACTGTTATACTTTCTAAGTGATTATAGAGAATCATTAAGTAACATCAACATGGTAATTGATATAATTCTCAATGATATGTTCTCTCGGTTCCCACATTTCTCTCTTAAATCTTAAATCTCTTATTTCAATCATACTTTCTTACACCTAAAATTTAACTTAGAGATTTTGAGGTTTAACACTTACTAGATTACCCAAACGTTCAATTTAGCAATACTATGATATAAGACCCACTCTTTTATGGAAAAGGAGCTATATAATATGTCAAAAACTGTAAAAGAATGATAACTCAATCGGATTATAGCAGCATTACTGCCAACTTACTCTAGGTAAAACTAATTTAATCATTCTATTTAAAAATATATGTATAAAGGTATTGATACTCAAATTTCTCAAAGATGTGAGAAATAGGTGTGCCTCTGAAGAACCATATAAATGTCAACTCACTATTTTAATAAAAAAAAAAATTAAGGATCTATTGCATCAACTCTTTTTATCCCTATATAAGCAACACAATTATAATTGACCATAATTTTCCATTTAATTTAAACAATCAAATAATGTCAGATGATACGTTCCAAGCTGCATGCTCAATCATGTCAGCTTACAAACATTGTAATAAATTATATGCATGAAAAAAAGACAATAGAAACAAAATACCTCTATATAACTGCAACATTGATGCCCCCATAGATTGAATTGCCTTCTCTGCATTTTTCATTTCCTCCTGTCAGAAAAATGTCAAACAAATTAACGTTGGAGTTGGGAAAAACAAAAACAAAAAAGTTGGAAAAAGTTTTCATTTGCAGAGAGAACTGCCTGGAAAAAGTGTCAACTGGTTAACATTGAGGAAAATGATTGAGGAGTAAAATTCATACAATTGAATGTGTAAGTGCAAACTAAACCAATAATTTAGCATCACTATTCATTCATCCTAAAACTATACCATTGTTATACTTGGAACAATACCGTAAAATATTCTTCAACAAAATATTGTAAAACTTGACCATTCACTTACCCTTTTTTTTTCTAAAAAAAAAATGACTATTCAGATGTTTAGAGATGCTCTTAATATGTTGAATATAAAACACCTAACTCTGAAAATCTAAGCATGAATAGATATTTAGTGATTTTCCTATAGGTTAACTTTTATTTTCTAGGTGACTTAATGGACTAATTGTTCTTCCTTTATGTTTAAGTTGTCCTATATGCTATTGTTATTAAGCATTTGGCTTTCCCCTTATGATTTGTTATAACAATAAATGAGAGAAACAAAATCATACATCATCAACATTCACAGAAGAAGAATATTTTGACAAGATGAACAAGTTAAATCTTGCAAGACAATACCATGCTTGATAGCCCTCCTCCACATACTATGATCTTGTTTCCTCCCATTCCCCAGGCCAAAAATTAAACAATTTCTCCACTCTACTTGACCAAATTATTTTCCTTCCTTAATCCTTACATCCTGGAATGAAAAAATCATAATTCTTTCCCACCGTTCTTTGTTTCCATTTTACCATTTAATGTCTTTAGTCAACAGACCAAGCCACTGGGGGTCCCATCATCCTTTGGCCCACTAGACTTGTTAACAATATTAAAGAGGACATGCAGAACAATGCCCCATAAGATGGCTGGGTTTATTCTTAGACACATAAATCAGAAGGTTGATAAATATAAGCCCACCACAGCTTTATCCCCAAACATTCAATAAAGGATACTTAATGGTCCTCAAACTATTTTGAAGAATGTCAGACCATCTAGCCAGAAGTAAATATATTACCAAGTTGAAAATATCTTCTTATTCTTTCACTGATTACATGGACATTTGTAAGTTGAGGCAACTGGCAATTTAAAGCATGATCAGGCGGTGGGTATGGTTCAATGACTTGGTAGTGGTGGATCAATGTGTGCCCCAACTGTTGCCCCATAGTCCACCCCACAGTCCTGATGGGCAGATCCGATGTAGAGATCTCTACTAGACACGTCCATCTTGCTTGTTTGCTTTGCTTTTTTGTTTTAGGTCTGTGATTGGGCATTGTGCTTTTATAATACAAAGGTGTAAGCCTACAGTTTTCCATATAAAAAAAACCAAGCCATCAAGTGTCACCCAAAGGAGTCAATAGTAAAAGAGATATCTATTATGACCCTGATGATTACGGGAAAGCCAAAGCGCCCATAAGACTGCAGGGACAAGGAGCTAGACACTTTAGCTTTCGTGCTCTTATCCCCCCGAGATCGAAGCTTCATTCCTGCCCGCCATAAGTCATCAAGGGTTGTGCATCCATCCACAAAGTCAGACGCTTCCGAAAGGCGATTCCATATCTATTTGGCCATCAGATACTCAATCATGATATGAGATGTGGACTCCTCTCCACCACTACATATTTGGCACGTCGTGTCCTCTTGTGGTGCCCATTTCACCCTATATGTCTTTGTTAGGAGTTTTTCAAGGTACAAGAGCCACATGAAGAAATTGATTTTCAAAGGGATTTTCGCCTTCCATATCTCCACAAATTTCCATGCAGTGACCTCTAGGCAAGGTATGTTCCTCCACTACTCATAGCATCGGCAAACTTAGAACCCCTCCCTTGGCTGGTCTCCAGCAAGCCCTATCCACTCTCAATTAGGTAAAATATGGCATTTTCTTAAAAACATTATCGTGCCAATTTCACATAGTAACCAACTAACCATGCAGATTATAGGACATTAAAAAATAAAATTGAAAAAACAAAGCATCACTTAACCAATGACATAAAACTTGTCCCATATTCCTCAACTGATACATTAATTTGCAAACAATCCAAGGAATTTAACACTGATTTCAAATACCTGAGGATCATAACCTTTTGCAGCAACAAACAACCCACCAATGCGAACCAATGGCAGACAGTATTCAGCTAAATAAGGAAGGGAAAAAAAAAATTAAGGATAAGTATAATGAAATTTGAAAATGTAATGATGAAATGCGTAAACAAAGGTCATCAATTTGGTATATACCTAAGACACGCATTTCGGCAACGGCTCGTGCCACTGCTACATCAAATGTCTCTCTCAAGTCAAGAGTTTGGCCCACACTCTGTCCTATAACAATATTTCACATGTTGCATGGTTAAAACATGCACATAGTGCACCATAGATAAATAATTTAGAAAAAGGAGAGCCATCTCACTGAAAAAGGACGCTCTTGAACCACAATATATTACAATACATTGAAAAAAGATTAAAAAATAAAGGTGGGACACATAGATGCGATATAGAGAAGTGCACAATCATATTGACATTTATGAAAATCCAACAGAAACAATCGAATCCCTATCTATTCTAAAAATAAAAGCATATGTAGAAATGTTCACTAGTGAAGCATAAGATAGATAGAACATCTAGAAATTAGAAAATACTCACAAAGCTAAAAATTAGAACATACAAGTCATGCCCTGAAGAGTGGAACATAAAGTTAAGAGATATTTCAATAAATGTAGACAGCATATGAGTCACTAAACCAGAAAGGCAAGGAACCGTGGATCAGTAAACCCAGTTTTCTCGTGTCAAAATCCTAACAGGTTGAATGCAACAACTGACGTATATATGAATTTAAAAGACTCAAGATTCGACGAACAATAACAAGATCCAAGTACCTCTGCTCTACCACATAAAATCTGTACATTGGTCAAACCAACAAGATCAACGGCATGCTCCAAGAACCGGCACCGCTTCTGCATTGACTCTAGCAGCGTAATCTTCCAATCTGCCAAACAATTAAAAGCATCACACAAAATGCACCACTACCACAAAAAGGGTAAAACCAAATATGCCTGAGCATCTCCAATCTTATACAATTTAAATTTGAGTAAAACTCACCCAAAACTCTCTCCAACCATATTTACCCATGCCCATATCCATACCAAATCAAGCTTTCACTCAAATTTTTACCCAAAACAAGGGAAACTCGAACCTTTACCCAAATGTTTTATAGGAAATAATTGGGAGAGATAGGAAATTTTTTTAAAATATGAGTAGAACACAAAATGATGGTTGAAGATGACACACCCTATCAAATAAATTTTTTTTTCAAATATTTAATGAAATTTTATCTTGGTGAGTTGGCTAGCACCATTGGCGCATGTTTGATTCCCACCCTTAGACTTACCAAGGTGTCCGTAGGAAAACTTCCGAGTGGGTCGGTGCTAACACCCAGAGGATTAATCCTTTACCTCCGAAACAAAAAAAAAAGAAAAAAAGAAAGTGAAATTAGAGTATATGTTTGAGTAAGGGCTGGAGATGGCGACCACCCCCTGCATTCACTCACCAGGACAGGCGATGGCGAGGATGAGACCGGGAAGGCCAGCTCCGGACCCGACATCAACGAGTCTGAGACCATCAGAAGAGGCGGCATCACAGTAGGAGTTGTTGATAGGTGGGAGGATGGCGAGGGAATCCTTGACGTGTCTGCACATCACCTCGTCGACATCTCTCACCGCCGTCAAATTCATTCTCTGATTCCATTGGAGGAGGGTTTCGACGTAGAGAGAGATCTGTTGCTTCTGAACTGGAGTTAGGGTTTCGAAATTGGAGGATTGGTGGCTGGACTCCTTTCGTGAGTGGAGAAGTTGGCGAGTGTTCTGGGTTTGAAGTGTCCAAAAAGGGTGGGAGGTTGAGAAGGGAAGTAGGAACAGCAGAGATGTCGGGCGGTGATGTTGGGGAGCTTTTGATACCATGATATCAACATTTTTGGTTTCGGCTTTCTTGTGAGTTTTGGTTAATCTGTATCACATTTACACGCCATGACGGGTCTTCAAGATTTTCTGGCTGCAATGGGTCTTATCAGTTTCTTTTCTTCTTTTTCCTAAATAAAAGTTGTTAAATTTTATTAGTGAAAATCAAATTATTACAAATTAGGAAGGGGGAGAGATAATACCACCACCTAGATTACTTGAGGCATCATCTCTTCAACTAGCCATAGGCATTCAAACACTTATATAGTCCCCGTTTGAATTGAGAAATTGATTTATTCTTGATAAATAACTATACCGGTATAGATACCAATTCTATATGAATAAGAAATTTTCTGTTTGATTGTATTTTTTTTTATTCTCATTGGAAAACGTAAGAATAAATATTGAGCTTTTTTTGTTGATAAAGAATAAAATATATATAAAATGTAAAAAGATTGATTTGACATGTGAGCCCTTTGGTGTATAAAAGGTGTTGATAGGTGATTTGATGTTATAAAGTGTAAAAAGTTGATTTGACATATGGACCCATGAGAATAGATAAATTGAGTATAGCTTATCCTAAGGGTTAGTTAGAATTGTTATACTATCTTATACTCGTTTAAACTGACTTAGTAATACCCAGCAAACAGCTATTTTTCCTATCCATTCTTATACCATCCTTATCAAGCTTAAACCATTACCCAAACGGGCCAATAAGATATAATAATTAAGAGCACCACCTTTGGCTGCCATCACCCTATTAATTTGACTTGGATAGGCTCACTACCCAAATCCAAAATACACATAATCCTTACCGCCTTTTCCCTTTTCCTGCGTTCATACCACCTTGTGCGGCGATTGCGCCTGGTTTTCTCGACAATCGGCTGAGACCCATCGTCTGTTCCACCTCCGACCACTTTGAGGATGATCGTCGTCTCCATTGAGTTAGTTTATGATGTATAAGTTTAAAGAAAAGATTTCACTTCGAAAGGTGATAGTCCCTTCTTCATTTGAATCTTTGCTTTGTTTGTGTTTGTTAGGTGGCATTGATCATGGTTATTCTATTGATTGATGTAGTGTTGGTAAGTTTAGGGTTTATTGTTTATAATGGTGATTCTTTAAAAACTTGTTTTGTTCATCGTTGTGATACGTATTAAAGTGTGTTTTTTGTTGGTGGTGTTGGTGAGAATTGTGACTTTGTGGTGATGGACATGGTTGTGGCTTGTTGTTCTAAAGTTAGTTATGGTATGTATTGTTGGTAATGATTTGGGAGATGGTGGTGACCATTTGGTTTTTTTAAGTATATATTTATTTGGTTTTCATCATTGTTGTTTTTATTAGCAGAAATTACTATGTTTATCAATCCAATATTGTTATATGTATTTCATTCAATTTGGTAGCATCAGAAAGTTTTTTTCAAATATCTTCAACTATATAGGAATGAGTAATGATGTTAATCTTTGTGCTTCTAAATGTATAGTTACAAATATTTGATAAAATATTTATATGTGATTATGTGTATTGTATGTGCAGAGGTCACTAGTACAATTAAAATTATATGTAGATGATTACATTTCGGGTGAGGAGGAGAGTATCCCCATCAAAGAGGCCATCCTGGCTGAGGCTACTCCCAATGTAGACACCACGGAATCTTTTCCAACATGTATAGTAATTTACGTCCTTAATTGTGTAGTCTCGTATCTTCCCTCAAATGTATATATAGTCTTTATGGTAAAGACACTAACGATCATCTTTTTTTTCTCTAGGAGTTCAATAATAGAACGAATTTTATCGATTGGATGAAGAGAATTAGCATGAATGTTGGGGTGATTGTGGTAATTGGCCGCTCAGAAGTTACAGGTTATCGTAGGCCAACACGTATTGATTTAATATGTGAAAGAGGGGGGAAGTTTGACACGTGACCAAATATCATATTTGTAGACAAAAAAGTCATAGTGAAGCATCAAACCAGATTAAAAAAAAATGTGGGTGTCCATTTAAATTGAGGGCTATTGAAAATACTAGAAAATGGTTTTCAAGAGTCATTTATGGAATACACAATCACCCCCTCATCCAGGATTTTGAGAGTCATTCATATACCGAGCCCCCACCGTCCCCACCTAAACGAGACCCCACCGGCCACGTCCCCCAACCATCCGATCTCAGTCGTCCCCATCGGCCCCATCCCCATTGGCCCTGATCTCAACCGTCCCCATTGGTGCTCATCCAACCGTGCCCATCGGCCTCGGCTCCGTCCGAAAGTGTCCCCATCGGCTCCATCCCCAACTGTCCCCACTGATGTCGTCTCCATTGGCACCACCGACGCTGTCCCTATCATCCCCACCTCTGATCTGCGCCGTCCACAGGCCGATCTCCACCCCACAGCCCCATCATCGGATCTCCTTCGTGTATGCTCTCCAATCTCTTATCTTGTTGTTTTTATTTTCCTATTTATTGTTTAATTGATTGGTTGGATCTATGACATGAATGGTTGGATGTGAAGGTGAAGGGGTTTGGGAAAAAATTTAAATAAGGTTTGGGGGTTAGGGTTTTGTATTGAAAATATTTAGGAGATGGTGAGGGCATGTTTATAAGGTTTTGGATTGACCATGAAAAAGTGGTCTAAAAAAAGCCAGACTAAACGAAGATGGACAATACACTGCCGAGGTCGTAAAAGGACGAGCTGCTATAATCGTAAGTTCTACGTTTTTAAAATATTTTTACAATCATTAATGAGAGTTGCATGCATTTTTAACTATAATTGCATGTTTATTTTTTATTGATATTGTGAAGACCAGAGTGCCAAAAACCTTTACAAGTATATACTTGTTTCAAGTGTAGTAACCATGCAGCATGTTGACATTCTTGCAAAGACACATTTATACTAGCAACCATTTATTACCTCATGATCAATATACTAGCAAAAACATAACATGTCATATCTCCAACATACTTGCAAAGACTCCAATAAAAAGCTTGGATGGGATACTGTTGATATCAGTGATCCACAAGCTTGGATTGATATTAGTGATATTTCTTTATAACATGCCATTACCTCTCAATGCCTTTTGAGAGGGAGTCCCTGTATTTTAACTTCTATCATCATATAGAGAGCAAGAAAATCCAAGTAAACAGAAGCATTTAAACTAATCAAACAAGCCTATAGTTACTACTAAGAATTTTTTTTTACAAAACTGAATAAATCATCCATTGATCTAAAGAGATCTCTCGAATAATGAATTAGAAAAAACAAAGGAGAAGAAGCCTCATGTGGTCATGTACCTTCTTGATGCCACTTTTTTCTTCAACTTTTCATGCTCAATCAGTCAAGTTTAGGAGTCCTCAACTCCTCATAAAAGGCTTTGGAATTAAGGCATTTCTTTCGTTCTAATCTTATTCAAATCTTCTTATTACATTACATTACATAGTACACTTGTAATAAATAGACCGGCACTTGTAGAATAGGAGGATTAGCTGAAATTTTTTTCTAACAAGATACCATAGAAGATATTTATTCTTTCTAGTGAGTTATATCATCTAAGAATCTTCCAGTCTTACTATGAAAAAACTTTATAGAAGCATGAAAAAAGTTTATAAAATTTCTACAGTAGATCAATGTATTATGGATCATGGGACTTTGTTCTACATAAATGTGCACATTGATATAATATATAGAAGCAATCATGGAACTCTAATATGTGTATGTGAGTGCTTGTTTATGGAAGAAATGTAAAGAGCGATCTTATTTAGTGGCATGCCCCCTAAACATTATTTTGTATTGTCTTTACAGGATGACCTAACCCAAAAGAGCAAAGAGGGGAGTTTTTGTAGCCAAGGCTCACAAGATATACTTTCAATGGCTTTGGGTACCCCAGAACATTTAGATAGGGTGAGGGGTGTTGGTCATTTTGTAATTCTAATCATTTACTTTCGGCTACCCAAAAGATCAGGTAGTAGCCAACACATTAAGGAGTTGACAGACTAGGTGGCAGAATTAAAAGCACAATTAAAGTTGGAGAAAGAAAAAGGTGGTAAATCTGAATAAGGCTCCAACAATTTAAGAAGTGAATTCAGATAAATAAATGCGAAGGGGTTCTGTAACCATGAAATTGATATTCCACCTCCAAAATTGAAGAGCTCTGTAAGGATAAATATTTTACTACAAATTTTATTCATAATTTTCAAGCAGTAATGGTTTAACATTTATGTTGTAATTGCTTTTGTTAACATTTATGGTTTAACATTGGTCATTGGATCATGAGAACTGTTTGTATTCTAAAGTAATTTTCTAATTATGTGAGATAAGACATTTGATTGCTAAAATGATAGTTAGGTGTGAATACATTTTACTCATTGGATCAGAGCTTTTTGCTTCTTGTACAATGCATTCTATTTGCTCCCAATTTGCAAGTTGTCTTGAACTATTGAAAACAATATCTACAATGTTATTTAATTTGTTTCCTAAAATGTCATATTGATTTACATTTGTAGTGCCCAAAGCAAAAAGGAAAAATCGAATGTGGTAATTTTGTAATAAAGTATATGAAAAATATCATCGAAAAAGCAAAAATTCACATTCTTCCAAAGGTAAGATCTCTATTTTTTTATTTGGTTTGATATATTTAAATTCATTGGCTAATTAACATTATAATTATGTTGTATATGCAGTTCAAAGGAATAGCCTCCTACATTGAGGAATGAGTGGTGCAACATAATTCAAAAACTTATCTAGTTGAATATTGCAAGTATTATTGTAATTTATGTTCATGTTGTAGTATATGATTTTGAAATTAGCAATACTATTGAGTAGTTGAGACTCAACGTGAAATTTGATGTGTTTAATTCAAATGCAAGATTTATTTTGTATATTTTCAGCTTGTATTTGCATGAAAATAGGTCGATGTAATAGAACAATTGTATGGAACATACGTTGTATCAAAATAGTTTTTTTCGTATGATGCGGTGGTTTTATTTCTAAAATAGTATGCAGTTTCAAAAAAAAGATCACGGTTCAAGTACAAATGTAATATTCTCATAATGTAAATTATCACAGTCGTCAAATAAACCATGATTCTTACTAAGGAAGCAATCACGGCTCTCATAACCACCATGATAACTAACCAACTAACAATTATGGTATATACTAAAACTGTAATTGTTGCACTATAAAAGATCACAGTTACGTATAAATAATTTATTCGTAGTTATGGATTGTGGTTTGTATTTAAATGATCACGGTCATATGACAAAACGTGATCATTACTAAAGATATAATCACGATTTTCATAAAAACCGTGGTAGTTAACCAACTAGCAATCACATGGTAGTCTAAAAACGTTATCGTTTATCACCAAAAGGTCATGGTCACTAATTAAATCGTGATCTTTACTAACAAACAATCTCGGTTATCCACCATGATGATCATCAAACAAAAGATCACGGTCACCAACAAAAGATCACAGCTCAGTAGATCATGGTTTGCAAACCGTAATGTTTAACTTTTGATCACTGTTTTTAGCTGTGATCATTGACCTTTTTTGTAGTAGTGCATGTATTTGATTGGCATGTGTCCTCGATTGGGACATCCTAATCCACTGAAGAGTCGAGATCCTACTAATGTTAGCTCAATAAGAAACATATATAATACGCATATGAAGTTGCGTATTCAAGAGACTTGTGATCGTACCAACATGCAACAACTGATGGAGATATACAAGCATGGGTATATTGAGCGACATCAAATAGGGGTAGAGGGTGAGAGGGTGTTTGACATTTTTTTTGCTCATCCTAAATCCATACAACTTATTAGAGCATTTTCGCTTGCCTTTATAATGGATTGCATTCACAAGACAAACCATTAATATAAATTGCCCCTCCTTAAAATAGTTGGAATCACATTGACTAGGAAGACTTTTGCTGTCCCCTTTGTATACTTGAGAGTGGAGAAAGAAGATAACTTTGCATGGGTGTTGTAGTGCTTCAAAACACTTTTTGATGGACAGCTGAAGGCTGTTTCTATAGTCTTTCCAAGCACTGTGAATTTGCTATGCCGTTGGCATATTGGGAAGAACGTTATAAAGAATTACAAAAAAAGTTCTCCAAACAACAAGCATGTAAAAAATTAATGGATGCATGGTCCGAAGTGATGAGGGCTTCAAGCAAAGAAGATTATACAAGAAAATAAGAAAATTCACTTTTTTCGCAAATGAATTTCAGAACTATGCATATGTTATCTCTATATTCGGGTCACATGGTTGGACAAGCACAAAGAAAGATTTGTGTATGCACGAACTGATAGACACACCTTAGTAATAATACCACTAATCGTGTTGAGGGTCACCATGCAAAGCTAAAGAGGTATATATCTGTTTAGAATTTTGTAAATTTATGGCAAACAATTCACAACCTGTTGGAGTTACAAATTTTTGACACTCATGCCTTGTTCGAGGAGAGACTTATGAAGATTCTTCATAAGTATCGAGACCCCTTGTTTTGGGATCTCGTTGGTGTAGTTTTAATATATGCCCTTCAAAAGATCGAGCCTGAGGTGTATATTAGTGATGGGGTCGGTTCAAACAATGATATATGCAATCATGTGATCCAAGCAACTTGTGGTCTACCACGTGCACAAAAGATTGTTGAAAACAAGCGTGAGAGTTGTCCAATTTCTTTATTGATCATCCATCCATTTTGGCGTAAACTCGGTATGACTCTATTTGTTGAAGACTATTCTGATGTGGTTGATATTACGTAAGAGATTGAACTACTCATGAAACGGTTCACAATTGGGAATACAGTCCAAAGAAAAGAAATAAAAAAAGGTCTAAAAAAGTTAGGTGACCCCGCTGCGACACTCTTATTAGAGTCTACTATCAAAGTGAATATTAGGGGCCGTAAGAAAAATGGAAAGAAAAGAATTAAGGCCATCCAAGAGGACTCAACCAAGAGAAATCTAAGTGATTTTAAATATGTTCTTTAATTGGTTGACAAATTCATTGTTTCAGAAACGTTTTCTCTAACACACTCGCAAATGAAGGATCAACAATTTTCTAAGCGATTCAAGATAGTTGTGCAACGTTCAAGAGTTCTCCATCATTGATTTATGGGGTGCGATAAATATAAGAATGAATTTTAGATTTTCTGTCGCCTTTTATAATTAACAGATGGGGCCATACGGTAGGGCTTCCCCACCTAATCTAGTGCAGGCGCAGTCAAAAGGAAAAGCTGTGATGGTCTATGATGGTAGGTCTCATAACCAGGGGCCTCACCGACCTGTTATAAAGGAGGCTGATGGGAGGGCCCATAGGCATGTGTCTCTCAATGCTAAAGGCAAGCTATTTGTCGCTGTGACAGCCTCTAGGATGGAGGCCCATTGGCCCGAGTAGTTCAGTGTGCCGGATTGTTTTGACCCCAACCCAAGAAGATAGCCAGTCTATGGTCACAACGTACCCAGGGATGACCACTATGGTTATTGAGTGGTGGCTGTATTTCTAGGGATGCCGAATGAAGGTTGGCGTGATGTCAGGAATGACCTTCTAAGGATTGAGCAACACTCAGATGAATATAACTTAGTGTTTTACTGGTTGGACCGTGTCGAAGAGGTGAAGAGGAGTCTATAATATCAAACTTCAATCGCAGGCAAGGAGCACTCTATAACAATGCCCAAAATGGGATATGTCATCTTATCATATTACAAAATTGTGATAGTGCTCAAATCCATTAATCAATGCCTGACTTTTTTTTCAATAAGAGATCCTACACCTCCTACATCTTCATACCAGATCCTAGTATGGTTATGTTGGAGGCTGTCATTTTCATGGTTTGGAGTGAACTCCGGATGCTCCTTTACCTCCAATTACAATGACTTGGGAAAGATTCCATTTGGATAGTGCAAGCTCTTAGGCGACACCGTACATCAGTCAAATGGAGGTATTCAGAAGTTTAGCTGGTATCAATGTTACTTTGGTCAGCATCGTAGACCTTGTTTAGCTACAAAGAAACCATTGCATTTTGTGTAGGATTGTATTTTTGTTAAGTCTTTACATAGAGACATTTGTGTTTATATTGTGCAATTGTACAACTTTTGTATATGACAGCAGTCATTCATTTTGTATATAATAGGGATGTTAACTCCAAATTAGAAAGTGTTCATTTTGTATGTGATAGGTTCCGGATTGGGTTAGACACATTGAGTGTCTAGTGTCTACAAATTTATAAACCCTAGACAATCTTCTTGTTGATGAGAACAGTATGAAAACTCCTATGTTCTGGAATGGGTTAGACACATGTAGTGCTTAATTTGTTAAATATTCTAGACAATACTCCAATTAATGGAAACAGAAAAATCAATCCGTAGATTCAGGAATTGGTTAGACATATGGAGAGTATTTAAATTTCTTACAATATTTATGTCAATGGGAACAGAAAAATCTTTCACTTGATCTTGGAATGGGTTAGATGCATGGGATGTCTATGTATTTATATATCATAAATTACCTTTCCGTAGATGAGAATAGAAGAAAAATTAGAGAAAAAAATTGAGGGTTCTATAATGAGTTATAGTAATGCGTTTGACTTCATATATCAAGTTTTCTCATGAAACGTGAGGGAAAAATGTCACAAATTCAACAATAGTTGAATTATTCACAGGTCTTTTCACATGATCCACTAATAAACATATAAAAACATTCAAAGTCTCTTGCATTCAAAGCCATCAATACCACCATTCAATACCACCATTCACATAAACATTCACACTATTTAAAGTAGGGATTTTTAGTTTTAAGTCCCAGAAACTATCGAATTTAGCGATCAATCCCTCACTTCTTCATATTTTGGTTTTAGTCCCTGCATTTAAACGATAATTTAGGAATAGGTCCCTGGTTAAGTTTTTTTAGTCCCTAGGAGGACCTATTCTTAAATTATCATTTAAATGCAGGGACTAAATTCAAAATATGAAGAAGTGAGGGATCGATCGCTAAATTTGATAGTTTCCGGGGACTTAAAACTAAAAATCCCTTTAAAGTAACATAGTTGTTGACTTTGAACAAATGATCCTACAAAAAACATATAATACACAATTGATAGAAACATTGTTGGTACTTAAATAAACATCCATTTCAACAAATCGAAGAAAAAAATAAAATGATTTGTTGAATTTATAAGATACATTTACATATCAATTGTCGTTCAACCTCTTAGAACGACGATCTCTAGTCGGTGACTTTGGGTGACCTAACGACGATGGAAGTGGTACGTTGTCTTGACAATAATCCAATATGTGTTGCATGTCCCTTTGCCAAACGTTTATTGTATGTCGACCTTGTGCGAGTGGCTACAAGTATTTTGATATATGGGTAAGCTACAAAAGAAAGAAACATTGATGTGCTAATAAAGCTATTGGATTTTTATCATTTGTTGATAAATGACAATCATACTTATCCAATCCTCTTGTGGTGTAGTCGAACCCAAACTGCCACTATATCTAAAATTTTTTTTACTCTCTAGCTTTGATATAGAAGGGTGGTTTATTATTCTGAAGCACCCATATACTCAAACACCATGTCCCATGGCTTGATATTTTGATGGCCTTTTGTTCTCGAACTTAAAAATATGTCCTCCCACTGCTCCATTTGAGTGACATTACTTTCATATGTTACTCGGTAGCTGCTAGCTAAGCGTGATCTTCTTGTCTTTTCAATGGGTTGAATTGACTTTTGTGGGATAATTTGGACATGACTACGTTGTCGGAGGTATCCATCATATATAGCTCACAAATCTTGTTGGCGACCAGACAACTTTTAAAGAACGTGAAATCTTGTAATGGAGAACGATCACATGTGGACAAGTATGGATTGAAATCAATTTATGAAAAGTATAAAATTGAGGAAGTTAAAGAAATTACAACTACCCACTTTCCTTTTGCATTTAAAATAAAATATATTACCTGCTCTGCTTCCAATGAATAAAGAATTTCCCTGATGAGAACAATGTTGTTCTTCTACAATCCAGGATTATTTCTACAGTCCTTCCATAGGGTCATTCAAGGCAATCCCCTATTTACACGAATCTCATCTCTCGGCCTGAGAATAAGAAAGTGCTTGTACGTACACCCATGCTACATTCATAAAGTCAATTACACAAATGATCATTTATATTAATATAATGTTGTTATAGAAATTTAAGGTACAAGTCAATAATATTTGTATTAAAGTAAGGTAATCAGAAATAGATTTGCACTTTTCCTTTGATGCCATCCCGAGTTGATGATACAAATGAGTTAAAGTAGCTGCCCCCAAGCATATTCTGTTCAGATCCTCAAGATACTAAAGATACTCCACAGAGACATATGTGCCAGTCTTATTAGCAAAAATGGTGCAACCTAATAAGTATAGGAGATATCCTCGAACAGCACACTCAATGCTATGCATGGGCATTGAACTGATCTTCATAGCAAGATTGTCCTTAAACCAAGATAATCTGACCGATCTTCCATTGAATGTTTTCAGTTTAGCAACAATGTCAGTTGGATTGAGGTGAAGTGCTCTGTGAACTAATTTCACAACTTCTTCTATAGTTATAATAGCTGGCTTGGACACCGCACAACCCATTACTGGAATACCTATGATCTGATCGAGATCATCCAAGGAGATGTCCATTTCTCCGAATGGTAGGTTGAATGTGTTTGTTTCTGGGTGCCACATCTCAACCATTACAGAAATTAGATGACAATTTACTATTTTGAAGCTCCATTGAACCAATGGTAGGAGGCCACTCCCCTTGGTTCTATTCATGAAGTCAATAGACTCTCATCCAAACTCCAACCATCCAATTGGATAACAGCTGTTGACATCTCAACACGGGACGCTCTTGCGCAAAAATACATTCAAAATTACATGAAATTCTATTTATCATAAAAATAAACAAACAAATATTTATGAATATAATATATACCTTGCCAATCCATATATGATATGCCACATGGTGTCCATAGTCAATGAGAAGCTCAATATTTTCTAGACCACCAGGAAAAGGACCCTTCATACTACCTTCATCAATATCTGAATCTGCGTCTACCTCTACTTCTTCCTCTCATCTTTCTCTTGTGGTTCGACCTCAACAATTCGAGAACTCGATGCCACTTCTTGAATGTATGGGATGATCGACATTGAAGGAACACATTTAGTCATCTTTTAGATTGACGTCTCTAATATAAAGCAGGCTGTGAAATGCGTGGCTTTGGAGGCATCCTGGAAATTATTGGTTCAAATAACATATTAATTAAGTTCACTGAGGGAGAGAAACATTACTAAAAATATAGAAATAATGGACAGAAAGCCTATAATCTATCAAATATCCAACACATTGATATTCCCACAATATTGACTCTTCCCCAGCACCCCCCTGAATCAATGGTGATGGAGCATTAAAAAAAATTGATAAAAAATTGGACTACAAGATAGAAATAGCCATGCACATTCTGATGAATTCATCATCAAAAAAATAAAATAAACAAACCCTCACTGTGGGTATTTGGAACACTAACAAGCCAGTTCCAGGTTACTAATGCAATTATAGCAAACAACCATCTGCATAGTAGATCAACCTGACTATTCAATAGAAGAAGACTCAGCCTAACTTGTGCACTAACACAATAATTCCCATTGAAATAAGATAAAACAGGGAAATCAAAATTTAAATTAAAAAAAAACAAACACAACCTCCATTACCAAATATCACCCATTTTGTTATTTGTGTAGAAGGAAAAATCAGACGTCTTCAAATATAATTGTGTAAATGTCTTTTTTTTGTCTTGACATGCAGCACATTAAACCCTAAATAAATGCAAATGTCTTTTTTACCCCGAGGAAGAACAAAACAACAAACAGATTAGCATGTCATTTAGATAAAGCTCTATGAGTATATTTAGAAAATCAATAAGGCCTGGGAGATAATGATAAAACCTTGGTTAAATAGAAACGTCCATTTTATACCTAGGAAAAAAAATAAGCGTGTCATTTAGAAAAAGGTGTATGGATAAAACAGGGAAATCAATAATTAAATTTTTAAAAAAATAAAATAAAAAAACTGACCTCCATTACCAAATATCACCCATTTTGTAATTTGTGCAACATGGAAAAATCAGACGTCTTTTAATAGAATTGTGTAAATGTCTTTTTTTTTGTCTTAACACGCAGCTCAATAAAACTTATTTAAATGTATACATTTTTTTACCCCAGGAAAAAAAACAACAAACATATTAGCATGTCATTTAGATAAAAGCTCTATGGGTATATTTAGAAAATCAATAAGGCCTCGGAGAGAGTGATAAAACCGCGATTAAATGAAAATGTCCATTTTAGCCCTCGAAAAAACAAATAATAAGTGTCATTTAGATAAAAGTGTATGGATAAAACAAGGAAATCAATAATTAAATTTTTTTTTAAAAATCTCAACCTCCATTATCAAATATTACTCATTCTATTATTTGTGCAGAATAGAAAAATCAGACGTCTTCGAATAGAATTGTGTAAATGTCTTTTTTTTGTCTTGACATGCAGCTCTTTAAACCATGGTTAAATTTTAAAGTTTTTTTTACTCCTAGGAAAAACAAAAAAACAAACAGATTAGAATGTCATTTTGATAAAGCTTAATGGGTATATTTAAAAAAAGTTTTTTTTAAGTCCCTACAAACCATCATATTTAGTGATCGATCCCTCACTTCTTCATATTTGGGTTTTAGTCCCTAGATTTAAAGGATAATTCTTTTTCAGTCCCTATTAGGGACTAGAAAGAAATTATCCTTTAAATCTAGGGACTAAAACCCAAATACGAAGAGTTGAGGGATCGATCACTAAATATAATGGTTTGCGGGGACTTAAAAATAAAAAAAAAACCCTTTAAAAAATCAATAAGTTCTAGGAGAGAATGATAGAACCGTGGTTAAATGAGAACGCCTATTTTACCCTCGGAAAAACAAATAAATTTATGTCATTTAAATATAGGTGTATGGATAAAACAGGGAAATCAATAATTAAATTTAAAAAAAAAAACATACACCACCTCCATTACCGAATATCAGCCATTATGTTATTTGTGCAAAACGGAAAAATCAAACATCTTCGAATAGAATTGTGTAATTTTTTTTTTTTTTGAGATACAGCTCATTAAACTCTGGTTAAATGTAAATATCTTTTTTACCCCCACGAAGAACAAAACAACAAATAGATTAACATGTCATTTAGATAAAGCTCTATGAGTATATTTAGAAAATCAATAAAGCCTGGGAGAGAATGGGAAAACCTTGATTAAATGGAAACGTCCATTTTGCCACTAGGAAAAATAAATAATAAGTGTGTCATTTAGATAAAGGTGTACGGATAAAACCGGAAAATCAATAGTTAAATTTTTTTAAAAAAAAAACTCCACCTCCATTACCAAATATCATCCATTCTATTATTTGTGTAGAACGGAAAAAACATCTTCGAATAGAATTGTGTAAATGTCTATTTTTTGGCTAGATAAAGTTGCATGAATAAAACAGGGAAATCAATAATTAAATTTAAAGAAACAAAAAAAAAACTAAAACCACCCCCATTACCAAATATCACCCATTCTGTTGTTTGTGTAGAACAGAAAAATCAGACGTCTTCGAATAGAATTAATAAATGTCTTTTTTTTTTCTTGACATGTAGCTCTTTAAACTTACGTTAAATGTAAATGTTTTTTTACCCCCAGAAAAAACAAAACAAAAACAGATTAACATGTCGCTTAGAAAATCAATAAGGCATGGGAGATAATGATAAAACCTTGGTAAACGAAAATGTCCATTTTACCCCTTGAAAAAACAAATATTTAGATAAAGGTGTACGGATAAAACAGGGAAATCAATAATTAAATTTAAAAAAAAGGGAAAATTAATTAGAGGTCCCTGGGACCTATTGTATAATAACAATAGGTCCCTTGACTTTTTCTGCTTTTCTTTAGGTCCTCAAAGTTCTAAATGTATTATGTTTGGGTCCCTGGGACTAACAGCCGTCCCATTTTATACCCGGTCTCCCCGTTATACCCTTCATTAAACCCCTGTTCTCTCTCCTCACGATCGTTTTTGCCCCAAAACAGCCCCTCGTCGAAACCCAATCGTTCCCCTCCCCCCCCCCCCAACCATCTCACAAACCCTAACATAGGAAGATCTCCTCCGATCGTTGTCCACACTGTGATTTTCGGCCTGAACAACGTCTTCACCAAGAACAATCAGGCCTTCGCCTTCGACCCCGACTCCTCCATCCTTCCCGTCTCCCCACCTCCGATGACGACGTCTCCGGCTCCGCCGGCTTCCTCTTCTCCGCCGACCACTCCCTTCGCTTCTCTCCCCTCCTCCTCCAGCGCCCCCTCTGGCGCCAGACCCCTCCCCTCCGCATCTCCCGCTCCAACCCCCTCATCGGCGTCATCGGCCCCGCCGGGCTGGTCCAGCTCGTTCATCGTCGTCGGCGGGGTCAAATACATCGGTGGACTCGTCGACATCGAGGACGGGCTCGCCGTCGAGGTCTACGATGTGGATGTCCCCGGAGCTCCGCTCGCACCGTCTCTTCTCCGGCGAGCGTGCTCGGTTGATGGTGATGAGTAAGCTCAGCTCAGCCTGTGATTTGATGTTGTTGCTTTTGCTGCTTAAATATGATCTTGGCATAACAAAATGTGTTTTGCGGGTCGTGTGTGTAACTATGTACACTTTTATAAACAGTATGTACACTGTTATACCTGTTGTATGTGTATATTAGGTTCAAAGGTTAACATATGTACACTGTTATTTTCAATTTGTACACTATTATACATGCTACAATTTTGTGTGTTATACTGTGTACATTGTTATCAACAGTATGTATAATGTTAAACCTGTTACATGTTCTGTTTATTACACTCTGTACACTGGTATTACCAATTTGTACACTACTATACCTGTTACATTTGTACCTCAAGGGGGTGACTTTGATTCTCTTAATTGATTAACTTATATTACATACTATAATATGATCAAATAGCATATGAAAAGATTTGGACAAAGAGAGGGAAGGAATATGAGTATAAAGAATTTCAAAGGAAAACATAGACTCTTGATGAAAGTTGTATATATAGGTGTGAATGAAAACATGGATCCGGATTAATTAAATTATAGTATATACACCAATAAAGAAAATAATATATATAAGAAGAGGAGAGAAAGGGTTCAAAAAGGCTTCAGAATTCTATATGGGGAATTACTACACTAGAGTTTGTGTTTGAGCGGAGGAGTTGCAACTTCTCATGCAGTGGACCTCTCTTGTGCTCTCTATAAACCATGGCTCTCTCTCTCTTTATATATATCTTTGTACTTCTCTTCCACGCTCAATCGCTTGCTACAATGCATTGGAGATGCTTAAAAGGAACAGCCCCTTAAAATGTTGAATTAATATAAAAAAAAAAGAGTTAATGGTGGTAACAATGTACACATATATATTTAAGGGTGTACTTAGACAAATAATTTCAATGCACTTTGGGAAGAATGGGTTAAAGGGTTCCTTGAATTCAATATTTTCTGCATTGCATGGGTTCTTTGAATTATACTCCTTCTGTATAGTTTTATATTTTCTCTATTATGCTCCTCTTGTATAGATTGGTGTGTATATTTTATATTTAATATGCAAAATCCTAATATGATATAGAAATTAACTTAACATTGATCCTTTTTTCTTGGGCATCCCCTATAATACAATTTAGGTCCCATGCCTACCATTTCCTTAAAAAAAAACATTGGTCTCCTTTTTGGCATTGTTTATGTTGACCTAGATGCTCAAAGAGTTATTAAGGTTGTTAGGCACAGGTTCATAGTTGGAGTTGTGGTCTCCTTGATTTGTAATTTCTTCTTAGTATCCAACTATGAAAAAGAGGTTACTTAAGATGTTAGGCACATATAAGAATTGTTTGCCCATCTAACTTGGTACTCTTTGTAGTTATAAGGATATCTACATAACAAAAGAACTTCAAAATTCATTGTCATGATCCTCCTGTACACTGTTATGCTCTTCATGTACATTGTTATTGTTAGACCTGTGTCATTTAGAGTCCTAATTTCGATCAGAGTCGCTAAAATTTTGATTTTTAGCTACCATCGGGGGTTTGAGAACTCTGATTGAAGATATGACTGCATGTTATGGGTCCTGGTATTGTTTAGTACTGCCCATAAAATTTTCGTTTAATTCCGATAACGTTTTTGGAATTATGCAGTTTTGGATTGGCATTCGGATTTGATTTTGTTAAAATCCAAGATGATGAGGTAAAAATCCGATGTTATTACGAGATGTTAAGTTTGGGGATAGCTTCCATATAGAAGTGAAATTGGATCAACTGGATTCGTATATTAAACGTTATGGGTATTTTTCCATGTATACCCCGGAGTTGAGAAATCCAGGCAGCAGCCCTGTAAGATATTTAGCCTAGATTTCGAAATAGCTGGAGGGGTTATTTGATCTAGGTGTAAACATGAAAGTTGTAGATAATCGTCTTATCTTTCAAATGCCACTGGAATCATGCAATTCGGAGCTGTATTGAGGAAGTTATGGCTGTTTAAGTGAAGGCTGCGCAGAGTTTTTAGTCCGAGGACGACTTGGTCTTTCACTCCGACTTTGCTTATTTAATCCCCAAATGTGCACGACCTTGGGCATATTTTCTTCCCTCTTTTGCTCTGGTCCAGCCCTTGTGTGTGTGTTTGAGAGGAGGAAGTGATGGTGGTGGAGAAGAAGAGCTCCATTGGAGGAGAGCAAGGTGTGTGTGCTTTCATTGTTGGTTGTTGTCTCTTTCCTTTCCCCATCTCCTCTCTCTCAGCCCCTCTAATGGTTTCCCCTCACTTTTTCACTCAGCCCACCATGTGTTTGTGGAAATGCCTATGTGAGGGAGAAGAAGGAGTGCTTGGTTGTTGGTGGAGCAAGAAGTAGAAGTAATCAAGGTTAGTATGTGTGCATGTGAGAGGAGTTGTTGTTCCTTCCCTTCTCCATCCCCTACCCCCTCATGATCTCCCATTTCACCCCCTGTTTTCAGCATGTGGAAGAGCTCCCACGTTGAGGCGGTGGTGGCGGTCGAGGTGGTTGCGGGCGTGCTTGCGAGCCCCCACACCTCCCCCTTCCTTTCCCCTCTTTTGGTGAGTTTTCTCTCTTCCTAAAGTTGGTTTTAAATGCATGTGGGGGGTGCTTGGGGAGGGCTTGCATGAGGTGCTCGCATGCGTGCGGAGTGCGCGGGAAGCGTGCATGAGGTGCTCGCATGCGTGCGGAGTGCGCGGGAAGCGTGCATGAGGTGCTCAAGGGCGTGCTTGGCCTTGCTCGATGCGTGCGAAGTGCGTAGGAAGCATGCACGAGGTGCTCGAGGACGTGCTTGACGTTGTTTGATGCGTGCAGGGTGCATGGGCAGCGTGCACGGGGTACTCGAGGGCGTGCTTGCGGTGCTCAGACGCGTTCGGAGTGCTTCGTGGTGTTGAGCAGCTTGTTATAGCCAAATGCAACCATGGGATGATCCTTGGCGGATTGATTTCAGGCTTCGGATTCAACTCGTCGCTCTCTTGCGTTTCGCGAGCCGTGCGCTCGTTAGGTGAGTGGTTTGATTCCAACCCTTCCGGGAGCGCTCGAGGCACGTAGGCGTGCTTCGCGCTTCCATGGGGCTTTATTTGCACCCTAAATATGTTAGATATCATGCATGCTAGGTTGTATAGCTCGTATATTGTGTAGAACCCCTATTCTACCTTATACTTGCCTATGTATTGTATAGAATATGGCATGATTTAGGTATTTTGTTTGAAATACTACCCTTATTATTATTGAACATATCTGGCATGTTTAACTTGGGTTAATAACGGGGTGTATGCGTAATAATCCCGATTTAGTACTCGAGGGTGTGGTATAGTTGTTGCACCCATCTTGTTGGGGCAAAACTATAACCAGCTTCGAGAGGGAATGAGGCATTCCCTCTCTCTCGCCCTCCCTCCTTTCGCGAACCGAGTGAGTAGATGTAGTTCCTACTTGACTCGGGTTTGCTTAGAATTATTGGCATACACCTATTGTCGCGCGGATCGCGCTTAACCCTCCCCTTCGAGTTGGTGATACCCAACGCCTGCTTAAGTCGTACTTATGTGATTGAATATTTATTATGCCCTCGTATGCATGTTTAAGTAGGCCATCCCTGGGTAGTTAATTGCATATATATAATATATGCCGATATGGCCATGATTCCTGTCTAATGTGTTAGACAAGTGTATGACCTCTTGTGGGGTCATACCATGGCTTCGACATTTAGAATTAAAAGTCTTCCCCGCATCTGAGTTATGCGCCCTGGAGGGAATTCATGAGAATTCATTGCGCCTATCGGTGTTTGATAACCGATGATGACGGATCCATAGGGATCGTATTCGCGAGTGTCGGGTGTTCTTACCTTCGTCGGTTCCGAGTAGAGACTGCCCGGCGTAGTAAAGTCCGGTGGAGACCTCCTGATACTACTCATGACGCGTGTTGGTGTGCCCATACGGCGGAGGTAGTGATCGTGGGAGGCTAGTCCGGTAGAGGCCTGAACCCCATGGGATGCTCCTGGGAACTATCCACGACGCATGTTGGTGTGCCCATATTGCAGAGATAGGGACCCGGGAGGCCACCAGGTAGTAGGGGCCACACCGGGAGAGACTACCGGAAGACGAGTGGAGTAGAACAATCGACCTCTTCCCCAAGAGCCTATGTCACCCCGAGGAGGGGGTGAGGGTGAGGGTGTGGTGGGTCGGCGTTGGTTCGATCTGCCAGTTCGTGTAATTTCCCAAGATCCTATGTCACCCGTCGGAGTGAGGGTGAGGGTATTGCTCCCAAGATCCTATGTCACCCATCGGGGTGAGGGTGAGGGTATTGGCGTGAGTGGGGTGGGCTCGAGTTGATACTCGACCCACCAGCTTGTGTAGTAGGTTTTCCCATGGGGTTCGCGCTGCGAACAAGTAGTGGTTCCTCCCAATATCGTCGTATGTCGTGGCCCAGATGTTGAAGCTGCCCTGACAGAGGACTCCCACTTGTAAGTACTCCCGATGCATTCGGCGGATGTACTGATCATGGGAGTGTACCAGGTGAGGCTACGCGAGGGTGGACCACCGGACGATATTGCGAGCATGAATTGTTCTCCCCTTCGCCGGATCCGTGTGGATGCTTCCTAGGTACGAGCCGCCCTGGGTGGACCCCCACCTGTAGGTACCATCGACGCTGTCGACAGTGTACTGACCGTGGCCGGCTCCAGGTAGAGGCTGCCCGGGAGAGCGCTACCGGATGACGAACGGTGTAGAACAGCAAGTTTTGTCCTTCAAGTCCCTAGGCTCACCCCTGTGGGGGCTAGGGCGAGGACGAGGTATGGTTGCACCGCCGTGTGACCTTGTTAACCGTTGGGTTTCTACCCATGGTTTCCTTGATAGGAGATTGCCTTAGGATCGAATGTTGTGTTGGTGTTTGGTTTCTGACCACTCACTGAGCTTGTAGCTCACCCCTCGCTTATGTTTTTCCCCAGTTGACGCTGAGTCGGATCCAAGAGAAGAGCTCCCCTGGCGCCATCCGAGTAGGAGACCCGCGTTCGCGTTGGATGTCTTGCGAGTCGGAGGCTATCAGCATTCCATTTTTATTGTATGTATTATACTTGTGCTTGTGCACGGTATGTAGACTGTTGATGTCAATTATTGTATATATTGGCTCTCACAGGACAGTTGATTGTGTACTCTAGTCTGTAATATGTCTTTGAATTACATACTTAGTCATTTGAGCTTCCGCTTTTTGTATATATTTGATGTCAGTTACTTGTGTATTGCCTTTTCTATTGTGGAGTATTTATTTGACCTCGTGTATGGATTACTGATATCATTTATATATTTGCCACGTCTCGGGGACGGCCGCCCTGGGGCGTGACAGTTATGTTTTCTCTGTTATGCTCCTCTTATACAGATTGATTAGTATATTTTCTCTGTTATGCTAGGTCCTCTGTCATGCTCCTCTTGTACACTATTATAAGTATACATGCACTCTTAATCATATATGGGAACATTGTTATTTTGTTTATGATGATATATATATCCTATATTGATAGTGCAAGATTGCAATATGCAAGTTCAGTGGCTCAAAATGTATTTCAATTTGTATCATTTCAGTGGCTCAAAACTGACCAATCACATGGATGACCAATGCCCACAACAATCCAATGGGTAAGTGTTGTTGTTATATTATCATGGCTTTATATCCCAACGTACGTGATACGATATTTATTTATGATATTTTCAGGGTTAATTGTGGTATGCTTGTGATCAAATACGGTGAGCACTTGATAAAGGGAATCATCATGGAATTTAGGCAGCAATACATTCCAAGGTTTCGAGGGGAGTATGTAGCTAAAATCATTTCAAGAGCAAAAGAGAGTGAGACTCGGATAAAGGAAATCTAAAAAGAGTGTGAATTGTACAAACAACAAATGTAAATATTACTCTATGGTTATTTTGTGATTCAGTGATGGTGATTTAAACAACAAATGCGTGCACTGTTATCAATTTAAATATTTGATATATCAGTTTCAAATGATGTTTGAATGTTTATTCGCTATTACAAGTTAAATAGATTTATATTGATTATTATGTGTACACCATTATGCATAGTGTGCACACTGTTATACACATATAAAAAGATGAAGTACATTGTTATACCATATGCGTACACTATTATCTATTAGATAGGTGCTGAGGTTAAAAATGGAAGAAAAATGATAGAGTGAATTGTGGATGGATGGAAGGACCTAAACAAAATGGATGGATGGATGGAGGGACTTAAAGAAAAGTAAAAAAAGTCAAGTGACCTATTGTTATTACCCAATAGGTCCCAGGGACCTCTAATTAATTTTCCCAAAAAAAAAACACCACCTTCATTACCAAATATCACCCATTCTGTTATTTGTGCAAAATGGAAAAATCAAACGTCTTCGAATAGAATTGTGTCAATGTCTTTTTTTTTTTTTGTCTTGAGTTGCAGTTCATTAAACCCTGGTTAAATGTAAATATCTGTTTTACCCCCAGGAAAAACAAAACAACAAATATATTAGCATGTCATTTAGATATAGCTCTATGGGTATATTTACAAAATCAGTAAGGCGTGAGAGAGAATGATAAAACCATGGTTAAATGAATATGTCCATTTTACCCCCGGGAAAAACAAATAATAAGCGTGTCATTTAGAAAAAGATATATGGATAAAACGGGGAAATCATAATTAAATTTAAAAAAAAACACTACCTCCATTACCAAATATCATGCATTCTGTTATTTGTGCAGAACAAAAAAATCAGAAGTCTTCAAATAGACCTAGGAAAAACAAAACAACAAACAGATTAGCATGTCATTTCGATAAAGCTCTATGGGTATATTTAAAAGATCAAAGGCCCGTGGTTAAATAAAAACACCCATTTTACCCCTGAAAAAACAAATAATAAGCGTGTCATTTAAATAAATGTGTATAGATAAAATAGGGAAATCAATAATTAATATTTTTTTAAAAACACCACCTCCATTGCCAAACATCACCCATCATGTTATTTGTGCATAACAGAAAAATCAGAAATCTTCTAATAGAATTGTGTAAGTGTCTTTTTTTGTCTTGATATGCAGCTCATTAAACCCTGGTTAAATGTAAATGTTTTTTTTTTACCCCAAAGAAAAACAAAACAACAAACAGATTAGCATGTCATTTAGATAAATCTCTATGGGTATATTTAGATAATCAATAAGACCTGACAGAGAATGATAAAACTATAGTTAAATGAAAACGTCCATTTTACCTCTGCAAAAAACTAATAATAAGTGTGTCATTTAAATAAAGGTGTATGGATAAAATAGGGAAATCAATAATTAAATTTAAAAAAAAAACACCACCTCCATTATCAAATATCACCCATTCTGTTATTTGTGTAGAACGGAAAACTCAGACATCTTCGAATAGAATTGTGTAAATGTCTTTTTTTTTGTCTTGACATACAGCTCATTAAACTCAAATTAAATGTAAATATCTTTTTTTACCTCCAGGAAGAAGAAAACAACAAACAGATTAGCATGTCATTTGGATAAAGATCTATGTGACGACCCGTGTCCCAAACCACCGACACGTGCACGCCACCTAAGCTCTGATACTAACTATGGAGGCCCGTGCTCAAAAACACCGGCATAAGCGCGTCACGTGCCTCGAAACTCACCATTTTATTTTAAACATCAAAATATCCACTCTCTATAATCATGTATGATAACAACCTTGGAATAACAGATAATCAACAAGATATATATAATTACCTATATAAACTCACCCAGGAAAGTTTAAGCAGTCAACAAAGCATCTAACACACCTCAGATACAGTCATCCATATATAGTATTTTAACATAGGTCTGGTTCGTTAGACCAGCCTCTACCAAAATAATCATATACACATCCAAAACATCAACAATATACACATCTATAACTACCTATCACCAGCTGAACGTGGCACCAAAAAAAAAAACAAGGCCAACGCCCAGAAACCCCACCTCTATTATGCAAAATAAGAAGAAAGAGAATGGAATGAGCAAAAGTTGCTCAATAAGTAACACAAACATTCCACGCACAATAACTCAAAGGTGATGTTCAAATATAATGGAATATTAGCTCAAACATCTCAATAAACATAAGGCCAAATAATACATACCAAATGAAACCACTGTTTGAATATCCATAGAGAAGAAAAAAGAATAACATCGCTGATCAACTCCCCAATGAACAGGAAAGGAATACACAACTAACCAGTCACAACTGATACTATCAATAGATATCACTAGGGTGCACCTTAATGATTGAGAAATGATACTCTGAAACACAACTCATACTCAAGAAGGAATATATTGATACTCTCAAACTCTCTCTAATATGAAGAACACCAACAATGTCAAATATACTCATTGTGGCCCTCGAAACATCTACAACACATGGATCGACCATTTCCACGACCTCATCTCAGCCCCCGCGTCTAAGTTGTACTCCACATATACACACATCTACACAAACCTCGCGTGTGGTCCTCAGAACATTCACCGCGGATTTACTACCTAGCCCTCGAAACGTCTAGACATGGTAGGAATTATCTCTGAGCCACCCTACAAGACCCATACATACTCACATGCGCTGGGGAAGTGAGATCAATAGTCATCCATATCCAAACACACCAAGATAATATATAACAAGCAGCGATACCAAGTACACCATAGGGTTCAACTAATAATAGGAAATATTAGGAATCAATAGTGATGGAAATAATTCTAAAACTCAAATAATATATAACCAACAACAATGAAGAGTGGAACAGGAAGGAACAAACGAATAACGATTGGGTCACTTACAACAATATCACGTGGAAAAGAATGGTAGAAACAAATATCGGTCATATTACTTACCTCATAATTCACAACTCCAAGCTGGACTCCCCCATTCCAGATCCTAATCCACATAGAGAGGAACCCACTGATCAAAATATAACCTCAATCATACTAAGATGAAACCCCATTAATCAAGTAATTCCTAAATCTACCAAGACAAACATGACATCCCCATTACAAATCCTAAATTAATATAATAAAATCAACCCTCAAATACCTATTTCTCCAGCCCCAAAAATATATTAATATTTCAGCCCCAAATCACAAATTTTGATTCAAAACTGAAATAGAACAACCCTAGACGAAGAAGAACAATGAAAAGAACATGAATCTTTACCCAGTATATCACGAAAAATACTCCACGAAGTTTTTTTCAAATTTTCCTTGATTTTCCTTTTTTTTCTCCTTGAAATGAGTCTCGTCCGACTCCTCTTTCACCAACAATAAAGCCCACCGACTCTCCCCTCTAGAAATTAAGAATTCTGGGAAATTACCAAAATACCCTCTTTTAGAATTCTGCACAACTTCGACTCAAACAATCATATCTTCTTGTAGGAAAATCCACTTCATATGAAACAATTTTTATTGGAAAGCTGATAAAAATATCTACAACTTTTATGTTTATGCCTAGATCAAAAGAAGCCTCCAATTATATTTAAAATAATAATGAATAGAAGACCTCACAATTTATTCTTCTAAGGGTAAAAATGGTAAAACAACCATAACTTTTATAATATAGTTCCAACTAACGCCAAACCAATTTTATATGAAAGGACTAAAAAATAAAGACTTCATATGTTGAGCGTGAATCCCAAATATATGCTTCGAATGTGCTTTCTGAAAATTAAATCAAATGTATGACTTTAGGGATAGTAAAGACCAAAAGCCCAATAGCATAAAATTATCTTATCCTGCGATACAAGCATGTAAATATTAGCATAAACCGGTATAAGAGGGTTCGAGTTATTACAATCTATGAGTATATTTAGAAAATAAATAAGGCCCGGGAGAGAATGATAAATCCTTGGTTAAATGAAAATGTCCATTATACCCCTAAAAACAAAAATAATAAGCTTGTCATTTAGATAAAAGTGTATGGATAAAACAGGGAAATCAATAATTACATTTAAAAAAAACCAAAAAAAAACTCCACCTCCATTATCAAATATCATCCATTTTGTTCTTGGTGCATAAACGAAAAAAAACGTCTTCCAATAGAATTGTGTAAATGTTTTTTTTTTGTCTTGACATGTAACTCATTAAACCATGGTTAAATGTAAATGTTTTTTTTTACCCCAGGAAAAACAAAACAACAAACAGATTAATATGTCATTTAGATAAAACTCTATAGGTATATTTAGAAAATCAATAAAGCCTGGGAGAGAATGATAAAACCTTGGTTGAATGAAAATAACCATTTTGCCCTTAGAAAAAGCAACTAATAAGCGTGTCTTTTAGATAAAGGTGTATCGATAAAATAGGGCATTCAATAGTTAAATTTTAAAAACAAAAAAAACAAACACCACCTTCATTACCAAATATCACCCATTCTATTATTTGTGCGGAATGGAAAAATCTAACTTTTTTGAATACTGTGTAAATGTTTTTTTTTGTCTTGACATGCAGCTCACTAGACCCTGGTTAAATGTAAATATTTTTTTTACCCCCAGGAAAAATAAAACAACAAACATATTAACATGTCATTTAGATAAAAGCTTTATGGGCTTATTTAGAAAATCAATAAAGCATGGGAGAGAATGATAAAACCTTGGTTAAATGAAAAAGTCCATTTTACCCCTGGAAAAAACAAAATAATAAGTTTGTCACTTAGATAAAGGTGTATGGATAAAACATGAAAATCATAATTAAATTTAAAAAAACAAAAAAAAAACATACACCACCTTCATTACCAAATATCACCCATTCTGTTGTTTGCGTAGAACGGAAAATCCATACATCTTTGTATAAAATTGTGTAAATGTCTTTCTTTTTGTCTTCACATGCAGCTCATTGAACCTTGGTTAAATGTAGATGCCTTTTTTATCTCAGAAAAAATAAAATAACAAACAGATTAACATATCATTTAGATAAATCTCTATGAGTATATTTAGAAAATCAATAAGGCATGTGAGAGAATAATAAAACCTTGATCAAATGGAGACGTCCATTTTACTTATATTTCAATGAATTAAATGATATTAATTTTAAAAGAATATAAAAAATTCCCATCGCTATATATATCTCTATACAACAAGTGGAGGGTTATAAAACTGCACTTGGAAATAAAAAAAAATTGACAGTAGTAGAGGTTTTTTTAAATTTTCAGAACTCATATAAGAGCATCTCTAATCGGATACCCAAACCTTTACTCAAATTTAAATTTAAGTAAAATTCACCCAAAATCCTCTTCAACCATTTATTCATATCCATACCAAATCAAGCTTTTACTCAAATCTTTACCTAAATCAAGTAAGACTCAAATCTTTATCTAAATTTTTAACATTTTTTCCCTTTATTTTCACATTTTCTTCCAGTATGACATTTTTTTTTCTTTCAACCCCTTGAATTATATTTGATGCCTTCCAACCTCTAATAATTTTCACCATGAAATAAAAAAAAAAGTTGTCTTCTTTCTTAAATCTTTTTCTTTGTTTTTTAATTTCTTATTTTTACTCTAATAAAAAAAACATTTTTACCTTTTTTTTTCAAAAAAATTGATGATAATAATTTTTAAATTTAAATATCTTGAAAGGAAGAGACATTGGGTAGGTAAAATGTTTGAGGAAAGAACTTTGAAAATGTTTATAAGAAATATTTAAAAAAAGATGTGGGTTTTTTAAAAGATTTAAGTAAAACACAAAATGATGGTTAGAGACACATCAATTAAATTTTTACTTAAATTTTAAATAAAATTTAAATATAGATTTGAGTAAGAGCTGAAGATGAAGATGAAGATGATATAAATTACACTTATAAATCAACATTTAAAATCCGTTGTTCCTCTGAACCAAACAACCGGCCCATTTTTTTCATTTAAAAAATAAGACCGTTCAAGAAGAGCCAAAAACTCCATCCTCACTCTTTGCCGGCCCTGCAACTTGTCTCTACTCATTCGTCCCTCGCTCTCCCACCCTCTCCCCGAATCTTTCCCCCGTTAAATAATCATGTCCATCACCAACCCAAGAACCTCTCCCTTCAATCGAAAGCTAGGGTTAGGGTTTCCATCCCATCTCTTCCATGGAAACCTCCGTTCGCGTCCTTTCCACACTCGTTTACTTCCTCCTCTGCCATGGATTCTCAGCCGTCCGATCCTCTCCGTTCCAGGATCCGAGGTTCTCTCGCATCCTCGACATTCACGAACGCGAGAGCACTCCGGCCTCTGTACAGGAGGCGGCTGCACGCGGCGTGCTCTCCAGGCTCCTCCCATCACATTCTTCTAGCTTTGCTTTCCATATTGTTTCTAAGGTGTTGTTTTTCCCATTCTGTTCTGTGGATCTTCTGTTATTCTTTCTGAGATATGTATTTCTATGTGTTTCGAAAAATTGACGTTGTTCTCTTTGAGTTGATGGAAAAATTGATGGCATGAACCTAACCAAAAAAATAAAAATGATGGGATGATGATGTATTGTAGAACCGATGATTTTTATGCGTTGCTGGCGGTTTTGGACTATCATTTACAAGTTGGTAGAAATGTAGCTGTTATGTATAGGGAACTGTTCTTTTAGAGAATTGAGAGCTGGTGGATGTGTTTCTCAATCTCACATGCTGATTAGTGAAATTCAGAACTTGGTCATTTAGTCCTTTTAGGCACACCGTGACGTATGTGGGCTGAGAAGATACGCATATGGGTCCCACATTTCACTTGCACTGTTTGCTAATCCACCAAAAGCAGAGGAAAGAGGAGATTTTGCTGAATGCTCACAATTTTTATCAGAAGCAATGCATTCATCTATATGGATAGTGTAGAATTATGCATTACGTGAAATTTGTGCACTGTATGTAAAACATTTGAAAGGATGTGACTAATTACCAAATAAAATGACAGAGAAGGCCAATCAGATTGTAATTTTTTCTTAAGAGATGAATCATGTACTCAAAATGTGTGAAGGATTTTTAAAGATGACCCAAGAAGATAGATTAATAAAGTTTATGATAAATTGACAAGCATAACACACTGTAGTGGTGCATGATGGTCTTAGAAATACCTATTTGGAGAGAGATAGTTTACTCTCCATTTTTCGCAGGCCCTGGCATGATGTCTTCCATCAGAGAGAAAACCATCCCCCTCCTGTTCATTACTCGTCGATCTAGTGAGGATTTTGGCAGAAGAACAAACCGATCAAGTGAGTGAAGACCAGCTAATTCTGAGTTTCCAACATGGAGAATATGATGCAATCACGCAACACATTTATTTTTCTATAACAAGTGACCAACCATAGTCTCGCCTTTCTCTTGTAACCATAGTAGGCCTCACTTGTTTCATAGTAGGAGACGAATAGAAGAAACCAACTGTCGGCACCTGTTCTCTTGTGCAATATGTGGCAATTATCTGAAGAAGCCATCCATCGGGCGCAACACCTGATGATGACCAGAGGATTTCAATTGTTGGACTGCCACCTAGCAAACGACTACTATAAATTAACCATTGGACTGGCCCTTTCCATGTCACTCCAAGCAAGTGAACTGTAGATCAATAGTTGTGCAACTGATACATTTAGTTGTTGGTGACATCTTGAAAATTTTAACCATTGGATTTCAACAGACCTAAAAGCTAGTATATCTGCAGCCGTTTCAAGGAAGTATAAGAAATAGCTAGACAAGATTAACCATCAGCCCAACTAACTCAAACTAGAGTTTGTTACTAAGCAACAATTCTAATAAAATGATCATCGAGTCTTTAACAGGCTCTGAAGCATGGCAGCTTCTGGGTTTGTTTTGAATGATAGTTTGACAGAAGTAATCATCGAGCATGTCAGCCCAGTGATGGTTAGAATATGCTAATTATCGATCATGATCACTTAAAAGCCGGATTGCGACAAACTCATCCTTCTGATGAAGGGAAGGACAAACAAATAGAGCTTTCCCAACTTGTAATTTTTGTATCGAGTTGAAGTAAGTAACATAAGTCTCTCTTCTTTCTCCTTCTCTTTGACTATCTCCCTCTTCCAGTTTCCATCGACGACATCACTGCATCACCTCTGTATTTACTTCTGTTAAGTTTATGAAAGTCTTTCTGAAAATTATTCCTTCCTCTTTAGGTTTAAAATATAATTGGATGGGTCATTTTGAAAATCTGTATCTACTTGAGGACCTGATGTGTTGATTATGTTTTCTAGGAGAAATGTGGTGGAGATTCCTGCTTTATAATCAGCAATCCATTTAATGGTCAGATGGAAGATCCAGAAATATTGTATGTCTAAGTGTCCTATTTGAACCTTTTTGCAATTATATCTTGATTGAAAGTAGCAGTAATTGTTAAATGATTAGTTGCTTGATCATGGTCCTACCCGAGAATATTTATTGAGATGCTACATGATTTAGCAACCCAATCATTTAACAATTTAATGCTAGCATTAATTGATTTGTGAAATTATTTGTTCCCCTCATTGATTTTGATGTAAATTTCAATTAGAATCCATGGATCAAGTGGTGTGGAACTCTCAGCGGGTTTGCATTGGTATTTGAAGAATTGGTGTCAAGCACATATATCTTGGGATAAAACTGGTGGTGTTCAGTTATCTTCAGTTCCTAAGCCTGGCTCCCTTCCCCGTGTCCAGCCCGCTAAAATTATGGTTCAGAGACCTGTTCCATGGAATTACTACCAGAATGCTGTTACATCTAGTTGTAAGCAACTTTAATTTAGTTGTGTAATATTAAATATTTATTAATGATATTTAATGTCTGTTTCTTTTTGCTTCTTGGAGCTGCATTTGGTGGATATTGTATACATTTGAACTTGGAAGCAATTGCTCCTCCTCAAAGTAGTTTAGTTAAAACCTCAATGATTGTTTGAGAGATCCTTGAAATGTTATATCACTACTTGCAATGATTAACTTCTACAGATATGCCAATGGTCTCACTGTTTGAGTGTAAGTGAAACATTATTCTGCTCCTCGGCCTATAAAGAACTGCCAAATCCTCATCCGCATGTTCCAATGACATTGAATATGGATTTATTTCTCAAACTTTTTGATGCATATGATCTTTACTAGGTTGGTAAACTAGAAATGTTCTTCGTTATCTTATTACCCTTTTTTTCCATTTCTACTTACTCTTTTTCAGCCAAATTGTCTTGATTTGTTACTGTCTGCATTATATTTTTTAGTTATTGTGTTTTGCTAGATGTGATTCCTCCTCCTCAATCTTCAATTATTGTGTTTTTGCAAGATTCCTTTGCATGGTGGGATTGGGAAAGATGGGAGAAGGAAATTGATTGGATGGCTCTTCAAGGTGTCAACCTGCCTCTAGCTTTCAATGGGCAAGAGGCCATTTGGCAGAAGGTCTTCCAGGTATGTTAAGTTCTATTTGTTATGCCTCTTCTCAAACAACATTTTATTAGTAATCTTATGGCTAGTTTATAGTTTCACTCTTTTATAACTGTGGGATAATTATTGTTATGCTCCAATATAGCAATAAATCAGTATAAAAAAATCATTAAAGAGGCCAACAAAGAAATATGCATGTAAGACATATACTATACATGGAATGATGTATTATTGTAAAAAATGCTGTAATATAAAAGAACTCTGATATAAAGAAGGTGGAATTAATTACAATTCACAGCCGACAGAGGCCAAATAATACATCTGTATCTCAAAATTAGTCCAAGGAAGGGATTAACTACCACTGTGTGAGAGTAGTAGGTCTAATACTCTAGGCTCTTCAAGGAACTCTCCTATCCTGGATCAGTAAAAGCTCCACATGATTCTTGAGATGATATGGAATATAGTATATTTTCTGCATGGATAAGCAAAATAACTTTCTCCTACGCCCAACCTGTTACTATAGGCCAACAGCTAATGTCTCTAAGGCTCCATTCAAGAGGCATTAGTCTAGAATAACGTTGATGGTCCCAATGCCATCACTACAAGAACACTCGACACATGGTTGTAGATACCCCAATTTTGACCGTTTAAAGAAAGAAATTGATAATATAGAAAACTACTTAAGAAAATAAAAGGGAGAAAAGAAAGCCTGGACCAACACTAAGAAAAATTAAGAGGTTAGAAACTAGGCGGCTACTCTAATCCAGCTGCCTCCCTCTGCCGGCTAAATTCTACAAATCGCTCCCCAGCCGCTTCCCTGAGATGGGACATAAAATTGGCATTAAATGCTGATTATTGTGGCAGTTTGTTCTGTTAGCCGCCCTTCTCTGACGGCTCAAACCTAATAACCAACTGATTATATTGCTTGTCAGAGATGTGACATATGACAGGCAATGATGAAAGGCGGGTTGTTGGATTCAACCGCCTGATGACCAACAGCTCACTTAGAGTAGCCGGCGCCCGCCTGGACAAATTATTAGAACAAAGATCTACAATTTTACTGGGGAAGTTTTATCTCAACCCACCCTATTACCCAATCAATTCTATTGTCCAGGGAATATATCATTGCCTCCCCTTTTAGTATAAATGGGGGGGACCTTTCACTTGAATCAATCATCTCCAATATTCAACCACCATGAATTCATTACAACATCCATTACGCCACTCCCCCAACCCACTTTGAGAGAGAGAGAAAGCTCTAGTTGAGAGAGAAGGAAATCCATTTCCCACCCAATTCCACTCTCCAAAAAACACTCTCCTCACTGTTCCTGAGCCCTTATAGCCCTAGCCAAGCAAACCCAATTCCATACCTAGGTGTTGCCCAAAATTAGAAAACCAAAAGCCTAGTACAGGCGACTAGTCCAAACTAGCCGTCGGACCCAGGCGGCTAGGTTCAAGTAACCGGCGCCTTCCCCGTCTTTTAGCAGCCTCTTTCAAATCCCTCCCAAGTAGAAAGGATTCCTTGTTTTCACCTCTGAGCGCGGTTGGCCGTAGCTTAGAGAGGAGAACCCTACAATTTCCCCATCCGAGGCGATCAATAGCAAACATCAACTTTTCTTGTTTTTCAAAAAAGTAGGTGGTGATCACAAACAAACTCCGTCTTTCTAAAGGCTGTCGGGCAGCTCAGAAGAGACCCTCCAAGCCCGATTAGTTGTGAGATGGACTAGAACCAAGCTTCCGGGAGGACTCCCGAATTCCAATACCAACAATGGTTTCCTGGTTGCTATGATAAACTACTCTCTTTTTGCAATGAGACACTTTAATCATTGTTCAAGCCCTTTGAGCCACTATCTTGGAGTCTGAGACCTACCACCCCTAGAGTGAATTTTGATGGAAAGGAGAATTTTCTTCGGAACAGTGTTACGCGATGCTATTGTGTTCTTATCATATGAATATTTTTTTTACATGTGGCTTTCGTTCTCTTTCATATTTAACCACACACATGCTGCAAGAAGGATGGGACAACCTTTCTAAGTGAATATGATCCCTAGATCATAGTTCATGGTTTGAGAGCAGAAATGTTCTTGGTATTTTGTATTGGAGTCATGTAATAGGCCTGTTGTCGGGCCTTTCCCGGAGGCCCGGGGGTTGGGGGGCAACGCCCCCCATGGGCCGCAGGCCCCCCCCTGGCCGTTTGATCTACTTGACAAACACTAGAACTGATTTGACTTTCGCTGTCAGCGTAGTGAGTCAATTCATGCATGCCCCACGGACTTCTCACCTAGATGCTGTTTACAGGATTCTTCGATACTTGAAGTCATGCCCAGGTCTTGGCTTATTCTATGCTACTAGTGCTCAGCCTACCATTTCTTGCTACACTGATGCAGATTATGCTGGTTCGCTCACTGATCGACGATCCACTTCTGATTTTTGTACTTTCCATGGGGGCAACCTTATTTCCTGGAAAAGTAAGAAACAGAGTGTTGTCTCTCGTTCTTCTGCTGAGGCAGAATATCGTGCCATGGCTCAAGGCACATGTGAGATCATTTGGTTGTGCTCTCTTCTGACAGAGTTGGGATTTCCTATAGCTGGTTCATCTACTTTGTTTTGTGATAACCGATCTGCCATTATGCTTGCCTCGGACTCAGTTCTTCATGAGCGGACCAAACACATTGAGGTTGATGTTCATTTTCTTCGAGAGAAAGTACAGTCGGGCGCCATTGACACAATTTTTGTCTCTTCCACTGAGCAGCTTGCCGATATGTTCACCAAGTCTGTTGGTCCCTCTATTCTTCATTCTAGTTTGATCAAGTTAGGCTTGATTGATATCTTCGCTTCAACTTGAGGGGGAGTATTGGAGTCATGGAATAGGCCTGTTGTCGGGTCTATTCCCGGAGGCCCGGGGGTTGGGGGGCAACGCCCCCCATGATAACCGAATTTTTGTCATGGGTATTTTGGTCATTTTCCTATTCTAGGGTTTGTACATCTTGTAACTATAAAAGGGACCTTTCGGTCACCATTACACAATACAACATTATTATTCCATCTATTTCTTCTCTTCGTACACGCTTCCTGCTAGTAAGAGCTTAGTCAAAGCTATTGCATGAATGGAAGAGTGCATGACCAGGAGGGAAGTTTTAGGTTAATTGAATAATTTGTTTGACTAAGTTACTAGCCAAATGTTAGATTAGGTTGATTAAATTGCCTGTTATGGTAGTTGTTAGGATAAGAATTGAATATATTATTGCTTGGGTAGTTAGGTTGTTTAGATTAGACAGGATGGTTCCCTAACTTGTGCGGATATTCACCTGGGCATCAGATTTGTAGTATTCTTTAATCTTTATAGTTGTTGGGATGAAATTTCTAATTCCCCCACATTTTTACAGTTTGTGTTAATATTAATACAGAATGTCATAGTTTATTTCCTTCTTTTGATTTTTTTTCTTTTGTAATACGATTTCAGAGAGTACCAACCAAGTTGATATAGGATGGTTCCTTAACTTGTGCAGATATTCACCTGGGCATCAGAGTTTGTAATATTCTTTAGTCTTTATAGTTGTTGGGATGAAATTTATAATTTTCCACATTCTTACAGTTTGTTTTAATATTAATAAAGAATGTCATAGTTTCTTGTCCTTGTTTTGATTTTTTTTTCTTTTGTAATATGATTTCAGAGAGTACCAACCTAGTTGATATTCCATTGGCAGTTGAGTTGTATCAACACCTGAAACCAATTTCTCCAGTTCAAGATTCATATTCTTATCCAACAATCTATTAATGATCAAGAAATAGTTTGAGTTCATAATATTGTAGTCACCATGGCATATTTCAATGGCTTATGTAATTCATTCCATCAATCAGATGTATTGACAGTTCAAATATTTCATGAGCTCTTGTTGTTTCATTGTTTTCATATCAATCACATTTAAGGTTGGTACTTGTCTGCAGATGTTCAACATTAGTGTCGCAGATTTGAATAATTTCTTTGGAGGACCTGCATTTCTTTCATGGTCAAGAATGGGGAACCTGCATGGGTGAGCTTGTGGATACCGAGTAATATTTCTCTGTTTGATTGATTGAAAAAAGTCTGTAGATTTTTCATCTACAACCCTCTTATTCTTCTCCTCCTGTTTTTCAAACCTTTTCTTGTATCTTACTAATACTGTACGTCAGTACCCCATTTTATCCGTTTATGAAATTGATGGGAGGGTCCCTATCCTTTTTTCCCGAACACACACACCACGCACACGCGAGCGCACACACAAACACAAAGTGCTCCAGGACAATTTTGTTTGAATTGTGGCAGAAAGATGAAGAATGAGACGATGAAGTTCTTTGTAATTGAGATTACTATTTTTAATATGGATTATTTAGCATATTTTTATTATTCATTAAAGTTCTTTTAAAATTAGGATTTGGAGGGCTTTATTGTTATTATATATTACAACATCCTAGGTTTTCCATTTAATTCAATGTTTTTAGTTTTATCATTGATGATATTTGAAGATCTCTTCGAATCCCTCTTCTGTTCTCCTCTTCCTCTTCATTTCCTTTATTTCTGTTTTGCATTCCAGGGTAATTTCAATACCTGTTTTTCAAAAGAATATTAATATAGAAAGCCTGCATATTGATTAGTGATTCATATGAGATGCTCTTGTAATAAGGCATGAGCGATGCCAAAAACTAGTTTATGCATTAAGGTATGATTGGTTGACCCGCCAAGGTGTGACTTCTGTGCATAAGCTGGCCTAAGCATCATCCTTTGATTTAGCAGCTGCCTTGCCAGTCTATTTTAAGAACATCTTTGAAAGCATGTTTATTTTACATGCACCTGATTCTTTCTCATTTTTAATGAATGGCTAGATGGGGTGGACCACTACCACAAAGTTGGCTTGACCAACAGCTAATTCTCCAAAAGAAAATTCTTTCTAGAATGCACGAGCTTGGAATGTTCCCAGGTGTTGCTTCTTTATGATTTATTTTGTTTCTATTGTTTTACATGCAAAATTTTTAAAATATATTGTCAGCAAATAGAATGTACTGATAATAAAGTGAGTTTCAAGAAACTAGATATATCCCTAACACTTGTAAAGTAACTAATTACAGTTAATCAAACTCCTCTGCATCTTTGCTTTAGTTATATTGTGATGCAGACTGAATTGAAATGATGAAACTCTATGATATTATGAATATAACTTGATCAAAAGTACATCTACAAGAGAGAGAGAGAGAGAGATAGAGAGATCTTTTAAACAATCAAACTCTTCAAGAATACTACACTACAAGCAAGAAAACCAAACCATAAGTATTAGAAGATTGAAATCTTTTTAAAATATTTCTAATGTAAAGGAGTTAGAACTACGTCTTGGATGCCTTCACTTGAACTGTGTTGTGGGGGAAGGGGGGGGGGGGGTGTTATTTATAAGCATCTGAAATGGATAAAAACCTTGAGAATGTTGTTGTGGTTGAGAATGGCCAGGTTGACCAAAATGGTGACTTCTCTTCCCAGCCGTCAGGTGTGATAGAAGATCACTCTATTTGTCGATTGGGGTTTTACTCTCATCTTGCAACACCTCCATTCATGGCTATAGTGCCATACCATCTCTAGTAGTGAATCCGGTCTTCCGCAACTCCCTCCATGCAAAGATCTTGCCAAATCTGACGAATTTCAAGTTTGAAATTTAAGAGACCAAGTAAGAGACCAAGTTCTTGCGATTGCGAATGGGTGGTTGGGATGGCAATGGGACGGGTTGGGATGGGTTTGATGAAACCCAAATCCGCTAATAAAACCTGTCCCAAACCCGCGGGTTTAGCTTTTCCATCCCAAACCCGTCCCAACAAGCATGTAAAAAACCTGACCCCCCCCCCCCCAACTCGTCCCATTTAGATCAGGTCGGGTTGGGTTGGGTCAGAACGGTTTGGGAAGACAAATATTAAAGCATATTTTCATGTAACATTTAATCTAAGATGAAATTTTAAATAAGAATAAAACAAAATATAAACTATAAAATATGAAATAAAATAAGAAATATAAACATTCATCAATGAACATAAAAAAATAATTTTGATAAAAAATTAAACCAAATCCCAATTATGTGTGATACCTTTCAAGAAGATAGAATGAAAAAGAGAGATAGAATGATATATCAATAGTAGGTAATGGTCGGCGGCGGGTGGCAGCCGATGTGTCTCTGCGATTGCGAATGGGGGGGGCGGGTGGTGGACTTGGTTGTTGGTGCAACGGTGAGGGACGAGAGGGTGAAACAATGGGAAGCAAGGGAGGGCTTTTGATTCTGGGAACCTGTAGGTGCAATGGTTTATGTGATTATTTATTTTTTTCTTTTTTTGGAATCCCAAAAGTCAACAAAGGCTATAGGTGTAGGTGTAGGTGTAGTAGTAGTGATTTCAATGAACATTTCAGTTTATTTATTGTTTGTTTTTTAAATTTTGAAACACCAAAATACATAATTATTATAATATATATTTGTTTATTTTAATAGCAATGGGGTGGGTGTGGGACGGGTTTTGATAAGTAAACCCGCTTCCGTCCCAAACCTGCCAGTTTCATCTTATATACCCTGAACCCACCCCAAAAACCGAACCCAACCCGAAACCGGGTTTGGTACTTGACTGGGACAATCCCACTGTCATCCCTAATTGCCTACTCAGTTGTCTCTATTTACGACTTATCTAGTTACCTGTACTCTAGGTGATGGCTAATATGGTTAGTTGTCTCTTGCTAACGATTTGTCTGTCTGGCCATCGGATAGTCTAGGCTTTTGTTCTTGACATCATTATTTGGTGGTCCTTTATTCAGTTTGCTTCATTAGGGACCATTTAATTGTCTCTCTGAATGCACACTCCTTCGTCGGGTTTGCATATCTTCCCCCAATTAGAAGAGTTCACCCACGAATTCGAATTTCTTCCTTGAGAAGCAGTGGCCTCTTGTAAGGAAAAAGATGCTGCTCAGATTTGAAGCCGTTAGCAGTCTTGATGAGGCGGAAATGATGTGCTTGTCTTTTTTGCATTCAATCACCTCAAATATACCGCATTTTTGTTCACTTAACTTTGTAGTTCTCGCTGGTTGGGAAGCGCTCTTTTGTTTAGACAACCTAAACTCTGTTGCCTGGTTTTGAGTATGAGTCATTGTCGATGACAATTAGCTACTTTAGCATATTTATTTGTGGATGGTCGAAGAGTGGCTTGGACCTTCTTGTGAGTGGATCAGAGTAGGTCAGTTAGGAATTCAAGGTAGGTATGAGCTCCTAGGGTTTTTTGAATTATCTTCGTGGATGACTGGGAAAGAGTTGACATTGGTGGAGCAATTGACTATATGATCGTAAGTGAACTTTGCCTGATGTAGAAAATGTTGGGGTGGGATGGAGTTAGAAATGTTGAAGGATCTGATGTAGAAGAGGGTGGACACTGAGTAGAATGGAGTCGGGAATGTGAAGCATTGATACACAAGGGTGTGGAAAGGAGTTTTGAGACTCACTTCCTCAGGTGTTAGAAGGGGATGATGATCTCCCTAGGTTTGACAATTTTAGGGAACTTTGGATCATATGAGGCCACTCGGTTGTAAACCCCAATAGGAATTTCATATCCTTTATGTAAGTTGGAAACGAGTTCTGCCATTGAATGATGAGCATTTGAAAGAAACAAGAATGGAGGGGTTGCAAGAAAATGCTGAAAGAGTTAAGCCTCACATGTATTGTATGCGGACCCCACCGCATATGGGGTCCGCACATGTTTTTAAACTATAGTCCGTGCTTTGTAGATCAAGATTGACGACGAAGCTCTAGCCGCCACAGATCTTCAACTTGTGCGGGGACATTCTCTTCGAGAAATTCACTATGATGAAGCCCGCATTTCAAAACCTCGAATTGACAATCGATGCAAATAAATCACAATCATGGCGCCAACAGGACAATCAATAAAAAAAGAGAGAAACTTTTCACGTCCCGCTGATCGACGCTCCCTCTCCCTAATGCAATGAATATGAGATGGGGCATTTGTAGTAGGAATCTTATAGTCTATTTCAAGTAGATGGATGCATGCCCAAAAGTTACATGGGTAAGAAGTAATAATAGAGTATGGTGGATGCTACTCCCATGTGGGAGGTTACGGTCTATTAAAAGTTAATGCAATCACTCCTATTATAGAACTTTGAGGAGAGGACCATAAAAGAGATGCACTAATGAAGGGTGATGTCATTCATAGGATGAGGAACAGGCTTGTGAGCTTCGGGGAAGGAACTCCTTTACAAGAGTTATGACAAATCACATAATGCTTTAGAAATTCACTCTGAGAGGGTGGTGCAACAGTTAATGTTGACCATCTTAAAGGAGTCTACCCTCTCCACTTATGAAATGATTTTGGGGAAGGATGCATGTAAACCTTTGGGAGGAAGTGTCCTAAGAGTCCGATTCCTTCATTTCTTTCCATCTAAATGTGGGATGTTGCGAGGAAGTATTCCCAAAGTCCTAACATTGCATTCTGATCACCTCATTCCTCAAGAGGTTCACAAAAGGTCATAAGACACATGGTCGACAAGCTGCCAACGCCGTAGCCCTCTGGAGCACTCACGTGACCCTCCATGTGGTGATTCACAATGAATTTAACTGCTTGTATTTTGACATGTGTACAATCCTCCATATTCTTAACATGCAGCCGCACCATAGAGTGACACGTGCATGTGTGATGGCGTTACCAAAGAATACTTGGCACGCTAGTCTATAAATAGATATTCACAACTCCAAAATTCGGGTACAAGACTTATTCTTTGATTTTTGGTTTTCGAGACAATCTTTCTTCCATAAGAAAAGTGAAATTCTTGACTTTTGCATCGGAGGGTCATTAGCATGCTCATTGGTGCTAATATGTGATCTTATTCTCTGTCTTAAGCGATCCCTCCTTGCCATTTGATGACTCCTCCAGTGATCTCTCCATCATTGGTGGTCCGCTCTTCCGCACTATCCAAAATTTGTTACCTCAACAATGTTTTTAAAAATTCTAGTTTTTCAAAAATGAAATATTTTCATCCAGATTCTTTGTTTCTCATGGATATATTTTCCTATATTTATTTTCAAAAGTTAGTCTTATAATTTTTTTTCCAGCAAATTCCCTTCTCAGCCCCGAATAATGTCCTGCCTAAACGACCTAGTCTGCAACGCTTATCGCCTAGTCGTTTTTTTGATTAATCCCTAGTTAATTAATAAGATATTAAGTTACCTTATATATTATATATCTATTAATTTTTTTTATGCTATCTCTATTATTCTTATTATTTTGATATAATTTTGTTATTATTTTGTAGTCTAAAATTATTATATATATAATATGTATATGTATTATATTTATTATCTAAAAATGATTTATTAATCCCCAATTAATCACCGCCTAACCCATTAATATCTAGTTCCTCATCAACCGAACGACTAGGGCCTAATGTTTTTTACAACATTGTTTTTCAGTTCTAAATACGTATAACAGATCAGTAGTTATAAAAGTATACATGAGCTAGATTTTCCTCATAAAAGAAAATCCATTCTTTAATTTATTATGTACTTTTCTTATTTATATATTTTTTTATGTTATATTAAAATTTTCTTTTAATTACAGAAAAATTGAATTAAATTAACACCCATGAATGTTTTCAAGCAAGGCTGAGGGTTTCCTGTGGGAAATAAATGGGAAATGTCTCAGAAAATGAGTTTCATGGTGCCTTTGTATGTTGTATCAGTATGTAAGGACTGTTATTTGATGTATTGTTCAAGATGGGCTGATGTTAAAGGGTAGGTCAAAAGTAAATACTCTTTGTTTGTCGAAGACACTGAACTGTATCATACTGATATCCCAAAATACTAATATGCATCATATCTAAGATATGTAAGAAACTTTAGTTCCTACATAGAAATGTCTCAAATTCCTTTTCTTGTTAAGCAGTAGTGCTGGAAGATGAGTTTGTTGTGACAAAAGTGTACACCTAGTAATCTAATATATGAAGCTCTAGTTCTATGAAATGTATTACTGTATGCTTTTTGATGGAAAAACAAAACTTTGCTCTTTTTCTAAGGCTTTCTTTCAAATTAATTTTTTTTGTTTAAGATATCTGGATGGTACCGACATTATGATTTCATTCTGCAGTTCTTCCAGCCTTTTCTGGAAATGTTCCCATGGCATTGAAAGTTCAATTTCCATCAGCTAAAATAACACGCCTTGGAAACTGGTAAATGCTCTTATATCTGGTCTATGTTTTTATTATTCCATGTTAATTATTTTTTTTCCTTTTCAATTGCTTGATCATTTGTTTGGAGATGGTGGTGAGAGATGTATGTATCATTTAACATGTGTATACTGGATCTACATGTATGGACACACCACATTGGGGGAGCCTTAACCAAGTGTGTATATATACTCAATCTGGGAAGTTGTCCACTGTGAAACAGTGATTGCTTGCTGTCTTAAGTTTCAGGAGATAAAATGACTGCCGCCTTAGACCGAGAGTCAGCCGTCACTTCTGAGTTGCCTCCAAGTCACAAGTCACCTCAACCTACCTATTCTTATAATATTTTATTCACTTAATTATCACCAAAATGAGCCTAATTGATGGACTTTTGAGGAATTATAAATATTCAGAATCCCCTTCTGCATAAAAGGCTTACTGTTTAAAGGGCGGGATGTTACTAACTGATAGTAAGGTCCTTACTGCTTGATCAACATTGGTGTGATGTCATGATGCTAGTCATAATAATAGAGAAAAGAAGTTTCTAAGGCCAAAAGATATAAACTTTTTGGGTTGATGAAAATCTAAATTAATGGTATTTGATCTCACATGAAGGAATGAGATGCCACTAAATTGCATCCTATAATCTTGACCCAAAGAAGATGTTTAGTGACGCACTAGGTTGATTATTAAATTAACTCATGTATGTTATGAAATATTTTATGATATGGTCAATTGCGTGTTATACGATCTTGTAACATAATTACATAAGCATGCTTATATTTTAGATAAGTTTGTGCTTCTTGGCAGTACTCCAACTCATAATGAATCCATCTTAATGAAAGGTTTATTAAACATTTTGGTCTATCAGGTTGTTGACCTAATTGCTTTTTTGGATAAATAAAAGAAACCAAAAATCTTCTATTAAGCCTAATTTAGATGCAAATCTACATCAAATCATCCTAATATTCCTGTTGAGACTACCAGGGTTGAAGAAGCAATGAATAGAAGGCCTTTTGGAAAAGGTAAGAGTAATTCTGATTGTCTTTGTACAATGATAATTAGAAGTTCCATTGCTGAAATTATTATAAGGTTAATCCTTGCCTGTACTTAGGCAAAGAATGAACTCAAAGTTGTCAAAGTTAATTTGAGAGGGACATAATATTTAGTTTAATATGTAAATGGAAAAGTTGACTGTAAGATAGCATTTATGGTCTTTACTGATGAGTTCTCTTGCATAGACATGTTTTCTTGTTATACGAAAAGTCAGACGCTTTGGATGCCTTTAGGTGTTCAAAAATGAATCTTAAATAATGTACCTAGATCCATCTTTTTTCATATTTTTTTTTATCAAAAAATGATCTCTTAATCTCTCTTATACCAAACATGATGACTCATTGTGCAATGCTATTTGGGACCCCCTTTTGAATAGTAGACATGTGAGAGCCTCCAATCCAGACTTTACCATCTCTTTAATTGTCATCTCAGTTTACATAAAATTGAAAGTTACGTGATATTTACATAGTCATCTTTGGCACACTAAGGATGGTAAAGTCAGAGGAATGCTAAGTTTCTAGAAGCTTAACACAACTTTCACATAGCTTTTATATTCATCTGACTGGTTTAATGTCAGAATTAATCTAATTTCCTAGTCCTTTTTTAAGTCACTGACATGTTTGTTGGTTCGATGATCTTTAGATGAAAGTTAAGTATTACTTCTTAAATTAAATAATCCATTTAAGTATTATGTTAATGGTATTTTAAACTCCATGAAATCATCAAATCCTTTGTATTTTGAAAATGCTCTTGATCAATATTTATTTGAAGCAGAGTAGGAGCAAGTTTATGTTTTGATGTTTTCTGGATGATATATTGCTTGCCAATAGCCATTTATGCTTTTTGCATAAGACAAAGAGCTTTTTATTTGAAATCTTTGACATGAAAGATATGGGTTCATTAAATTTTGTGATATGCATAAAAATTCACTGAGATAGATCTCATCACCTACTTGGACTATCAAGTAACCTACAAAACAAAGAACAAGAATATCCGGATTAGGTTATGTGAAACATCATGTTCTCATATGAAATGGAACAAGAGAAAAGAAAGAAAAGAAAAATGCATACTGGAAAGGGGATCCAACAATGGGCTCGCAACTTGTGGTAACCCCCTTTCCTGGAGGATTGAGCCCCATTATAGTGCAAAAAATTGGGAAAGTGAATGTAACGCATAAGGTAAATAGATGCTAATATAAACGCATGGATTCAAGTAAAGGTAATAAATTAAAAGAAGGGGATTAGGGTGGTTGTCTGCTGCACATTGACGATTAAGAAATGGAGTTAGTTGTTTGACTGACTGGGCAGTGGTGAGTTGAGGCTAGCCCCATCAAACACATGAGGGACTGGGTTTGTCCAGTTTATGTAGTTCTAGCTGGTTGGATAACAGCTTTGGGGGATAAAATATTGATGTCATTTTGTGGATGTAGGAGTGGGTTTTTGAGACGGATTTGTTTGTGTAAGTGATGGGTATCCTAGAGTGCTAGGGATATCTAGTTGGGAGTTAGAGTGGACCCTGCTATGCTACAGGGTCAGAGAGGAGTGGTGGTGAAGGTAGTTTGATAAAAGATTCATTGGATGCTTAGGTGGTGGATGGAGTGAAGGGGCAGTAGCATGGATTTTTATCCCGTCTGGTTCAGACCCTTAAAATGCCTATCACTCCAGTTCTCTTCCCTCCTCTTGGTATCCTTTTCTTCCAACCTCTTTATAGAGAAGCCAACACACCCCCAATCTCTCAACCATCCCCAAAGTCATGGGAGAGGTATGTTCGGCCATGCTGGTGTAGGGCATGTGAGTCAAGGTGGTTTTGCCTTAAAATCATGGACTGAAGTGGTGTGGTATCTCCAAATTTTGGATTGCAGGATCACAAATATGATGGATTAGAGGGTTGATGGTCACCGTTTTGCATAAAATCTAGGAAACTCTCTACATTTTGGGCCTTCAGAGTGTGAGGATTTCTATGAGGCGCTCGCCAAATTTTGACAGACCAGAGTGTGCGTGAATATTAAGTCAGCTTTGAAAAGTTGGTCACATGTGTCCAAGGATGGCCTAAGAAGGTGCTCGTCAGTAACTTCATCGGCAGACAAAAAGTTGAGATTCAAAGTGATATTAAATTCTTTTAGGTACCACTATGCTTGCAGCTGTGGATCTCACACACATGCAGGAGCACAAAATGCAAAAACAGTGACGAGCCTTCGCATCCTCCGACACCATCATCTACAGCAGCGATAACTATAACCGCACCGCGCAACATAGTCGATGGAATGCCTTTCAAAAAGTTGTCATGTGCCAAATTTAAACACAAAGACAGAAGGTTCTACTTGTGATGAAAAGTTTCTACTAAGGCACTAGTTCCAACAAGTCTTCATCTTTGAATCTGACATCAATGACATCAATGACCATGAAAACCTTGAGGATAAGGTTTGTTTTGAGGGCAGAAGGAACATTAGAGATCTTGATAGAGATCCACCTGAATAAGCCTATTATTTATCTTAGTTCCTTTTTGTAATTCACATGGTGACACTTAATGTTATACCTCATTTATTGTTTAGCTCACATGTTAATCTTAATGTTATACCTCATTTATTGTTATAACTCACATGTTAATCCTTCAGATGACATCCAAATTGTTTAATTAGGAGGTTCAAATCTATGCCAACTTGGGATACTTAAGCACAAGGGGAGTTTTATACACTTGCATGACTGCACCTGAATTTCGATAGTGACCATAAGCCCAATTTACTAGCCTGGACATATTTTACTTTGTTTGTAAATGGAGAGATTGGGTTTTGAACCTAAAGTTGAAAATGAATCAATTAAATCAAGTAATAAAGCACCTATCCATGTCCTCGACTTCTCATATCCCACATGACTGCCCCATGAGGTATGCGTGACTCTTCTCACTCTCTTCCCAACCTCCTTCCACCACTTCATTTTAAACAGCTGGAATGCAAAAGCCCTCACATTTCTAACAAGCTTCATTGCATCACTACTTCCATGCTTCCTTCCATGAATTTGTGACCAACCCTGATTCAGTAAGAAGCCACCAGTTTTCAAGTCTGATTTTCTTGAATTTGGATCACTTTCCTAGATGGCAACCACGTAGAGAAATGATATGAATGGGTCCTTGCGACTCCTGAATGGTTGGATGGCAACAACATAGAGAAATGATATGTATGGGTCCTTGCCATTCTTGAATGGTGGGCCAAAAGTAAGACTTCCTCCCAATTGGTATCAATGAAAGCCCTGTGAGTATGCGCATGTGTGTGACACACACATGCGCCCACACACGCATGCGCGCACACATGCACACACGCATGCACGTGCACACTTCTCAAAACATGCTAGGAATTTCTTTTTGCTACGATGATATTTTTTGATGATATTACTTTCATGATTTCCTATCCTTTAAGTTCATTTGTTTCTTTTTTAATTGGGTATGACTTTTTTTTATTATATAGTAATTATCTTCATTAATGTAGGTTTACAGTAGGAAGTGACCCTCAGTGGTGCTGTACATATCTTCTAGATCCAACCGATCCCTTGTTCATTGAAATTGGAAAAGCATTCATTCAACAACAAGTAAAAGGTGCGCTAAACCATGCACAAATCTCATACATTTTTTTACCTTTGTTTGTGCTTTTCCTGGCTTGAAGGCTTACATGTGGAGTGAGTGAAGGCTTACATGCGAGAGTGATATTATGATTTATGATCATGTAATATGTTGCAGCAGGGGACGGCAATGGGCTGGCCCGGCCTAACCCGTTGAAACAGGGCCCGGGCCCGCGGCAAAAAACCCAGGCCCAGGCTCTGCCCACAGGCACGGGCCTGTATGGGCCATACGGGCCGGGCCAGGGCTTCGGGCCCACGGGCGGGCATGTGTGCCCAGATTTTAAACAATTTTTTTAAGTTGTGTATTTATATATTAATGTTAAAATAATACAAAAATTGATCTTAGGGGTTGGGTTTTACATTGAATTTTATATTTCTTCTATAGTTTAAAAACAATACCATATCATTAAGACACAAACAAGATAATATTTGAAATTCAAATAATTCAATGATGCCTTTTAATCCAGTGGGATCGAGTCATTAAAAAGTATACAATATATATATTTTTATTTTTATTAAAAAAAAGAGATGAAATAGAGAAGAAACAAATATTGCATTCAAAAAAATTTCATTGATGTCCTTTAAAGTACACCCCACGTCCCATCGGATAGGCTCTAGCTGTGGCCCATGGAGAGAGAAATTTATCCTTATGCCTCTTAAGATGACTAGTACCTTGAGATGATGACGCACTTAAAATTTTACTACACAAAAATAATTTTGCTTTTTAATTTTTTTTTCCATTTTCCATAGTTTCAATTAATTCAAAAAAATCCCAAATTGCAGATTTAGTTTTTCTAGATGAAGATGTTAATGCACTAGTTGAAGAAGATGCTAGATTTGAAGATTGTATAGTAGGAGATCCAGTTGAATCATCTACTGGATTGTGAGCCATTATAATAATTAGAATTATATGATAACTACTAAAAGAATATAGGAATAGAAAATGTGCACCAATGTAATAAAAAAAGAGCTTGTTGAGATCTTGAAAGGAAGCTTGCAAGAGGAATTTTTGAGAGTTTGATAGCTTGAGAGAGGACATCTTTAGTATTCGGCTTGAGATGATTTTTTTTACTGGATGTATTTGCTGTGATAGTGTGATGAGAATGAAAAAAAATTGTTGGGATGATATCCCATTTATAAAATTTTTTCCCACCGTTGGAGGCTTGAAGCAAGAAGAATTATTTCCTACCGTTGGATTGGAGGCTTGAAGCAAGAAGAATTATTTCCTACCGTTGGATTTGATTCCAACGGTAGGAATTTGATAATGTGGGGGGCGTGGCCCCCCCACTTTAATTAAAGGCTCTGCCATGCAGAGAAAGTCTCTACCATGGCATAGACTTTATTAAAGTCTGCCATGTAGACTGTTGGGGGGGCGCGCATGCCCCCTTCAATTAATGTTTTTTATATTTTTTTATACCCCCTTTAAATTTTTGAAACGGTCAAATGACCGTTTCATTTTATTATAGGCGGGTATACAGGCCAGCCCGAAAGGGCCCAATTCGGGCTGGCCCGTGGGCCAGGCCGGCCCTCCAAAATCTGGCCCAAGCCTGGTTCTCCCACAAAACGGGCTGGGCTGGCCCGGCCCAGGTTCTGACTCTACGGGCCTGGGTCGGGCGAGCTGGGTTTTCGGGCCACGGGCCATTTGATGACCCCTAGTTTCAAGTAACATCTACTTTCCATTATTTTATTTTAATATGCACACATGAAGAGACGTTTGACATGGTATTGCAATATATATACTTTAGGTGAGGTAGTGGAGATAATAAATGAAAGAAAGATATGGCCACAAATAAACATTCAGATCCACATCTTAATGTTGATTGGGACACGAGGCACTGCAAGACAAATACTACACCGTTAATCAGTAAAAAATTATAGTATATATTGTTTATTTATCTATGCTTTAGGTAAGAGGTAGTGGAGATAATAAATGAAAAATGTGGCCAAAAATTACATTCACATCCTCATCTTAATGTTGACTAGGAGAGGCTTCGGACAGACACTTCTAATCATTGAAAAGATTATATCTATGTTGTTTGATAATATTAAAACATTTTTTCTTTCAGTCATAGAAATGCTTAAATTTATTAAGGCACTGAAGTGGACCATATGTGAAAGTTTTGTTGGGGCCCAGGTTACTTGGAAACATGCAAAAAGTAATAAATAAATACAAAACAACTAATTAAGAGAAAGAAGAGTATGTGGAAATGTTTCTGGAAGAGAGTTAAAGAGGCGATCAAAGTAAAGAGGCTAAATGTATATCCCCACGTTTAGTGTGTTGGAGTGTTTGGCTCACAAGAAAATCTAAATGGGCCATCTGGTTTCGAGTTACTTCTTTTCCTTTTGTTCCTTTTTTTAATTGGAGATTTCGTCCCTTTTTATTCGGGGGGGGGGGGGGGGGGGGATGTACCTACCTTTGCCCAAAAATGGGAATGAATGAGAGGTGCTCATTGGAGAGGGTTCGAGTATCAACATCTTGAGTGACAAAGTTCTTGGCCCTAATTTCTAAGAAGAATGGTGCAGAATCCGTTGGTGACTTTCTGCTCATAAGTCTTCTCAATGGCTAATGCAAATTCGTTGGTGACTTTCAGCTCATAAGTCTTCTCAACGGCTCCTACAAAATCCTAGCCAAGACATTGGCTAATCGCCTCCGGAAAGTTATCAAAGGCTTGGTATTTATAAGTCAATTGGCATTTATTCAAGCGAGGTCCCTTCATGATGGTTTTTGGTGGTGCAAGAGTGCATATCTGTTGCACTCTTGCGATATGAATTTCATGGAAGCATATGATCCGTTCGTTGGGACTTCCAATGGAAGGTGTTGGAGGAATAATGCTTTTCATCAAGATGGTTATGGTGGCTTAAAGAGTGCATTAGTACCATAAGGCTTTCGGTGCATGTCAAAGGCAAAGTGGTGGGATACTTTGACATGGGAAGGGGTCTTCAGCAAGGTGACCCGGATCCTGATCCATCTTTATCCTTGTAGCAAATGAGCTTAGTAGGATGATTCAAAAGGGTGTGACATGCAAATTCTAATGGTTAATCCCTCATGCAGTGTGTTAGGGTATTTAGCTTACATACAACAAATTCATCTTCCAACACAAGAGAGTACTTGGAGAACAATTGGGTGACTATTTCCTTGAATCTCAACGATTGGGTCATCATGATTTTGGAAGTGGATACCCTTCATCCGTTATTGGCAATCTAAGGTTCGGAAGGTTACATGTTCCGTATTTTGTGGAGGGCCCCTTTTCTTTTTCTTTTCTTGTTTTTGCTTCTATGTTGTGGTTCTTTTTAAATTTTTTAATATTATATGGAGATCCTCGTTTCTTTTGTTTGGGGCATCTTTTTCTAATGAGATGCTCCTAATTATCCTTAAAAAAAAGAGAGTTGAAAGAGCTCTTAGAATATAGCTATAAGAGCTCTTGACCTTTTTTTGTTTTCTTCTTACTTTTTTTTTGATGTTTTTCTTTTCCTATTAGAGGTTTGTCTTCTTTCGTTTGTTCGAGGGGCAAATTTTGTATAATGTTAGGGATATCCCCAAATGTAGTGCCATGGACAGTCTTTACATGTTTTAATTTTTTTAAATAGTAAGCCTCGTTAATTGAGGTTTATGCTTTGATGAAAAATGTATATAGCTCCATTTTGAATTGAATGGATCTATTTTTAACAAATGTAAAAACAAATTAACGAGGTATATACCTCACTGGATGGTTATCGAAGTATATAGAACTGCATTTAGGGTTGTAAAAAGGTTTGTGTGTAACATTGCCCCGCAGATTTTATGAATCTCCAACCTTATTTTTCAAAAAGAGAGGAGTAGAGGATGTGAAAATAGATTATTAAAAATCTTTTTGTGTGTATTTTTCATGCCATTTTTATTTTCATAGAAACCTATAAATATCATGGGAAGCATAGAATTAAATTAGTGATATGTTGCTGACATATTTCAGGTTACTTTGGATGATTATATTTTTGTTTGGGAGGAAATTAAACCTCACCTGTATTCCGTTTCAGCATGGAAGCTTCATAATCTTCTATTTCCAAATCATTGTCCACTACATCTTATAATCTGACATTCTAAGATGGATTTTTCAAAATTTTTATCAGGTGTTTTTTCAAAGCTCAAAATGATCAGAACATTTGTCAAGTGCCTATTTTTTTTTCTTGTATACTTTAGAGTTTATCACCTTGGTATCCAATAGGATCCCTTGTTGTACATGCTTGTTGAACCCGTTGACCTCAACAGCACATGATTACTGTTTTACTTGTAATTATCCGTAGACTCCAAGCTATGGTTCTATACATTCAGTGGAGTAGATTTTGGTCCAAGGAAGAAGTAAAATAATGCAGAAATGAAATTGAGAGTATGATCTAATGAATCCATTCCTCTATGTAACTCGCAGGTTTGATTCTCAACTAGAGATGATAAAAGTTATTTTTATTTTATTTTTTAAATATGAAAATTGTGGAATTTGGTACCCCATAGAACTCTTTCATATTAGTTTCATTTAAACCATAACACTTCTATGTTCACTGACACTAAAACTTAATAACTAGGGAATATTATTCACTGAGAAAGTAGAAGTCCTCTTTCCTCGTTGTACAAAGTCCCAATTATAAAAGAAATATTGCCCTCCAATTTACAGTTTGTGATCCAATTTAAATCCATCTAAATTAATTTTTTTAATAATATCCAGTAACTTAAAAATAAAAGCAACACACTAAAAACTGCGAAGCGGTTGCATAAGATTTTTTGAGGAACCAGAGAACTCAGATCTCAGCCCGTCAACAATCCTTAATTTAACACCCTTTTCTCTCCAAATTTCTTTGAATGGTCTCTATTGTGATTAATAAATAGAAAGTTCAGAGCACTACTAACTCTACTCTTGTATAAAGGTTAATGTTTTACTTGGAGGTTCCTCTTGATATATCGATCCACTTGCAAATTCTCATCCACTGATGTCTTAGCTTCCTTATGTCTTTCTAAAAGCATGCCCCATTGGCTTTATCATAAAATCTACAGGATTTGGAATGGAGATTAATTGATTGCTATCTATCTCCATTTCTTCCATTTAGATAGATACCTTAGGAGGTGGAGTTCATGTTTGTACTCTTCACTTTGGTTGATATTCCAATTCTGATCTCACTGAACTAATGATTAGTTTTCTTTATTTACACTATAAGTTAATAAATCCTTAGAAAGATGTTTGCACGATACTTCTATTTTTCATCAGAATTCACTAAGAGGATTCAATCCAACTACTTCAAAACAAATTATGTGCAAAGTCAATTTTGGGAAAACAAGATTAAGGTACTTAGATCTCAATGTTTTTGTTTGGGTACAACAAGTCTAAGCCCCCGTTTTGGGTAGTGATTATTCCATCCATCCAAACACTTTTTTTTTTTGGCCTTATCCCCCCTTATCCACTTGTATTCCATCTTTACTTCCCATCCAAACGGGTGTAAGAGTTTAAGTCATTCACATGTTCATACTTCTTGTTATATGGATGTAGTGCTATGCATGTTTTGCATGGGTGCAAAAGTGTATATGTGCATAATCTGGCCATGCTGTCTTTTGTCTGGAGGGAGAAATGCTGCAGCCCTCATTCTTTTCCATTACAAACAGTACATGCACATGTAGCAGTCAACCAATCAGTTTCATTATAGTGTTTTTATTTATCTGCTGATGTTCTTAACTACACTTTTATGTGCTTCCTAATGACTGCATGGCTGTTGCAGCTTTAAATTATCTGTCAGTATGAGAGTATTGAAATGCAGTGATACATTCAGATGTAGGAGGAAAAGAAACTCACCAGTTCTAAAACCACATTCACACATTCTTACAATTATATATTAAGCACTGTGTTAAGATAGGCGCATGTGTCTAACAAGTAGGGCCACTATCAATCCAAGGTGGGAAGATATTTCAAAAGAGAGAGAGTGGGGTTCTTAGAACTTTTAACAATTTAAATAGGCTGCCATGGATAATAGAAGAAATTCAATTTTATTATATTTCTGAAAATGGGAATAGTACACATTGGAATTTTTAATAATCCACTCAAGATATAATATTCTTTCTAGTTCGTTAGTTTTGTTTTGTGAACTTAAAGGACTGATAATCATATGCCCTTTTTTTCCCAAAAAGAAAAATACTGATATTTAAGGAAATAACCAATTGATGTAGTCAATCTTTATTCAAAGAGAATTACTACAAATCGTACTTCTTAATTTGGACATATATGTAATATGATTAAAATGTTTGAATCTGATAGATCAGTTGCTGATATGTTGTCTATTGTGCAGAATATGGGAGGACCAGCCACATTTACAACTGGTACCATTTTCTGAATGGCCTTTGATAAGTCTGTACAATGCACCATTTTTTTTTGTTGTTTATTGCAGTTTAATAAAATTATATTCTTGGGTACAACTTTTTCTTGGTGTCTAGTTGTTCTGAAGGATGATAAATGCACTTCCATTTTGGTACTTTACTTGCCTAGTTTATGATAATGAGTGCCCTTTTTGTCATAGAACTAGGTATTTTCTTTCTAGTTGGAATCACAAACTCAAATTTGTTATGATCTAAAGGTTTTTTTTTAAATAAAGGGAATTAGAAAAATCCTAATTGATATTCACATGATATTTGAGTATTTATACACTTTATTAAGTATTAATGAACTATCTTAATATGCTAAGCTCCCATGTTCTTAATGTTATCTGAAGCAATTCTATTGGTATCTCTAAGTATGTATTTCACACTTTTCATAACTGACTTGTTTTGTACATATCATTTAATATGTGCCAGTTTTTGAGTTTATTACGAAGATACAATGTTTTGGTACATTAAGAACCTTAATTTGGAGAACCCCCATGGCATTCCGAAATTCCTCACAGGGTGCTATCCCAGGGAGGATGGGGGATTGATTAGGTATATATTTTTTCGTAAATAAGTAGTTGATGCATATTGAAAGGTGGTGGGACATATATTAGACCCTCAAAACTAAAGCAATATTCATTCAACTAGCATTGAAATTAAACAACTCATAATTTTGGGAGGTTACAAAGTTTCTCAAACAAGCTACAAATTTATTAATCTACTCCATTCCAAACCAAATAAAAGGGAGTATTTGTAAACTCCATAGTGGTTGAGAATATCAAGTTGGTGATAATCATCTTTGACTACTTCGATGGTTACTTCTAAAGTAATCTTTGCCAACAGTTACTTCTAAATTAACTTTCTTGGTTTATCATTAGATACATTCAAATTTTAGGTGGTCGATTGTTACCTAGTTGACTGAATGTTATCGTTTGAATACAAAAAAAATTTCCTTTTTCTTTGTTAGGAAAGACTGCTATATCCTATGAAGATTAATGAATCAGCCATGTATTTATGATGTTGTCCGCATTTACAGATGTTTATAGCCATCGAGTAATAATACACTCAATGTGTGTGTGTGTGTGTGTATGCATAGGGGCATTGGAATTACATGTGTATTTTCTGCTACATGACAGATACTTTGTGGATATTTAATTATTTGTTTTAGGCATATGGCCTTTCTATCTTTTATTGGATGTAAGTAATGATTTAAAATATTATGCTCAATTTATTGAATGGTAAGTTTGTAACTGTTAAATTAAATGGATGCTTTAATGTTTTCATTCTTAATGTCGTTTTGAATACCACTAAAACTTGCAGTGATACATTTGATGAGAATACACCTCCAATAGATGATCCAGGATATATTTCCTCATTAGGTGCGGCAATATTTAAGGCAATGAGAAGTGGTGACGATAATGCTGTTTGGCTGATGCAGGTGCATAGTTTATGAATTTTTAAACTACATAATATTATGACCCTACATCATTGTTATGCACATTTCTGCCATGTTTTCCTTTTTCTCTGAAGAAGTGCCTAAACAGACTGTCACTGTATTTTCTATAATGCTAAATTCCTGGAGTATTCTTATGAAATTTATCTTGAAAAAAAGCATTCTCTATCTCAAGTTGTAAATACTTGTAAATACTGGACTTGGAAATATGAGTGAGATACAATTTTTTTTTAAGGCCATGATTCTGATATTTTTATCACATGTTCCAATATTGGATGTAGAAAATAGACTGTTTCCCAGTTATCAAAATTTTCTAACATCCATGCATAAGGTCACCATGATCCCTGGTCACCTTATATTGATCGATGAGTAACCTTTGTACATCATCTTTGTTGGATTGTCCTCATATCTAATTTGTTGAAGTAAGGATGATGTGGTGTGGTTTGAAAAATAGAGAAGCTAAAACACTCTGCTCCTACAGACCTTCTGCACTGGTTGGTCCTTACTTTTTCACTGCACTAAAATCAAATCTAATATTTATTTTCTTTCCTGAGGAGCTATCCTCTCAGCATAATCCTATATTCGTTATTATTTTTTTTTTGTAAGGAATCCTTTATTTGGTCTTGCTCATTATTTGAAGTAAATCTGTGCAATTCTTTCAGTAGTTTGTTGAGATATAAAATCCCAGAGCATTTTTCACTTTTACTCATTGTTTCCATAAATCCTCAACTTCCTTTCTTTCGAAATCCTTCATCATAATATAGCTGGAATTCATCTTTATGATACTTTGTAAATTGTCTTGCATGGACTTGTTTCCCAGCTTGATCACCAACAAGGAAAAGATTCATCAATAATCCACGAAGCATCACATTGACCCCGAAATTTGTGACATACCACCAAGGAGAAGTAATAGTTGGGAAATTTCCACGCCATATGCTGGTGCAAATTGATTACCAAGAATGTCCCAAGGTTGATAGATTCTTATGAACCAAGCAAGAAAGGTAGAAACTACAAAAAGGGAATGAAAGGCAATGAAAAAGGTTTCCATTGCAAAAACGAACCTATAATTCATGTTTTTTGGGAGTTCAAAGTTTTACCCGGATAAAACTAAAAGATGGCAATTTAAGACCTTGAAAAGACTTGCGAGAAGGTCAGTTTTCATTGCCTAAAAGGAAATATCATTATTATCTTTCGTTGCTATATATCGATGACCAGCACTGCCAAGCCATTTCTTGTCAGTTTCAAGAATCTTGACATCTCTCTTACAGATAATTGTAACAACCTTTAATAGCTCTTTAACATACAATTAATCTAATATCCTAATAACCAATCTAAAACACATAGTAGTGGTAACCCTTCTTAAAATCTTTTATTAACAACTCTAGCTTAACAACCTATAAACATCATTAATTTAGTTGTAATTCAAATTAAAATTTCTATTTTGGGTATGCTTATTCAAGAAATAACAATTTAAACTAAAACTAAAATTCAAAATTTGGACAAGCACTTCAAATCACGTGATCTGGAATGGCTCTTCAAATGCATGTTGTCTATATCTTTGCGTGATGGCTCCGAAAATGCATTACCTTTGCTAATGCATCCCCATATGGCCCCTTTGCATGGGCAACCCCCCCGTCGGTTTGGTTGAGATGATTGTCTTCCCTGGTGTGCTGCATTTCGGTATGGTCGTTTGGTTCATATTGGACATTTTCATACTAGGATGAAGGTCTCGATTTGCATAATATACCCAATATTCAACCTTTTAATAAACATTGCAATAACAGTCCTCTTTGTGCTTTTCCATTCGTCAATTTACCTCTGATATCATATTAAGAACCGACAATTTGCATCGGAATGATTTTCAGTGTCAAGTGGACCATCGGAATAGCAGATAATTCAGGAGAAGTATTTATTAAAGTTTTGGAAATTGGATGTTGAAATGAATGATACTTGGGGATTGGATAAATTGACTTACAACAATGGTTGCATGATGGTGAGATCAGTTTACCCACTAGTTATCTCTAGGAATCTGGATTCTCAAGTATAAGTTATTTGGATTCACAGAAGTATCAACAGGATTGACTCCAAAAAATATGGTTTCTTCTCAAAGATAAATCAAGTGCTTTATTTGAGTTTATTAATGCAATATTTCTTTCTTTGGTCACCAACACCAGGAAAACTTGTGGTTCATAGAAATGCTGCTGAAGATATTCTTTTAATGTCTCAGTACCTTCGCAATTCTTACCACTGATGACCGTGTCTATTCGTTTTAGGTATATAGATCTTCAAGAATATGTTTATTTGCAGTTACATGGAGACCTCCCAATGTCCCTTTTATCCGCTTCCACCTCCATTACTAGAAAAGTGGAAACCTAGCTGAATTTCGATTTTTATATCCATTTAGTTGGATAATTTAAAAGTTCAGCAGTTAAGTGGTACAATTATTCTGATAGAAAATAGTTTAATTATCTGCTATCTAACTGTCAAAGAAATTTAATCGTTGGAGCAGAGTCTCGAGATTTCCCACTGATTTAATGGGATTAAATATTCCTCTAGAAGAAGAGGACTGAACACCCTATTCAATGAGTATTATATAACATTGAGCTGCCTGACATTCTGACACTGATGATCATCATGCCATCCAAATTAGTTAGTTAAATGACTTGATTGGCAACCTGTTCTTCTGCATGATATCTGAGAAGCCTTGACGTGGAAGGTAATTATAGGTAAATTGGTAACCAAGAATTGGGAAATGGTACTTGGAAGTTTAGCTCAGTGGTTCCTTAGAGGATTTGCAACCAAGGGGTCATGACTTCAAGTCCAGTATTTACTTGGAGAATAAATTAAGCAACCTAAGCCACGTGAGAAGAACAATACATCTATAAGCAATAAATCGACTGCTTTGATGTCCTTGAAAATTTCCTTCAGGTCTCCCTCCAATCATCATTTGTTTCCTAATGGATAGTTGATATAGTTTTTTTTATTGGTATGGTTGATAAAATTGATATAATTGATCTTTATATTGTACATGCGTATTATCATTAATGAATGATCAATATATTAATAACAAATCATTTGCGGAGTGCCTAATAATAGTAAATTCTCATTTTGTTTTCCAAACATGTTGAACTAACAAATTTTGATGTGTGATTTAGTATTTTTGAAACTTGAGAAGTGTTTATTAGTGAGTGTGCTGTATGCTGTATTCTACAACTATTACGTATCTTCTAACAATGATATATTTTATATACATTATTTCAACAAAATTGTGTCTGATTCATTGTATTGCACTCTCTTTTTTTGCTTTTCTCCTCAATGTTATGCATCATAAATTTCAGTAGTACACTGACAATTTGTGCTTTTAGATTTGAAATGTTTCATCGAAATTTATTTACCAGGTGCTTGCAAAATACATGATGGTTTTTATTCCATTATTGCAAAGTTCATTGATTTGTATGAATTTGGGATTCTGCTTTGTTATTTATCCTATTTTCACAAAAGTCTGTTTACTCCAGGGCTGGTTATTCTCGTATGATCCATTTTGGAGGCCACCACAAATGAAGGTCAGAAATATCTGTTGTCTTGTATATGTTGCTAATTTTCATACTTTTTTTTTCTGAATCTTTGTTTTTTTTGTTTCATATTAATAAATTTACTTTCATGTTTCCCTCAATCTTCCTTTTTCTTTTGTATGTATGTTGCTTTTTCTTATTTTTTTCTAACTTTTTATTGAAAATTGTAACTTCAGTTTTTTGTTAGAGTGCCCATAATTTATCTAATTAATTTTTCTTCCAAATCATTCTTATACAATTTTCATGTTTTGCATGATGTAAAAAGTGTTAGCTATGTAAATTGATAATGGATGTTAGGCGTTCAAATATTTCTTCATATCTTGAAGAAAATGAATGGCAAAGAATATCTTGTTTTGATTGGCTGGGACAATATCTTGAATGGCAAAGAATATTATAGCTTTTTTTGAATATCTTGTATTCATTAGATTTCTTTATTTGTCAAACCTTTTCACTGCCATTTATTTTTCCTCCTGTCATCCAATTTTTATTAGGTTGACTAACTTTTGAGCTTATTCTGCAGGCCCTTCTGCATTCGGTTCCAATTGGAAGGCTGGTTGTCTTGGATTTATTTGCAGAAGTGAAACCAGTATGGCTTACTTCAGAGCAGTTCTATGGTGTTCCCTATATCTGGTAGGTTACTTTATTTCTGATTAGCACTTTTGAAATATCACATCTGGAGAGCTTTGAGTTACTTTGTTATTTGCAGGTGTATGCTGCACAACTTTGCTGCTAACATCGAGATGTATGGAATTTTGGATGCAATTGCTTCTGGTCCTATTGAAGCCAAAAATAGTGATAACTCGACTATGGTGAGTATAGCACGCCATTCTCCTTTTCTTGTCCAATAAATCATCCATGTGCTACTGAGATGCAAATATGTTTATATTTATTATTGGCAATTTTATTGTGATTGTTGTCATTTTCATGTTAAATAAAAAAGTTTAGCATCTACAGTTGTTGGGGCAGTTTATTTAGTGATTGCTTTAAGAGAACTTCAAGAGTTTAAAATATTCAATTGGTTGTGCTGCAACATTGATCAACAACAAATACATTATGAGTAATTGTCATTATTGGATAATTATAGAATGGATAGAGTCCCCATACCCTTTCCACAAGCAACTTATTGATATTATTAATAGTGAATTATGCAAATCATTTAATATATGTATCCCTGATTTTCATATATGGAGTTTTACCAAATTGATGAAGCTTCAGTCAAGTAGGGAATTAGCCTTGCATGATATGCATGACTATATTGTAGATGTGAGGGCATGATGACATTCCCCCCTTCCATCAATCCTTGATTCTTCCTCTCTATTTCTTCGATAAGTCATATGCATGACATTTACCCAACACCAGACCATACCTAGGACATTTTCTACAAAAATAGTTTTTCAATCGTTCTTCATTTTGAAGGAAAATTGGTTTGTAAATTTTTGAACACTAGCTAAATCCTAATAGATAACCGAAATCTATTTTTGTTCCAAGCTCTGCCTGTCTGGACAGATTACAAGCCATCAAACACTCTTGTATACTTTTTGGGTATTATTTTTAGTGTAAACAGAAAAGCATCTTTTCATGTTTTTTATTTAATTCAAGGATTTTGAAAACCATTGCAACTTTTATAGAAATCTTATGCACTTTTAAATGAAAAACCAATATATTAAAAAGTAAAATACAACATTAAAATCAATGGAAAGATTTTAATTGAAAACTTGCCCAATCGAGTGAAGATCTTTTCACTGAACTTGAGTATTCAGTTGTTTCATGATCTTATTCTGACCTAACTGACTGAATACAATTTCTGAAGACTACATTTATTTTTGTCATGGAATTGCCAACATATAAAGATTTTGGCATTAATGTATTATTCACCAGTTTGAGAGGGAGTGTTAGAAAATATTACTTTGTGTAGTAGGGGATTTTTTTCATTTGTCTTTCTGTTTATTAGATGTATACACATTTTTTTCATTTGTCTTTCTTGTTTTACCCTAGAGATATATATGAATGTGTTGTGAGATATGAGGGTGTGATACCTCTTCCGTATCTCCTCCGATCCTCGATTCTCATCCCTTCTTATTTCTCTGTCTATAAGCATGATATTTATGAATTCTATAATTAATCTTCTCCTTCAGTTTTTGTTTTTGGAATTGTGATTACTTGTGTGTGATTGATAGCCGAGATTCTCATGAGGGTTTGAGGCTGTAGAAGATCTTTCCTATCTCTGGTTTGATCCTGCTTAGGGTGATCATGTTGTTGTCTGATGGACCCTATCTTACCAAATTTACATATATTTTCGGTGAAGTTATGTCACATTGTGTAAGGAGCCTGCAACGAATCAGAAAACAATCTTGTATTGATGATTTGCAGGTAGTAGATCATGGTTAGAAATGCCAGAGAAACCACCTGCATAGTCCCAAGCTCAATGTCTAATCAAACCTTGAATGATTGTATAGCACCATCAGTATTTAATTTATATCATCCCTTTGTGTGTTTGGGATGGGGGGGGGGGGGGGGGGGGGGGGGAGATCTGTCTTTGAAGACTTTTCCATCTTAGGAGTAAAGGACAATCAAAATTTACCAGTACTCTTCTCTGAAGGTTTCAGAGAACTTGTTTTTAATGACAACAAGGTTAAGAAGCAGTTTCCATTTAGATATCTCTTTCTGTTTAAAAAAGTCTGTTGTTCCCTTCTTTCTCTCGTGCCATATGGTGGCTGTTTTTAAACCACTTAGGCAATCAGTGAAATCTGACCTTTAATGACCTTATGATAACACAAGATAACCATTTTACTTCTTCAACAAGCTGCTTTTCCTGTTCCTGAAACTACCCAATTTGAGGAGCAGTCTTCCAGATCCACGCAGTACATGAACAAGTAAAAATGAGGTGATCAATGGTTGGTTTCAGGGGCAAATTTACATAGAATAAAAGAAGTATCAGCAATCTTAATACCTTTGTGAATTAGATTCTCTCTAGGAAGCAATTTGTGAATAAGGCAAATTTACATAGAATAAAAGAAGTATCAGCAATCTTAATACCTTTGTGAATTAGATTCTCTCTAGGAAGCAATTTGTGAATAAAAGCCTCCCAAGTACAACATGCATGTTGTAGTACAGTACAATGCCTCCAGATAAAGCTTGTCCAAATGCATTTAGAGTCTAGTTCTAATGACATGCCAAGCAAATTTAAGACTGCAAATGCCATGAGCGTCCTTAATCCAGATGACTGTATCCTAATACAACTGGTTGTAAAATTCAGAAAGAGAACCATCATGGTGAGTAAGAAACTGTTGACCATCCCTAATTAAGTAGCTAACTTTGGTAGAGAGAGAACACCTGTGAGGAAGTTTGACACTGTCCCAGTCAATAAGCCTGCCTTGAGGGAGCCACCAGTTATATAAAGGACTCGTGGATAATGCTCGACATGAGAGAACAGTGAATCTATGGGTTTAATTTTTTTTTTTTTGCCCAGGAAGCATTAGTAGGACTATTAACTGTTCATATAGAGGAACCCAGTTTATCCATTTAATCCATAGAGTATCCTTTTTTTGGACACAACATCCCTAAGAATGGCTTTGTTCCGTAGGTGACCGAAGGGCGAGCTTGTAAGTGAGGTAGTTCAGTCAGTAAGCTTTCTGATACCCAAGCCCTTCTTAGATGAGGCTGAAATATGAGGCCCCCACTCACAGGTTGTAATTTTTTTTTTCTTCTGATTTTCAGACCCCTTCCAAAGAAAGTCAGCCATGATTTGTTCAATATTTTTTGAGAACAGCTCTTGGTATCCTGCATTTGATCTTTTGAGGAAGAGGAGTGCACGTCCTTGGAAAGTCTAAAACTAAGAAAAGGGAGGTCAGATAATTAACAGAAAGAGTGCCCCTGCTGAAGCCCAAAGTAGAATAGATGTCCAACTGAGTTTCAATTTTACCTCCTATAAGAAGCATTCTCTTCTGAGAATTTACACAAAGGCGTGGCCAAGTAGAGAAGATATATAATATGTGTTTCAGATTACGGAAAACAGATGCAGAGCATTTGAAAATATCATTTGAGTCATCTGCAGACAAAACATAATTAATCAATAGGATCCAGCCTTAATAGGTGAAAATATGCCAGAATGAATCTTTTTTTTTTCCCAAACCATTTTATATATAAGTACTGTCTGTAATAAAATTCTTGCAAAAATTGTAGTGATTCTTATAATGGTACTTTAATTTTGTTATATTCATTCAACCAATCAAATCTCTTCTTTGGTTGAAACTCTGATTCCTGTGGCCTTCTGATAAATCTTCAGCAGTGTGTGCTTCATGATTTATTATACTAACTGTATTATGAATTTCCAGTATTTAAATAATTTATTTTCTTCGTTTGAAGGTTGGTGTTGGAATGTGCATGGAAGGTGTTGAACAAAATCCTGTTGTTTATGATCTCATGTCGGAAATGGCATTTCGCAATGAGAAAATTGATGTGAAGGTAATTTTCCACAGACACTCCTTGCATGCTCTTATGTGATGAGGGGGCCATGTTGATATAATAATCATATGTCAGGATACTTGCAGCTCAGGCCATATACCTATGCTGCATGTTCATTTGAAATTATGTTTATTTGATAAATATTGATCTTTTCAGACTTGGGCTTACTGACACAATATCTAATGAAATTTGAAATAAAGGATCTTAGATGTGTATACTTATTTGACTAAAACACTAACATTTGTTATCATTGATCTTTATGTCAAATTTGATCTATTAATCCAACAAGAACTATAATCAGAAAGGAAGTTCAGTTAGACATTTGTATTTCTCACGTTGTTAATTAATGATCTTTCTTTGACTTAAGATGCATAATGGTCCAGAGTTCCTCTTTCCAATTAAGTCAGGTCACACAATATGATAAACAGACGTAAAATTCAAAATGCCATCTTTTCCAAGCCCACATGCACGTATCTAGTATCACATATGCTTTTTGTTACTATCTATTTGTTGTTTTCTTGTAGGAATGGATTACTCAATACCCAATACGGCGTTATGGAACATCTTTTCCAGCAATCCAAGATGCCTGGAACACATTATACCACACTGTTTATAACTGTACTGATGGATTACCTGTAAGTTGTTTGAAATCATTAAGCAGCTTTAGAACCACTGCTTTTCTATTTCAAGGCGAGCACAACTATCCAATCATAATCTGGGAAATGTGATTTTTCTGTTATTGATGTGCTTTCTTTACATACTGTTAAACCATTATTCCAGATCTATTTACTGATCTACTGATCCTATGATCTAAAGTTCTGCTTATGTTGCTCATATGATTGGCATTGAGGCCAAATATGCTAACAGACCCAAGGTTTCTGATGCAGGACTGTACTAAATGAATACACAGATCTTAGATGATGTTTCAATAGGATATGAGATATATTAATTAAGCTAACATCACCCTAAACATACAATATCTTTGCAAATAATTAGTTAAGCACACGCCTATTGCATATTCATAGTGTTAAATCAGTGTTCTAAGCCTAAATGGGAGGGAACGTGCGATGGATGGAACCTCGCATGATAGATCTAGGGTTAGCCAAAATTCAATGTAGAGATTGTTCCACTTGATCACAGATAAGTTACACAAATAGGGATACACATAGAGGGTATGGTCAAGTGGGAAGTAATCAGGGTTGCAGTTCATCTGCGGAGAGCAAATAGGGGCTGTTGGAGATCCAGGGCCCAGCAGCAGGGGCCGTTGGAGATCCAGGGCAGCAGCAGCAGGGGCCGTCGGAGATCCAGGGCAGCAGCAGCAGGGGCCGTTGGAGTTCCAGGCAGTAGCAGCAGGGCCGTTGGTGGTCCAGGCAGCAGCAGCAGGGCAGGTCCAGGCAGCAGCAGCAGGGTTGTTGGAGGTGTCCTCAGCAGCCAGACAGGGGGGTTGGATCATCAGCAGTTAGGGTTTGTGATGATGATGATTAGTTTAGGATTAGGGCTTATGTGATTTGAAAGGGAAAAGAAAAAAAGTAGAGGAAAGAAATTAGGGCTTCACACCCACGAAAGTTAGGGTTTCATACCCTCACAAAAATCCCATTGCAAGATATCTCAAAAAGAAAATTTTCATTATTCTAAATCCGTTTCTCCATAGATATTACAACTTTATTTAATGAGAAAGTGATTTAATCTAGGCCATTGATCATTCTAAAGATCTATGATCTAGATTGAATCCTACAATAACTTAAATTAAATAACAAATAAATCAAGTAATTTAATCTAGGCCATTGATCATCCTAAAAATCAATGGTCTAGATAAAATCCTACAATTGACTTATTCAAAATACAAAAAAACCTAACTAATTTTTATTCACATATAATAAGATTGGATCTCTTGCTCTTCCTCTTTTGATAGCCTTTAAATGCATCCATTAATTTGATGTCCCCATCAATTCTCCTCTTGTTTGAGAAAACTCGTCCTCGAGTTTTAAAGAATGATATAACTCGAAGGTCATGAGGTGCTTGTTGCATTTATCTGAAAGGATCACGTATCGAGGTTGGCTGTGGGTCGATCGCTCGCTACTTCTCTTCTACTAGTGAGTGTTGATAGGCGAACCTGCCGCCTATTTTGGATTTTTCATCATCAATATTTTCAGAAATATTACCTCATTATTCCCGGGTTGTGTTCCCATCTTCAAAGACCGCATTAACCTCATCAGGTACGGATTGAAAAGTCGTCTCTCTACAATTTCATTTATTTGTCCCATTTCCTTAAGATTAATGGACTTCCTTCCATCATCTGGTTTCCACCCTCCAAGGCATTTGTGTGGTCTATTTGTGGATACAATCTTCCGCGGATTCAGAACCGAGAGTGTGAAAGGATCCTGATGGAAAAGTAAAATCTTCAATTGTAGCCTTTCATCAAATATTTGTTCGGGAAATATTAAGTCCACCGGTTGTTCTATCACCATATAAATTTCCTTTGGATCGCTAATCTCTATAGCAATTTCCTTGCAAATTGGTGGTTGTTGTGAAACAGGCATAGGAGGCAGTTGTTGTGAAACAAGTATCCGATCTTCCACTAATGAAACATCAACCTTCTATTGAATTTCATTTTTATGTTGTCTCTCTGGAGATGCATCTTTTGTTGACGTTGATGATCTTTCATATGGTAATTCTTTAAGGATAATTTTCTTCTGTGTACAAGGCGGGCTTATGGTGCATGATCTCCCTTCATAATCAAATATACATTTCTGAGCTTTTATCCATGGTTGACCCAATATAATAGAACGTTTGGATGATGAAAACATGTCACACCACGCTCCATCAAAATACGAAAGTTTCATAGACCATTCAACAAAAGCAGCTTGATTTTCTACGATAGTTTCCCAGTCTTAGATAACATATCCACAACTACTTGAGAAATCATATTCTTCTCGGACTTTCATCGATAACCAAGGAAGCACATTTCCCATTAGGTAAGCAAATTAAGGTTTTCTGAACGAACATAGAATCAACCATTGTTTTTCTTCTTCTTCTTAACTCTCGATGGTATTGCCGATCTGGATGCAAGGGAGGGACTCACACAACAACAATAGGGCAGCAAAATGAGAAGAATATTGATGGCAGCATCACAAGGGCAGCACGTCAGCAACAAGGGCAGCAACACGGGGGCTGTTGGAGGTCCAGGGCAGCAGCAAGGGGCTGTTGGAGGTCCATACAGCAGCAGCAGGGCTATTGGAGGTCCAGGCAGCAGCAGCAGGGGTTGATGGAGGCCCAGGCAGCAGCAGCAGGGGCTGTTGGAGGTCCAGGCAGCAGCAGCAGGGGTTGATGGAGGCCCAGGCAGCAGCTGTAGGGGCTGTTGGAGGCTTAGATCTAGGGTTTCACGCCCTAAGAACCTTGGCTCTGATACCAAAATTGATGCAGGACCTACTAAATGAATGCAGAGATCATAAATGATGTTTCAATAGGATATGAGATATATCAATTAAGCTAACATCACCCTAAACATACAAAATCTTAGCAAATAATTAGTTAAGCACGGGCCTATTGCATATTCATAGTGTTAAATATTTTTCTAAGCTTAAATGGGAGGGAACGTGCGATGGATAGAACCTCGTAGGATAGATCTAGGGTTAGCCAAAATTCAATGTAGAGATTGTTCCACTTGATCACATATATCAATTACTCAAATAGGGATACTCACATAGGGTATGGTCAAGTGGGAAGTAATCAGGGTTGTGGTGCATCTGTGGACATCGAATAGGGGCTGTTGGAGATCTAGGGCACCAGCAGCAGGGGCCGTTAGGGCATCACACCCAAAAAGGTTAGGGTTTCACACCCTCACAAAAATCTCATCGCAAGATATCTCAAAAAGAAACTTTTCATTCATTCTAAATATGTTTTTCTCCATACAGATTACAACTTTATTTAATGAGAAAATGATTTAATCTAGGCCATTGATCATCCTATATATTTATGGTCTAGATTGAATCCTATAATAACTTAAATTAAATAACAAACAAATCAAGTGATTTAATCTAGGCCATTGATCATCTTAAAAATCAATGGTCCAAATAAAATCCTACAATTGACTTATTCAAAATACAAAAAAAATCTAACTAATTTTTATTCACATATAATAAGATTGGATCTCTTGCTCTTCTTTCTTTGATAGCCTTTAAATGCATCCATTGATTTGATGCCCCCATCAGTTTCTCTATTAGTTTTTAGAATATTTTCTTGAGTTTGCTATGGAGTTCTTCCTGATTAAACCTTGAGGTAATATTTTAGCTTGTGCAGAATATCTAGTTTTACCCCGGATTTTTTAATTAAGTTTGATTAACGTCTTCCATTTGTTTATAGCAAGTATAAAATGAGAGAGATGCACCTAAGTACTAGTTATGATTTATAATGGTGGGTGGAATTTATGATCTCAGTTCTCCATAAACATGATAGAAGGCACCTCCATGACAACTGAAAAGATGTAGCCACCTATGGAGGAGAAATCTTCAACAAGGTGGCAGTGTAGATTGTTGTAAAGACAACTCTTCTGAATTCTCTGTACTGGATTGTGTTTTATCAGTTTGTATCCACTTATACAAACTGGTTTCGCCTGAAAAAAATGGATAGGTTTGTATTACAGGCTTGTATAATGTAATATCTTGATAGTGTCTCAACTATTTAATGACTTATTTTGTAGAGATACTCCTTCATTGTATTATATTACATATGTAAATAATTAATCAAAAAAGTTGGAAATAAAATATGATACAAGTCCCACTCTCAAAATACCTGATCTGCATGGCAGTTTGTCAGAGCTATAAATTCATGAAGATGAGCTGCATTTAGACTGATAATATCCCAACTTGTACCATCTGAAGCTTGGTTCCAATCTTTATGAACAAGGCGTTAATTTTGGCCTTGGTTGATCCATCCTTATTGATAATCTTGAGAAATAGTATGACAGAGAAACAATCATTTGTATACAAACTTATTTCATTAGGTGATGCTGTAGGGTTCATGTATGATCAAGAACATTCCAAGCAACTGAGGCATTCTGAGCATGTGGCCAAGGGGAGGACGGCTTAGTTGGCATTGGGCAGGTCTCAAACTTACTGGGATTGCGGGCTTTGGGCCTAGTATTTGCAGTAGGGAATTTATGATTTCTATTGGCTCCGCTAATTGGGTGTTCAGATTTAGTTTGTTTACATTTGATTATTGTAATGATTGAGATTAGGTTTGATGGTTGCACATTCTATATATGAGTCATATTTTAGTATTGTTGCCCTTCTTTTTTTTTTTGTAGAAAGGCCCACAAGGGGCGGATACAACAGGCCCTCAAGGGGCTAAGTCACCCACGAAGGGGTATAATTGGGTTTAGAACCCATGACCTCTCGGATGAGAGGGTTTTTGTTGAATTAACTTTTATACAAGAGATTCCTTCTCTTTACGTTTCTTCAGTCTAACAGTGTTATTATTAGGCAATGCTAAATTTTTTTCTTGGCTAGATGCCTAGATTAGGACAATGTGGGCTAACCTCCATTTTTCAATGGCATTTCATGCAGTTGCCTGACTTTGTCTGACCTTCTCAGGTCAGACAGCCTAAGCAGTTCAAGGGAAAGTCAAGGGAAAGATACAAACCAATTTAGTCCACGATCCAAGCATCACCATCCTTACATTTAGGACTATTACGAATGTGTTGATATAGCAATTTAGAAGTCTGGTGTGAGCACTCATGCTGAGTTATGGAAGTGCCTTTAGGAATGAGGTTGAGGTATTTTGCTATAGGCAAACAATGAAAAATCACAGTGAATGGATTGTGATTAAGTGCATTTCCACCAAATCCTGAATCAATTATTACCAACAAGTGGAAATACATGTCATCTCCCAACTGGAAAAGTGAAGGGCCTCTGGTAAAGCAAGAAAACATCAATAACTAAAACAGTATACAATCAAGTGAAATGCAACTTTGAGATTTTGTGATGACAATGCGAGATGATGACAATGGTTTAAAGAGGCAAGGACTTTTGAAAAAGGTGATTGGAGGAGGCAAAACCTGGCTAACTGGATTTGGGGCGGATCAGGTACTTGGGCTGGCTCTCTCCGCTGCTGCTCCATTTGGGCGTATAAAGTCCTCCGATGAACATCCTTTAGAATTTGATTGATGAAGGGGGAGGTGACCTGCAAAAAGGTTATCCAATGGTCAAGTCAGTTTTGTATACGGTCTAGGGTTTTCGCAAAATGAATTTCACATACCTCTTTCATAGGGTTCCCATCCTTTTTATACAGTCACTTGTCCTCACCCTACCGGATCATCCTTGGATACACCCTCCGCACTTAGAATGGGAGGATATCTGGGGTTGGAGAGGATATGGTGGGATTTGATCCCAAGTCGGTCACGGACAAAGTTGGGTCGAACCGCAGGTGACACGTGCCAGTGTGTTGCCGTCACGTGTCAGCCATTGACTGGTCTTGATTTGGTTCCTTTGGGACACATGGCGGACGGCAATTGGGTCTAGGAAAATGGGCCCTATAGTGATGGAATTTTAAATGAAGCTATACAATGTTAACAGAGTCTGCTAAATTCACGTGGTCTATTGGATTTAGTTGGACTAAGGGCCAGATGTATGGATGTATTATTGGCAATCCTATATGATGCATTATGAAAATTTACATCTTAATGTGCTACTTGTACATGGAGAACACAGAGAAGATTATTATTCAAAGGAGTACAATCAACAAGTTAACACATTCATGGACTCCTAAATTATCCATGTAATGAAATTTTTTATCCCAGGTGATATACCAAGGGTTTTTCTGACATTTAATATTCTCAATGATGGATGCAGGACAAAAATCGAGATGTGATAGTGGCATTTCCAGATGTGAAGCCATCCATTTTTTTTGGATTGAAGAGATCAATATCTGGAATGAGTTATTCATCTTGGAAATCATTAAAAAGAGCATCAATCAAGGAACATAGGAATTCTTTTGATCGACCTCATCTTTGGTATTCAACTTCAGATGTCAAATATGCGTTGGAGCTTTTCCTAGTAAATGGGGATGAGCTTACAAAAAGAAGCACTTACAGGTACTTAATTGGCATAAATTATAATAATGAATTGTATGATCCAATTCTTTCTCTAATATCCTTAGTTCAAATTAATGTAAGCTTGAGTTTGGTGTGTTGTACTTGTGAAACAGATAGGTATAAATAGTTAACATATTCAGGAAATCCACTAAATGACAATGTAACTGAATGTAGAAAATCATTTATAGTAAAATGACATGCTGTTAAAGAAAAACTAATTCTAATATAATTATAACATAGATAATACGTCTTACTTATCAGTCAGAATAAAAACGATAGTTCAAATTAAGATATGCTTGAATTAGATAAATGAACTATGAAGATATTTAATAACCACAGTTTAATTTAATATAAGCTTGACATAGATAAATGAACTATGAAGATGTTTAATAACCATAGTTCAAATTAATATAAGCTTGACATAGATAAGCTATGTGCGTCAAGACTAATGGATTAAACTATATTTCATGTATGTCATCAGCCAGATTAAAAACCATGTACCTAGCATACCATTCTGGGTCACCCGGTACCTACTTGACATGGAGCCATGCCGGTTTTGAAGTTTCTGATATCAGTATCATCCTATTTGACATGGGAGTTTAATATGCAAATACATCATGATACATTAGGTTACTTTGTTAGCTGTTCTCATCTAATCCTCTTCTATAGTTGACACAAAACAATGAAGACATTGTGTAAATTATTTCTGCACATAAAACTCTATTTACTTTTCTTCAATTTGAGGATTTCACTTATATATTTGTGCATTTTGAAAGAAGATGGTGAAAAAGTAGGATGGGGAAGAAGAAACTAAAATAAATATTATTGTAGAGACATTTACTATCATAAGGTACATTTTCATAAAGTGAAAAACAATAGGTATCGTATGATCCTATCTTGTGTAAGCAGGATGATCTTGGGTATTCTGCCTAAATTTTTTGATTGGTCAATCCACGGATCAAAAGAATATACAAATAAAGCATCATCTGAGTAGGATTTGGGTTGTAAAACATGACTTGCTCGTCGCCATCATTGGGGTCATGAGGTCATCTATTGACAGATTATTCGTACTGATATTTTAAGAATTGAGGTTATCTAACTAGGAGTTTGATTCTCCCTTTAAAACCCAAATGAGAGATGACAAGGGCATCTCGTAATTAGATATTATATGACATTTTTGTGTGTATTTTTAAACATTTCTATCTGGGTTTAAAGGGGACTCAATTCCCAATGTGATATATTCATTATTCATTCTGCACCACAAATGGAATGGCAAGGATGGTCACATTAAATTAGACAGGATGACTAATATGTGTGGCAGAATAAATTGAAATGCACTATAAGCATATTGAATGTACTGATGCTCCCATAAAATGATACCTTACACTCCTAAACGTAGTCAGTGGAGTGTTTGTGATAAGGCTATATTTTTGGCAATTCACAAAAATACCCTCATAACATGCTGTATGAGGATTGTGAGTAATATATGTTACAGAGAATTTATGATGTGGAATGATTGATCTTACTCTATAGGGGCTTTTCTAATGCAGTGCTTGAAAATTTGCCATTCCTAAGTATCATTTCCTTTTGTTTAATTCATAAAGAGAGAGAGTCTTTTGTAGCGATCGAGCAGTATTGTAGAAGCATGTAAGCGTTCAAGAGAAGTAGTCTTTATGTATCTAATCAAATTGTTCGACTCGTATTTTGCAATTAATCCAACTTGCTCTTGTTTCTTTACCATTTTTCCAAACCATGTGATGGCTACCCCCTCAAGTGAACAATAGACTTCGAAAACTTCATCAAATGAAAACTATAGTTTTACAGTAGCAGTTGACTGTTCAAAAATCATAAAACTTCTAGCATAATGAAATTCGATATTTGCACGAAGAACAAGCTTTCACGGCTAGCTTCCTCTGCTATCAACATGCACATTGAAATTTCATGTTACATTTATCATGAGCATTACTTTAATTATAATAATATGCTCTAATTTTGTTGACAAAAATGTAAGTTGTGACTTGATTAACTATTTTTAACTATTAGGTCAATTTTCTAAAGAGACTTCTCTCATGAATTAGTAAATGTTTAGAATATATTCATTTTTATATTATTTGGTCTCTCATGCACCCTTTTTTTGGTTGGTATCAAATACTCATCTTTTAAGAAGATTAAATTATCGTGTTAGGATTTCAATGTTTCGAATTCCTGATATGAACATGCTGTGACAAGAACTTTGTTTCTGTAAAATTGAATGGTGTGTAAAACCACTTGAGTGGCATTTAAATGCTCAGAAACAATGTTTCAATGTATCTTATGGTCGGCACGTGCAGTGGGGGTCCAAACAGCATGTGTGGCCACATGTTTGGTACATGTGATCGCATATTAACCTTTCGAACGGACCCTTTAAGTCATTTAAACAGTTATAATGTTTGTGTAGAAGGCCTATGAGTTTAAAAAGAAAATTGGTTGTCACTTCGAATGGTTAGAACGTCCATTTGAATGGCCACTAAATCTAGCACATTTTCTACAATTCTAGCATGTGGTTAACCGTTTGAATAAGAGGCGGTGGAACTTCCACCAATAGTTTGTTGATGAAGTTCTAAGGTAGTCTATAAAAAGACCTTTGCTGGATCGGCTTTGAGAGAGCTTTGAAGTGTTTTTGAGAGATTAGTTTTGCTTTTTAGAAGAAAAACAGGGCGTTTTTTTTTCTAGTCTTAGATCATTGTAGAACCTCTTTTAATTTTGCATACCTTTGTTAGATCTAGGCATTTTAGATGCTTTGAAGAGTTTTTGAGAGATTAGTTTTGTTTTTTAGAAGAAAAACAGGGACTTTTTTTTCCAGCCTTATATCATTGTAGAACGTCTTTTAAAAACAGTGTCATATGTAATTATGACAGATGTAATCACATGAATTATTAAGTGAAGAATCAAAATAAACAGCAATAGAAGATGACAACAACCAAGTCAATGATCAGTGAGTATTTTTTTTAAAAAAATTCATGGATTATAAAAAAAATGTTTCAAGTTTTCTGGCAAAATCGTTGGAATGTTTGAGAAAAGAGTTTGAAAAGACTAGTTATCATCTGAATGGTCTGGATTTGCGGAATTTCACTTTTTTTTGAGATCTGTTTTCACACTAATCTCAAAATATAGATATCTCTTCTTTCAAATATTAACATTAAATATCTGAGATCTACTGGTTAAATTGACAATATCAATGAGAAATTTTTTTAATAGATCCATTCACCCCTCTCTAGGTCCTGCATAGTTCCACAAGTGAATTTTTAATGAATGCAGTCAAGCCATGTTTGTAGAGATAATGACTTAAAACGTTGACCAAGGAAAAATTTATGGCAACTAGAAGCAATAAAAATAGTCCAACCAGGCAGTCCCACATATAGCAAGGTTTTGGGACTTGGGGAGAAGAGAGATTAGACTTTACCCTTGCCTTTTTGACATTTATTTTTGGCACTGGCTGCTCTCAGAGTCAGGATTTGAACCTACCCAGGATAATCAGATGCATCCCAATGTTAAATATGCTATTTTCCTGTTGCATTTTCCAATAATCAAACTTTTGTGTTATGTTTATTCTTGTAAAAATCTCACATGTAAAAGCTGCAACTTAGTTGGGCTAAATGGATTTCTTTGTTTATCTATGGACAATGCATGAGTAAGTACATCTCTGCATGTAAAATCAAGCATCCATTGGAGCAGTCTTAAAATTAGGGAGCACAAAGTTTGACTCTATAATATCAGAAATTTTTCTGGGTTTCTACATGTCAAATAAGTAATGTGATCAGTGACTTGTGTTTATTGTAGCAGCCACTGAGTTGTGACATATATACATGTGTGTGTGTGTGTGTGTGTATATAATTTTTTGTGTAATTAAGTTGAGTGCATTTCTTTGATGGCCTTAGGTATGATCTGGTTGATCTTACACGGCAAGCTCTTGCAAAGTATGCAAACCAATTGTTTTTCAAGGCCATAGAAGCCTATCACATGAGTGACATCAATCAGGCAATTTTCTTCAGCCACCACTTTATTGAACTTGTTAATGACATGGATACGCTTTTAGCTTGCCATGATGGATTTCTGCTGGGCCCTTGGTTAGAAAGTGCTAAACTTCTCGCACAAGATGCGGAACAGGAAAAACTGGTGAGAATTCTTCTTGAACTTGTTCCCAAATGGATTGACCATGAAGCTATTGCCACAAATCTCACAACACTAGTTTATCTGAACTAAATTCTGTCGCACTATAGGCACTGAAATGTGCGACTGTTCTTTTAATATGCTTAATTTTGCACATCAATTTTCAGAAATTCCATCTATTCACAATTTGGCGGTCATCATTAATACTCATAGAAAATGGTGTTCCATAATGCTAAAATTAACACACTATGATATAATGAATTATTTTGGTGCAGTTTGAGTGGAATGCCAGGACACAGATAACAATGTGGTTTGACAATACTGAGATAGAAGCTAGTCTTCTTCATGACTATGGTATGTCCTATATACTGTATTTTAGGTCTCCCCCGGTTTCATGAGAACTATATTTTTCCCATAATATTGCTTCACTTACCTAACAGGGAACAAATACTGGAGTGGGCTTTTAAAAGATTATTATGGGCCCCGTGCAGCTATCTATTTTCAATATCTAATAGATAGCATGGAGAAGGGGGGGATTTTCAATTAGAGGACTGGAGGAGAGATTGGATCATGCTCACAAACAAATGGCAGAACAGTAGAAAGGTGTTTCCTGTGAAAGCTACAGGTGATGCTCTGAACACTTCTCGATGGCTCTATGAGAAATATCTTCGTGATACGAGCATTCTGTCGGAAGAAAGGAATTACACTCCTTTGTTGCTTGATACATAAATTTGTTTTCTGAGAAGCCTTCTGAATCTGGCTGCAACTAGTAATCAAAATAATGAAAAAACACTTCCTGTGGTACTTGGTATGTATTTCTTTCTTTATTTCTTTCTTTTTTCAAGTCTAGTTTTGGGACATCAAAATCCAGACCTACGAAGTTTGGAAGGCACATCCTGGAGTGTTAAACAGCTTGTAGGGTTGATGTTCAGTAGGTGAAGTTCCCTTCATACTTCCCAATGGAATAAAGCAATGCTTCAGCCTTTTTCATTGCATCCCAAAAAGTGTTAAAACAGTGGGCAAAGTAGATTTCATTATCTGACCTTGAATTGGTGATATCATCTGGCTAATCTTCTTTGATAATGTACCTAACATTATTTATATATATATTTGTTTTTTTGGGAAAAATCCAAATAATTCCCTGAGTTAAACTTTCGTTAACAGATGATGAATATTATGTGAATATTTTGTTTTGTTAACCCTGACTGAAATTATAGTGTACCAACAAACTCTTACAATTTGTTAAAAATGCGAAAAACATTCTGTATATGACGATTTTACCCCTTCAGAAGGATTTTCGCATTTTTAACAAGGGGGTTTTGGTATATCATGTTTCAATCAAGGTTAACAAAGAATATTGGCAGAATAATTTTAATCTGTCAATGAAAATTTAACTCATGGGGTTCTTTAGATTTATATAGGTGTTTTCAGGGGTTACATGAAAAGTCAGGTGATTATATGAATTTCAGGCAGTTTACAAGGGGGTTATTTGGATTTTCCCTTGTTTCTATGTGTTAACACGTGATGGCTGTTGGTTCCTTTCTTATAACTCTTTTTTTAGGGAAAAATCCATATGACCCCCTGAAATCTTGTCTAAATCTATATACCCCCTGCAATCTTCATATATCCTTATAACCCTTTGTAATTATGCACAAAATCCATATAACCCTCTCCATCCGCCTTCCGCCATAGGTGAAATTGGAAAAAAATTCATAAACCCCCTGTAATCTCACAACTCCCTGCAACTTCATATATCCATATAGCCCCCTGCAATTTTTATATATCTATATAACCCCCTACAATCTTTATATATCCATATAACCCCCTTTAATTTTGGGAAAAATCCAAATAATCTCATGTAATCTGGAAAAAATATTTCTAAAAATTCAAAATTTTTTTTTTTATTATTAATAATAGAGTAATTTAACTTTTGCATTAACATCTAATGTATCTATTTTTTATTATTCTCATTGAAGATCAGAATATAAATGGTAGATAAGAGATGGATAAGAGTTTATGACATGACAACTATACCCTTGAAAATTATTTGTGTTTGGGAATACGTATGAGAGATGTATGTGATATGATAGATGTGATAATTTTTAGAAAAAAAATATTTTTAAAAATTAAAAAATGCAAAGAGGAATTTTTTTATTTTATTTTGAATTTCTAGAAATATTTTTTTCATATTATAAGGGGTTATATGAATTTTTTCCAAAATTACAGGGGGTTATATGGATATATGAAAATTGCAGGGGGTTATATGGATTTAGGCCAGATTACAGGGGGCTATATGAATTTTTTCCAATTTCCATTAACCGGATGACGGAAGGCGGACGGAGTGGGTTATGATTTTGAGATGAAATGGGTTATATGGATATATGAAGATTACAGGGGGTTATATGGATTTAGACAAGATTTTAGGGGGTTATATGGATTTTTTCTTTTTTTATTTTTAGTTTTAAGTCCTCGGAAACAATCACAATTTAAATCCCTCAATTTTTGATTTTAGTCCCTGCATAAATGATAATTTAGGAATAGGTCAACTAAAAAATAAACTTAATAATTTAGGAATAAGTCTCCCAGGGACCTTCATATCAATCAAATATTTATTTTATCAACCACCTTTCCTTCTATAGTGATATGATGATCGCTGCAGTGTATCGAAACACCCAAAATAAACATTCAACATCTCTTCTAGATGATTTTATTCTCACAATAAAAAGAAGATTTCATAAACTTGATGGAAAGGTTTCTGTAGAATTGCTGGGTTGCTGAGACCCAGGAGCATAGTTAATTTTTTTTTCTTTGGGTTGTAAGTTGAAACAAATACCTTGCTTGTTTACTATTAAGTTCAAACTTGCTTCAGGTTGCATGGTAGAGTGAATTAATTAAGCCAAGAGGTTAGGATGTTGTATTCGGGTGCGTTTGGTTATTCAGCTTCCTGCAATTTTTATTGTAGCAGTTTTACTATTGAATAAAATATTTTAGGCAAATAAATGGTTTTCAAAAGTTGATACTTCCTCCAGCTAACATTCCTGCATAAAGAATAAACGCACCCTTCATGCTTGATTAACTGATATCTTTAATCAATTTTATTGTCACCTTAAATACAAATCACCCTCCCTGGGTATTTTATATTTTTTTGGTATCTGATTTATTTTAAAAAAAAAATCACTTCAATTAAAGAGATTGTTGGATTTTTCATAATAAAATCATTAAACATTTTCATAATATGAAACCTCGTTGAAATTAAATTTAAAGGTCTATATTGCTTATTAGATTTATGTTTTGACTTTTTTTTTGTGAATTGATATGAAATTTTACATATTGTTTTAAAATATGATAATTATCTTTTAGAATTATTCAATAATATGTTTTAGGGTTATTTTTATTTTTAGGTCCCTGTAAACTATATGATTTAGCAATCGATCCATCACTTCTTCATATTTCGGTTTAATTCCTTAGATTTAAAGGATATGTTTCTTATCTTATTAATCCCTGGGAGGGATTTATCCTTAAATTATTTGGTTTTCTTTTTAGTCCCTAGAAAGAACTATCTTTTAAATCTAGGAACTTAAAATAAAAATATGAAGAAATTAAATGAGGGATTGATTACTAAATCATATAGTTTATGAGGACTTAAAAATAAAAACCCTATGTTTTATATGAATGTCTTTATTTCACCTTATACATATTCATTTTTTAATTTATATTATTAAAATTAAAATATATATATATATATAAATATATATACATACATGGTATATATATATAGAATTGTGGGTGCCCAATTTTCTGGCTGCACAAACCAGGCCGGATCAGGAATCCCATTGGATATCCAACCCCATAGGACGATGACCCATCCGACCCAAACCTCCCACAACGGGACGGGTCACAAGTCCCTTCGAGACCAACTCGGTAAGGCGATGGCCCAACCGGCCCTAACCCGAATAAGCTCGACCCGAAGGTCCATGTCTGACCAACTGCAACAGACCAAGTCAATATTTACCCCATCCTATTTTTGCACTAATCCACTTAAATATACTGCACTAAATGATAATTATCAGCATTCAATCCCCATCAATACCAGCACATACCACCAAATCTGGTCATCATTAACTGTGTCCACCAAATCCCTATGGAATCTGGATATATATGTCAACCATAATTGACCAAATTAGGGAGTATATCTTTTGTCTCATGACTAGTGGTTGGTGAATTCTCATCCGTCTGATGGAGAGTGGACTATTCAGAGCCCTAGCACCAACAACTCCTATATAAATAGGGGGCAAGAACACACACATGATGTATGCACAATTTCTTTTTGCTAAAACTCCTTCATTGGCCACCTTGACTGACTTGAGTGTCGGAGGGCCTTTCGCAAGTCCCGCACCTCCCTGTGTCGGCAGCTTTCAAGAGGTGCTCACCGGCAGTAGACGACACAATCGGGCGGAAGAGAACGGGAGAAGCCAGATTCGTTTATCCGAATCGAAAAGCAAAATTCTTGCCCCTCCAGGAATCGATTGGGTACACAGCCGTGTGGCGTGCACCCAATCGTGTGACAGCCAATAGTGGCCGTTCGATCTGTGCACCTCCAATTGGATGGTACCGATTTTTTTCATAATTTTTTTCCCAATTTTTCTCTCTCACCTCTCGTTCTACTCTTCATTTCAAAAAAATGGGGGACCCTAATAACAGAGAAACCTAGAAACAGAGAAATCTCTTCACCCTCCCTTCCCCGAGCAACTGCCCTGCCTTCCTGCGATGCCAAGCGACGCCAGTCGGCCACCCCCTCTTCCCGCGACACCAGTCACCCCCACCTCCCGCATCGGTCAGCCCCACCCACCGGTTTATTGTAGCCTAAAATCCTTGAAACACATAGTTTCTTTAGATCTAAGGCTTGTTTTAAGGCTTTATCTTTATATCTAGCCTTCTTTGCTCATTTATTTGTAAATTTAGGGTTTCTTCAGATCTAGGGTTTCATATTTTTTTAGATTTATTTTCAAATGTAGTTTTTTTCCTTATTTTTTTTTTGTAGATCTAGGGTTTATTTTTTCAGATATAGGGTTTTTGTGTGTGTTTTTAGTTAAAGCACTCTCTCGGCCAATTTTTGAAAAAGCTTCTGTGTAGCTATTACACATCAAGATTTTTGTGTGCTAGATGCTTGATGGAATGACTAACCCACAAACCTCCCTCTTTTCATGATTCAAAGAACTCCACTTTCATGCACTAGTGGAATTACATGCAGTAACCACCCACAAATAACATTAACATAGTTTACTTCACATGCCTCAAAACTAATTTGTTAAATCATGAATTCTCATAGAATAACAGAGCCAATTTTATTTATTTAAAAATGGATGGAGCTTTCTTCTTCTTTGTTCCACAGTCCCCACCTTTATTTTGTGCTCGACACTTCATTTTTTGATGTAAATGTATGTTTGTTAAAAAAAATTTCAGCAAAAATGTCCAGGGTTGGAAAAAGAGGTTTATGTTGATTAAACTATTGATAGCATTGAAAGTTGAATTTGGATTCTGGATGTTTGATGATGAATGTAAACCAATTTTAGGGTTATCTTTTGATTCCATTGAGGAAGCGGAGAAATTTTATAAGAACTATGTCAAATTTGTCGGATTTTGTGTTAAAAAATCATCTACCTAAATATCATGATATTGATGGTTCAAAAGAACTTTATATGCGAGATTTTGTTTGTTCAAAAGAAGGATGGATTTAAGAACTCATCCACTAGTAATGTGAATTTAAAACCCTCCCGAGGACACACAAGACGAGGATGCAAGGCTAAAATATCCTTTTGTCAAAGATGATCAAAGATGGAAGGTGCGCATTCTAGTAAAGGTCATGCCCATATATTGTGTACTCCTAGAAAAACTCTTCTCCTACGATTACATAGAGAAATAACAAATGCTCAGAAGTCTTTGATTGACACATTTAGATGGACAAATGTGAGCACCGCACAAGTCATGCCCTTTATGGGGTTAGATTCAGGAGGATATGGAGAGATTGAGTGTACGGAGAGAGACGTTCGAAACTATATATCAAAAACTAGAGATGAATTGAAAGATTGTGATGCAGAATTGTTTGTAAACTACTTCAAAGATAAGAAAGAAATGAATCCATCTTTTTATTTTGCTAATGAATTTGATGAGGAGAACAAGTTGACACATTGTTTTTGGGCCGACGGTGATTCTAGAAAGGCGTATGCTCATTTTGGAGATGTAGTTGTGTTTGACACAACTTATAGCACAAACAAGTATTCTTTAATCTGTGCACCTTTTATTGGAGTCAATCATTATTTTCAATCTATTAATTTTGGTTGTGGATTGTTGAAGGATGAAAAGATTGACTCTTTTTTATGGATATTTGATAAATGGTGGGAAGCAATGGGAAACCATCCACCAAAAGCTTTCATTACAAATCAAGATGCTGCTATAGGGGCTGCAATTGCACACTTGTTCCCCAATGTGACTCACAGATTTTGCATTTGGCATATAATGAAAAAATTAACAGAGAAAGTCAGCCTAGTTGCTTATAGAGTTGATTTTTTGGAGCCATTCAGAGAAAAATGTGTATATGGCTCAGAAACATCGGATGAGTTTGATGCAAAGTGGTCGGGTTTAATGAGTAAATTTCAGTTAGAGAAGTAATGAATGGTTGAAAACATTATATCATATCCGTGAAAAGTGGATTCCATTGTTCTTCAAAAACATATTCATGGCAGGGATGACAAATACTCAACGAAGTGAAGTTCAGAATTCTGTTTTTGACAAGTACTTCAACAAAACACAGTTTGCTTGAGTTTATTCAGCTATTTGATGGGACCTTAGAGCGTTAGAGATACAATGAGTTAGTGGCTGATCATGGTACACTTCATAAAACTCCAGATATTGCAACCAGTTTTGCTATTGAGCTGCAAGTGGCCAAACGATACACTCGGAAGATTTTTGACATGTTTCAGAAGGAAGTTCTATCTTCTATGCAGTATTAGACAATGTTGAAATATTCAGAAAGTCATGCACAAGTCTATATTGTTAAAAGGATGGGTGATTCAACCAAATTTCATGATGTTTTGTATAATCCCTCCGATCATGTGATTACTTGCTCATGTAAAATTCTTGTAGAGCTTCAAGTCTTTATATCCTCTCCCATACTCTCCCATACTCTCCCATACATCTTGTAGAGCTTCAAGTCTTTGTATCCTCTCCTCTACAACTTCAAGTCTTGCCAACAAGGTTGAATTTTCCTCAACTGGAGCAAATCGTTAATCGATGTTCTCAACCATCTTGTTCACGCTACTGCTCTCATCTTGCCATTTAAAATACTTGTAACCGCTGATGTCATTCTTGGACTACATTAAAATATAAAGAATAAATATTATAAAATAGATATTATTTAACAAAAGCGGTTCCCTCATAGTTATACAATTGAATAATAAAGACCAATATATACCTTTCCAACCATAGTTATACAATTGAATAATAAAGACCAATATATACCTTTCCAACCAGGCAAGTCCAAAAACCATCTCCCTGGATTAGATTTAGTTCGTGATTGTTTTAGAACCATGTCATACCCACAATCACATTTCTTGTGGGATGTAGGTCCATCAGAGGACACCGTATTAGAACGTTCTATCTACAAAATTATAGAAAAATATACAATAATGAGTGTACTAAGAAAGTCAATATGTTCCATCTAGCTTTGTAAATAATCTTATTGATTACAGAATGTGAATATGTGTATCAATAGAACACCTCATAATGCTGTAGTTTCTCATGCATTCCATGTGTTCATATTTTGTTTTAAAAGATCAATTGGCCTAAGGAGTTTTTGAATTTCAAGACAGTCCACTGCTTGAAAAAAAGCAGTCCATGTGCTCATAATTTCAAGACAGTCCATGTGTTCATACGTTTACATAAAAAAATGAAGTGTCAAGCACAAAATAAAGGTGTGGATTGTGGAACAGAGAAGAAGAAAGATCCATGAATTCATGATTTAACAATTTTAGTTTTGATGCATGTGAAGTAAACTATGTTAATGTTATTTGTGGGTGGTGACTGCATGTAATTCCACTAGTGCATGATAGTGGAGTTCTCTGAATCATGAAAAGAGGGAGGTTTGTGGGTTAGTCATTCCGTTGAAACATCTAGCACACAAAAATCTTGACGTGTAATAGCTACACAGAAGCTTTTTCAAAAATAGGCTGAGAGAGTGCTTTAACTAATTAAAAACACACAACAAAAAACCCTATATTTGAAAAAATAAACCTTAGATCTACAAAAAAAAAAAAAAAAAAAAAAGAGGAAAAAAACTACATTTGAAAATAAATCTGAAAAAAAAAAATGAAACCTAAGATCTGAAGAAATCCTAGATTTACAAATAAATGAGCAAAGAAGGCTAGATATGAAGATAAAACCTTAAAACAAGCCTAGATCTAAAGAAACTACGTATTTGAAGGATTTTAGGCTACAATATACCTGCGGGTGGGGCTGACCGGTGTTCGCTTGGCGTGGTAGGAAGGCGGGGCGGTTGCTTGGGGAAGGGAGAGCGAAAGAGGTTTCTCTATTTCTAGGTTACTCTGTTATTAGGGTCCTACTTTTTTGAAATGAAGAGTAGAACGAGAGGTGAGAGAGAAGAATTGAAAAAAAAATCAAAAAAAAAAATCAGGACCGTCTGATCTGAGGTGCACAGATCGGACGACCACTATTAGCTTGCCGCACGATTGGGTGCACACCACATGGCTGCACCCAAGCGATTCCTTACACACACACACACACACAAAGCAAAACTACATCAGGTAGCTTTAATATCTCCTGCAAATAGTGCCAGAGGATCATTAATGGAACAGTTTATATGATCCTAGAAGAGAAGACCTTGTGCATGTATCATCATGCTTATCAATTTGAAATATAATGATATAACTTTAAAAAATATTTATATAACTCATTAGTCCCCTCTTATAACACACAAACAACATAGCACAGCTAGTCCGTGCAGTACAAAAGCTGGACATGGTTATTATTTGGTTTATAATCAAATTTCTCAGTAAACAAAAATGACTCATGATAACAGCAAGATGGATCACTAGAAACGCGCGTGGCGGAGAGGTGGTGGCTGACTCATCTTGGAATCCTGATCAGCGACGGCGTTTGGATCGTCCAGGTTTCTTTTGCGAAACTTGTGTATGAAATTTTCAGCCATCTTATCCACATCGACCTCCTCTGGAGCTTCGGGTGGAGGCTCCATCAGATAAGGCTGAGCAGACTGCCTCGTATGCTTCTCAGGATCCTGCAGCTGCTTCTTTTGATCATTCAAGTTTGAGTTCACGCCAAGACCATCGATGTCATCCTTGCGCGAGCCTCTCTTTGGTGCGCGTGGTGCAGTAGCTCGTCCGAGGGTTATCCTTGCAAGATAGAACGACATTGCCCGGATGATGTTCGCTGCGATCTTAGCTGATTGTTGACATATTGACTCATCTTTCACAGCCCTCCTGGAATTGGTGTGAGGCATGTCTACAAAAGTACCAACTCTCCTCAAGTCTATACTTAAATAGCTCCCTTTTGTGTGGGATTAGCATTATATCTGTATTATCATTATGGCATTTATTCTATTAGTAAAGAATGTTATGCTTGGGGTATCCCTTGTTATTCTCTATGTCATGCTATGGCACTTAAAGAATGGCTTCCATCCATAATCTTGGAAGAAAATAAGGGGAAGATGTTTGAGGCATCCATCCCAGAATTTTAATTATTGCTCTACAGATATGCGTGAGTTGCTACAACATCAGTTGATGATGAAGGGGAATATTTTTGGCTTTAGATGGGCTGTGACACTGGAGTACTTTGGATTTGGAAGCCCCACTTCTACACGTTTTAAATAATCTAATGTTGACTGCCCGATCGCACTATGCTGCTACACTCGATTTGTTCCCATGGATGCCGACGTGCCTTTAACATAATGCATTCTCGACGCAAGAGTATAATATATTTGTATTTTCAAGTCTACTTAAATTATGTTATGTAATGATCGAACATATCTCTTCTTCATATTTTATTTTAAATTAACTATTTCGAACATGTTTATCATTTTTAATTCATACGTTAAATGTCTGAATATTCCATTTTAGTTCGTTAAATTGAATTTTTTTTAAATATCAAAATTGCCATTAGAATTTTTATTTTTAAGTTTTTGTTGAGATTTTTAACAATTTTATTTGAGTGAAATAAATAATACTAATAACGAAAAAATATTTATGCAATCCAAAATAATCACCAAAGCAATCAGAAAAATATAAAGACAAACAAATCACCAAGCAACACCAGATTTAACATGGTTTAGTTTAAGCCTATATTTACAGGACTCTCTAGCAACAATCCACTATATAAAAAATATAATGAAAAATAATATTTTTCAAGTTTTATAAAAAATCTTGAGGAATACAGATATAAGAGAGGGATAAAGGGTTATCGATCCTAAACTAATCTTCTACATATTATGAAAAAGAAGACCACTTCGAACAAAATCGGAAACCCCCCCCCCCCCCCCCCCCCCGAACCCACCGCTCATTTTTCTTTTCTCTCTGTCCAATAAATAGAAAGGAAGACCTAATAAAGATTATGCACTGTTCACGTGCATCCCATCATCCAAGCATGGGCCCAACCTGTGTAATCAAAAGAAAGGGCCCATCAGATTGGTGATGCAAAAAGTACTGTTCTAAAGGCCCTTGCTTTATTTAAGGAATGTATTCAATGGAGATAATGAAGAATGAAATTATAGAGGTTAAAGGTTGCTTGATACAACCTCATATTGAGGAGCTCATGCACACAAGGTCCTTAACTAATCATATGGAGCAGCAGCTGTATAATCATGTTTTTATTATTACAGATGGGAGTGTCTGTTCTTTGACTCAAGCAGCAGGGGCGGCATTTGTGATCATCGGGCAGTCATATACAGTGCTTGGCGCGGGTTATGCTAGCTGGCCTTGGAGCTCTCCGATCCATATGAAGGCGGAAGCAATCAGATTGGGTGTCCAATTTGCTTGACTGAAGGGTCTACAAAAGCTGGTTGATTGTTCTGATTCTCATCAGGTGATGGTTAATCTTTTACAAGGCTTGATGGATGGCCCTCTTGCGTTACAACAAACGGTGGAATTGATCCGAGCTTGTGATTCCTCTTCAGATAGAATCACTTTTTGTAAAATACCACGAAAACATGTCCGACCAGCAGAGGCACTTGCGCAGTATGCTAGGACACAAAAGCATAGAGTATATGAAGATTTATCTGATGATACTATTAGATATATATTGACTACACAGGTTGATAGTTTCAAAGACCTATACAGTGGAAGAGACTTTTTGGATGGCCTTTTGTAGAGTAATTAACACTTTTAACCCCACAAAAATCAATATAAAAGTAGTCCTGACCCTCGAATATTAGTAAAACTAGCTCCGTTGACACGGTCAACGCTGCCACATCAGCATTAGCCGTTTTTTTTAATGTTTATATTGGAGATGGCATATATATACACCATCTCTAATATAAACCCAATTAACAAGTTTCCCGTTTCCTATTCAAAATTTTGAATATATGCGAGGGAGAAAAATGTAAAATAGAAGGCATATATATATATATATATATATATATATATATATATATATATATATATATGTCGTCACCTCGAAACGGCATATATATATGCCGTCGCATGGAGACGGCGTATATATATGCCGCAAATATACGTCTCCATATTGTGGCATATATAACCCCCGTCCCTGCTGCCAAGCTCTAAAACCCCAAATTTTCACCCCCTTTCCTCCCTCTTTCACCCAGCCACCCGCTGCCAAGCCCGAAAATTCATCAATCAACATCTTAAACAACTTTTAATCCAAATGTAAACATTAAAATTCTAAATGTTCTTGAATTTATCTATTTATTTATCAATTGTTTTGTTTATTATTGACATGTTGAATGTATCATGTTTTGTTAAGTTAAATTTTAATTTTTTTATTTTTGGTTTATTTAAAATTTTCTGGTTGTCAAAATAAACTTTTATATCTTACAAAAAATTAAAAAATTTGATTATCATTTTCCTCTCTCACATATATTTAAAATTTTGAATGGGAGACGGCGTATATATATGCCGTCTCCCTTCTCAATTAGTATAAACATTAAAAAAAACGGTCAGCGCTGACTTGGACAACGGGGTTAGTTTTTGCTAATATTCGAGGGTTGGGACTATTTTTGTGAATATTGATTTTTATGGAGTTAAAAGTGCTAATTACTCCCCCCCCCCCCCCCCCATTTTTTTTTTTTTTGCTACGAATGGACGCCCGTGGCTGACCTTACGGTCGAGCTGGGAAGACTACCTCCGCCTATTTGCCCCGGTCCCACGGAAAATTCTTTCGAATAATCGCCAACAAATAGGTGGGTAAGTCAGCGCCAAGACTCGAACTTAGGACCTATCGGTAACACCGCTAAACCCTGAACCGTTATTAAGACACAAACAAGATAATATATTAAATTCAAATAATTCAATGATGTCTTTTAATCCAGTGGGATTGAGTCATTGAAAGCTATACAATATATATTTTTATTTTTATTAAAAAAAAGATGAAATAGAGAAGAAGAAACTAATATTGCATTAAAAAAAAATTTCATTCATATATTCTAAGGTACACCTCACATCCCATCAGATAGGTTCTAGCTGTGGCCCATGAGAGATAAATTTAAATAATGTGAAAAATTAAAACAAGCAACTTTCTTTGTTCTTTTTTACTCATTTTAATCTTTTAACCCTTACAGTGTAAAATAAAAGATTTTTTTAAAATAAAAGGTTAAATAAATTAATTAGTTGAGAAACTGCATCACTAAATGTTATGTATATCCCAAATAGGTTAGCACCTACATAAATGTCAATCATTTGCATAACTCAACTTCAACTAAAAAAATACATAAAATTATAAAATAATTAAAAAAATGTCTAGTCTTCAGGAGAACTGTCACCCATCCACGACGGTCTCGATAACCGCATATTTGCCAATTCATCTGTAAGTTGGGATTCTCATTCAGCTTCTTGCATTCTTTCTCCGCTAAATCCCAGTCCTTCAAACAAATTAATGCTTCAATAGTGTCTTCACTCAAATTGCTCCTCTTCTCTGAAATAATACGATCACTTGCACTAAATGCAGCTTCTGATGCAACAGTAGAAACTGGAACTGTTAGTTTATCACATGCCATGATGGAAAGTACATGATATCTTGATTCTTGTACTTTCCACCATGACAAAATATCAAATTCATCATCATCATATGTTTCAATAACTGTTTGGTCAAGATAACGTTGTAAATCAGATAAACTTGAAGCAGTAGAAGTGGATGACATTCTTCTACTTTAAAGAAAAGCAAAAGGTCATGCACGAGAGATGGATGAAGAGCTTAAAAACTGCATTGTATTTACTGTTCGATCTACACCTACTGTCATTTTATATTGTTCATATAATTCAAATAATTTAGATTTTACAAAATTAATATTAGTTTGAAGTTTATCATTATCATTATATATAACTTCTAACCATCCTTCTAATGCATTAATTTTTAATCTAGGATCTACAATAATAGTAAAAGAATATATCAAAGGTACAGTTCCCCAATATTTATCAAATTTTGTGTTCATTAGATGTAAAACATCATCAAAAATATCATTATAATTTTTATAATAATTATTAAATGTTGAAGAAATAGAAAATAATTGTGGAACTACACGAGAAGAAGTTAAAAAATACACACCACAAAATATTTTTGTAGAATTTTCAAAAACTTCTAAAAAATCTTTAACAAGTTTGGCCATTGCCCAATCATAATTATTAGGGACATATAAATTGCAACTTCTATTATATGATAATTGTTCAACATACACATTTAAAACTCTTCTATATCTACAAGCAATTTGTAAAAGATTATATGTGGAATTCTATCTGTGAGGTACATCATTATTAATGTTTTTTCTTTTCATAGATAAATCTTTACAACATTTAATATACAATTCATGTCAACCTTGAGAAGAATTAATATTACGTACTATATCTTTTTTTTTAATTGAAGGTGATAAACGTGATAAACCATCTTGTACAATTAAATTTAAAATATGGGCACAACAACGAACACGAAATAAATCATTTCGAATCGGTTCTAAAGACAAAAAATGTTTTAAAAGATCTTCAGCTACATCATTGCTTGAAGCATTATCTAGTGTGACAGAAATTTTTTTATTTTGAATACCACAACTTACTAATTCTTCATGCATTGCATCTGCAATTGTTAAACCAGTATGTGGGGATTCAAGCATTTTGAAAGATATTATTCTCTTATTTAATTTTCAATCTTGATCTATATAGTGTGCAGTTATACATAAAAAAAATCAATATTTTGAATAGATGTCCATAAATCTAAAGTTAAAGAAATATTACCTTCATAATTTTGAAAAAAAGCATTTATTTTTTCTTTTTCAACTAAAAAATGTTTTATTACATCTCTTTTAGCAGTAGAAGCATAAAAACATTTATATTGTGGAGCTAAACCTCTTTGTACCATTCCAGTAAAATCATGATTTTCTACAAAAGTAAATGGTTGTTCAGCTCTAATCATATAATCTACTATCTCTTCACGTGCACGTGCTTCATCATAATTATATGCGGTTAAATTATCACTAGCATTTTTATTTAATAACATTTGATCTCTAATATCAATTTTATTTTTTATCAAACATTTATCCTTATGCCTTTTAAGATGACTAGTACCTTGAGATGAAGATGCACTTAAAAATTTATTACACAAACAACATTTTGCTTTTTGAATTTTTTAGCCATTTTCCGTAGTTTCAATTAATTCAAAAAAATCCCAAATTGCAGATTTAATTTTTCTAGATGAAGATGCTAATATACTAGTAGAAGAAGATGCTGGATTTGAAGATTGTATAGTAGGAGATCCGATTGAATCATCTACTGGATTATGAGCCATTATAACAACTAAAATTATATGATAACTACTAAAAGAAAATAAATATAGAAAATGTGCACCAATGTAATAAAAAAGAGCTTGTTGAAATCTTGAAAGAGAGCTTGTTGAGTGCTTGAAAGATGATTTTTTTGAGAGCTTGATAGCTTCTTTTTTTTGATGAACTAGTAGACAATTGCTACCCCGATATATATATATATATATATATATATATATATATATATATATATATATATATATATATATAGAGCACCGATTAAGTGCGGCGGCCGCACCGTGCGGCGTCGACCACGGGCCGTCGATCACGGTCCATCGCATCGGACGGTCGGGTGCGATTCACGTCGACCGTTGGATGTGATGGACCCGCGATCAGACGGCTGCCGCACGGTGCGGCCGCCGCACCTCATCGCGGTCGTGTATATATATATATATATATATATATATATATATATATAGAACGAGGTTACAACATCCAAAGCTTAAAGCAAAAACAAACAAACAAAACCTAGAAGCTTACAAGATAGGGAAAATAGATGAGATATCTACCTCCTCCCGATCAGAAGAAACTGATTAACTTACATCAATCGCAGCGACGCGCCCCCCTTTGTGTAATTCGATTGTACTAGCACCCACGATGAATTTTCCCCAGTCCCTGATAAAGCCTGTCGTGGTATCCCAAAGGTTCTCCATGTAGAAATGTTGGCCTCGGAACACCACTGCATTCCTCGTGATCCAAATCGCCCATAGGCCGGCCGGAACCACCATCCGACGTATCTTGGCCTCCACACTACGATCAGCCTTGTTGGTAAGCCTTCTCGTCGCTTCCCAGAACTCACCCCAAGAAAGACTGGATAAGCAATGGTTGCACATAGAGCTCAGCTTCGACCATAACCATCAAGCCACCACGCACTCTCGGAATAAGTGATCTACGTTTTCCTCGCCTCCATTGCAGAGGACACATTGCGTAACTATGTTGGGGCACCACTTTGCACAGTAGCTCTTTGTAAGGATCCTGCCCTGACCCACTAGCCACACGAAAATCTTTATCTTTAGCGGTGCAGCCGATCTCCATATGATACCATGTAATGCAGACATTGTCGGCCTATACGACGCCGTGCGTCTCCACCATCGGTACCCCCTCCTCACGGTGTATGTCTCGCGATTACCGGTACCCCACCTCACTTTGTCTCGACACCCTAAACTTAAAGGTGCATTCGCAATAGTACGTGCTAGACCCGCCGCCTGTTCCGACTCCAACTGCGTCGGGGCCCTGTGGAAACGCAGACGCCATGAACCCACGCTGTTGTAGTGCTCCTATGCCTTGCCCACCCACCCCTCCTGGTTGGTCGCAATGTGATACATGCTAGGGAAGCGCGACATGAGTGACTCCTCTCCACACCAACGATCCGACCAGAACCGAATAGACCCACCGTCTCCTGCTGTCCACGTCCAAGCGTGAACAAACTGTTCCATCCCCGTGAACCATCCCTTGCATAGACCCGAACTTCTCCTTGAAAGCCAAGGAAGGTGTGACCCTGCTGCCAATGGATACCTTTCCCTGAAAAGCCTCACCCACAAAGTTTCTGGATTATCCATCCATTGCCACACCCATTTGGTGAGAAGAGCGAGATTCATCTCCCTCAATTTCCTCACCCCCAGTCCGCCTTTCGCCTTTGGTAAGCAAACGAGATCCCATTTGACTAAGTGTGGTTTTGTAATCTCCTTGTTGGCTCCGCACCATAAGAAGCGTTTACAGATTTTTTCTATCCTCTTCTCCACTCCCACCGACAACCGAAAAGTGGACAAGAAGAAGATCGGCATACTAGATATCACCGACTGGAGGAGAGTTAAACGGCCACCCATACTCAAAAACCGCCCCTGCCATCCGTCTAGCCTTCTCTCCACGCGCTCGACGAGAGGAGCCCATGAACTGATCTTCAACTTATTCTGCACCAGTGGTAGACCCAAGTGCCGTGTGGGTAACGCTTGCACCGGGCAACCTAGAATGGCTGCCAACTCCACTGCCTCCTCCATCTCAATATTGATCGGAACCAATGTGCTCTTGGAAAAATTAATGCACAATCCGGATAGAATCTCGAAGCATCTCAGGATAAATTTGAATCCCAATCGAATCCACGTTCGGGGCACTGAAAAGAATTGTGTCGTCCGCATACTGGACAATAGGCACCGTAGTACCCCCCCGAGTGCAGGCGAGCCCCTCCACCCATCCCTCCTTCTCGGCCGACAAGCACATTCTGCATAATACATTAGCCACCAAAGCAAAGAGGATCGGGGACAATGGATCCCCTTGCCTAAGCCCCCGGTTGATTGGGAAGAAACCGTGCGGTTCCCCATTAACCAAAACCGAAGCAGAGGCCGTGTTAATACATTGTGAAATCATACGTACCCACAAGTCTTCGAAACCATGAAGTCGAAGAACCTTATATAGGAAATTCCAGTCGATGTTGTCATAAGCTTTGGAGAAGTCTAGTTTGAGGAGCACCCCCCGCCGTCCATCAAGGAAACTACTTGAAATCAACTCTTGAGGAATGGCAAAACCTTCTTGTAAAGTCCTCCCTGGAATGAACGCTGTTTGGAACTCCTCAATCAAGTGCGGGCTCACCTTTTTCAAACGCCTAGCCAAAACCTTCGCTAGCAGCATGTATATCCCATTCAAAAGGCAAATGGGACGATAGTCTCCCACACGTACTGCCCCTGAATGCTTCGGAATTAAGACAATCATTGCTGAGTTGATGCACCCAATGTTCTGTCTCCCTTCGTAGAAATCCGTAAAGAATTGGAAGATGTCCATCTTAACGATGTCCCAGAACGCTTGGAAGAAACACAACCCGAAGCCATCAGGTCCAGGTGCTTTGTCACCGTCAGCACTCCACAACGCCTCTTTAATCTCAGCCTCATTGAAACTACCCTCCAATTCCTGGAGGTCCTCATCCCGCAACCGCACAAGGTCCTCGTCCATCCAGTCCGCATGCCACCTCTTATGTTTGCAGAACGCAGCCTGGAAGTGATGTACTAAACATTCCCTGATGCGCGCCTCCTCCACAACTTCGACCCCGTCCACCTCGAGCTTATTGATGCGGTTCAGCCGTCGACGTTGATTTGCCTGTTTGTGAAAAAAGCGTGTGTTGTTATCCCCTGCTTTCAGCCATAGCGCCTTGGAACGTTGTCGCCATTCAATTTCCTCTTTACGTAGAATCCCCACGAAGCTTTCCTTGAGGTGAGATCTCTCCTCTCTCTCAGCCCTCAACAACACCCGCTCCTCCTCTGTACGATCAAGCTTCCTCTATACGTGTAGCACACCTGTTCTTCTCACTATTGCGCTTGAGCTTCTCGGTCTTGCCCCATCGCTTAAGGCATTGCTTCAGCCTCCTCAACTTAAATGCTAAGCACCGTGCACCCCGCAGCACACCGGCCCCACGAGTCCAAGACTCCCGCACCAACCCCTCCAACTCCGCGCATTCCAGCCACCACGCTTCAAAATGGAACGTGTGTTTCCGACGTTCCACCGCCTTTGATACGAGGAGCAGTGGCGAGTGATCAGAAATGACCCTCGGAAGTCCGATAAGGACGCAACCCGGGAACTGATCTTCCCTCAAGTCGGGCGAGCGCTGGTTCCTCCCTCAAGTTGCTCCAAGTGAACATCTGATTGGACAAGGGAATGTCTAATAGAGCCTCCTCCGCGATCCAGTCCGAGAAGCCTCTCATTGGCGCCGATACCCTCCCTGCTCTGTTTCGCTCCGAAGCGAACCTCGTGATATTAAAATCCCCAAGAACACACCATGGAGCCAGCCATGCAGCCTTCACCTCCGATAATTCATACCACAACCGTTCCCTTTCAACCCCGTCCGCCGGACCATAAACATTCGAACAAATCCACTGCCATTCCGTAGCTTTACATCTGAACAATATCGAGATGGAAAAAACACCCACCCGTGAATCTAATGCCTCCCAGTGGTTGCTGTCCCAGCCCGTCATGAGCCCACCGGATGCGCCCACTGTGCCTTTTGTCACCATCTCTGAAATTCGTCCCCCTCCTAACGTGCGCAACATCGACCTCTCCATTTGCTCGTATTTGGTTTCCTGTAAACAGCAGATCTCCACCCCCTTAGCCTTGATAAATTCTGCCACATCACCTTGTTTAGCGGGGTCGTGCAAACCCCGAATGTTCCAAGATAGGCAATTCAACATGACGAAAGGGTCGTACTCGCTTCACTAAGGGTGACGCTGGGAGTAGTGGAATACCCGATGTCACATCCTTCGAGTTAACGGAGCTCCCCGAAACCTGGAACGGGACCCCATCGTGAAACGCATCACGGATAAGGTCCACGAACCGCTGCTGCTCCTCCCGACGTACAATCATGCCGATGGATCTCGCCGCCTACAGATAATAATGTCCCCTTCTGACATAGTCTGTGGCGGGGGCACTCCCTGTCCCTGCGTGACCTCTATGAAGCTCCCCCTGTCTTCCGACAAAGACTGAACCATCCTAGAGCCCGCTGCCTGAACTGCGTCTTCAAGCCTCTGCATTGTATCAACTCGAGCTGCTCCTGCACTTGTCTCATCCAAGCGCACCTGCAAGATAGGAGGAGCCACCCGACCAAACGTGACGTCCTGTGAACCACGCGCACATGAGTCACCTTTACTTAATCCGGTAAACGGAAAGGATCCATTTGAATCCGGCCCATTAACAAGCTCCGGATCCGCAAGCGCCACGTCATTCAGAGACCGACCCAACTCCCTGCACTCCTCAGTCACCATCCTCGTACCAGGTGCCGTGACACCAATCCCCACCTCACCCTCCGTGAGAGGGTGTGTCTGCCCCAAGGAGGCATCCACATCAGCTACCTTCCCGAAGCTACTTTCTCCCCTTCCATACTCCTCCTTACTGTACCCGATAAGACTTGCGTCGAACCCGTATGCAGTCTGTCCTGCGCCGAACCCGTATGCAGTTGACCTGCGCCGAATCCTTGAGACATAACTCTTCAGTATTCGGCTTGAGATGAAGTTTTTTTTACTGGATGTAGTTGCTTTGTTGCTGTGATGAGTATAAAAAAAATGTTGGGGTGATATCCCATTTATAAATACATTGTTCCTACCGTTGGAGACTTGGATGTCGAGCATAACCGTTGGAGCCAAATCCAACGGTAGGGAATGATCAACGTGGGGGGCTAAGTGGGCCCCCACTGACCCACTCTTTGCAAGTCTCTGCCATGTAGAGACTTGTCTTGTCTCTGCATGGCAGAGGCTTTATTAAAGTCTCTGTAGATACTTTTTGGGGAGGCTCGTATGCCCCCCTTAAAGTTGAAACAGTAATATGACCGTTTGATTATTTTAACCCCCCCATGAGACTTCGGGCCCAACCCGTGGGCGGGCTTACGGGCCAACACGAACGGGCCCAATTCGGGCTAACCCGTGGGTCGGGCTGGGCCTCCAGAAGCAGGCCCGTGCCCGGCCCCCTCTCAAAAAGGGCCGGGCTGGCCCGGCCCGTGAACGGGCCTGGGCCAGGTTTTTGGGCCACGGGCCATTTGATGTACCTTGCACCACGGAGACACTTTGTGGTTGTTCCATAGAAGTTCTCATCCCCCAATCTGGGGCCTTTTATTCAAAAAAATAAAAATAAAATAAAAAAATAAAAAAAGAAGAAAGGCCCATCATGGGCTTCTCCTAAGTAAAGCCTTTCATGGGTTTGGTCTAAATAAGGCTCACACCCAATACTCGTAAACTATGCTATTTAGTTATCGATATCTCCTTTCTTGATATTGCATTTTAAATTCCAACTTCAAATATTTTTTTTCTTTATTTTTTTTTTTTGAAAATGAAATTGGTGGATCTGCCACTTCTTTGATAAATCATAAGTAGCACAGTTCCTAGATTAAACAAAGGATAACACCCAAAAAACAATATGACGAAATAAAAAGCACTTTAAAGCCCAGTTCGGAGATCTAACTGGGCATCCAAATGCTCCTCATTCCTCCTCTTCTTCAGGACACACAAAGAGCATTATGTTCCACCCGAACCGAATGAGCGCCGCACAGTAGCAACCCCATGTCAACATACTTCTCTTAGTGCCTTCCCAAATGCCCTCCGGCGACACTAACGTCCCCACAAAAATCTTGTCATTCCTCCCTCTCCATATTGCCCACATGACCGCGGGAACAAGAGTTTGTAGAACTTTACTTCGGATGCTCCTATCCTCCCTCCGAGACAATCTGCAACCCGGCTCCCATAGTTGGTCGAGTGTGTCCGGGTTCCACGCTTGACCCACCACATGGCCGAGCTTACTCCACACCTCCCTCACCATTGAGCATTTGCAAAACAGATGATGTACGGTTTCCAGACTTAGCTTACACAAAGGACATTTTGAATTCTCCCCAAGCCGCCAAATCGCACGGTACGCGATTTGTAAGCCAGCCATAAAAAGAACCGCACCTTCGTTGGAACCTTGCAATTCCAAATCTAATGGGCTTTTCTAGCAACTCCCCCATTAAATGGTCAGTCCCCGACCCACCAAAGATACGCAGATTTGACATTAAACCCAGCTGAAGGTGTTAAAATCCATACGGGTGCATCCTCTTCTGCTTCCATGATGCGGAAATTTATAATGACACAATAAAGCTGAGTGTATTGGAGGAACTCCACATTCGACAGTCTCCTTTGTAAATGGAGAGTCCATCCTCCCCCATGCTCCGAATTATTCCAAAATTCCCGCACCATACCGTCCTTTCTATTTTTTTTCTTTATTAGTTCATAGACAAAATGTCTGCCTAGTTTTGTAAGTATTTTTTATATTTGAAACTTGGGGAAGAGAGATCGACAAGGCGGAGGTGGGTGGTGGGGAAGAGAGAGGGAGAGAGAAAGAGTTGCGCCCCCTTCGCCTTCTTCGCCCACCACACCCTTCCTGGCTCTCTCTCCCACTCCCTCTCTGATGCAGCACGATCATGGGCCGTTCAATTGGCATTGAAAACCATCAAATAGACGATTATAGATGATTTATAATTTTTAATATTTTTGTTTTATTTGTTAATTTTATCCTTTTTTATATGATTAGTTAATATTTAGATATCATCCAGATATGAATTTTTATTTTTATTAATTAGGATTGAATTTGAATTTAAATTTGGATTTAGTTAGGATTTGGTTAGCATTTATTTATTTGTGATTTGAGAGGTATAGAGAGACTTGTTGAGATCCTAGTTTGTTAGGATTCTCTACTCTATAAATAGACTTTGTAATCACAAAATTAAAATAGATTATGAGCAATATAATTTTATTATCTCTACTGTATTTTTGTGATCCTATGAGGATTGTCAGATATATAGATTTCCATCATTTCTAGTATTCTTAGGAATCAACAAACTCGTTGAAGCACATCGTCCTGGTATTCTTCGTGAATGAACAGCATCGTTGGAGCCTGCAGATCTCGTATCCTTGAAGGTTGATCGGGTCGGTAAAAGAGCGTATTCGTATGCTTCATTAGTTGGTATCAGAGTCTCGTCGATTATTTTGTGGATCCATCCTATTTATCAAACAAAAAAAAAATCCCATCCCATCTCATCCATACAAACCCAAATAAATAAAAAAGTTCATCCTATTTTTTCCCATCCATTCCGTATAACCCCACACACACACCTACAAAAGATATATATATATATATATATATATATATATATATATATATCAAGAAGACCTCCGGTTCCACGCAAGGTTTCCATTGGAGAGCCGTACATCCATGACATAGAACAACAAATCATTCATCAAATGGACACGGGACTTGATGCGTTAACCAATCAAATGGAGAAGATAATAGCGCTTATCCGACATCAAGAACGACCAACAACTCTACAATTTGTGGAGGAGAAGCCTATTGATGGTGATTTTGACAACCTATTCGAAGAGGCAAACCTTCCGCCTATCTTCAACGAAGAGACTGAAGAGGCGAATCTTCCACCCATCTTCGATGAAAAGATTGTAGTGCCGAACCTTCCACCTATATTCGATAAGGAGATTGAATATCCGAACCTTCCACCAATATTTGATGAAGAAATTGAAGAAACATATATTCCACCGATCTTCGATGAAGAGATGGAGGAATCCGAGCCCAAGAACCCCCTCAAATATTTGACCCCGTTCAATTCACCCATACCACTTCACCATCGAAAAAGCTGTCACATGGGGCATTTCATCTACTCTATCATTATTTTGTGGATCCATTCTTTCGCTCATTCATTTTGTCTCATCCACCATCCCTTCTCAGAAGGTTATTACTTGAAGGCTGGATTTGTGAACATTAATCCGATTGGATGGATATCATGCGGCACCCAAAAAAATTCGTTGTTCGTAAGAAATTCATATCTGAAATTTCATGGTGACAGTTCCGACGAAAATTTGAATTCGAGGACAAATTCTCTCAACCCTAGGAGAATGGTGCAACACGATCATGGGTCGTTCGATTGACATTGAAGACCATCAAATGGACGATTATTGATAATTTACAATTTTTAATATTTTTTGTTTTATTTGTTAGACTTATCATATTTTTCTGGATATGATTAGTTAATATTTAAATATTATCTAGATATGAATTTTTGTTTTTATTAGTTAGGATTGAATTTGAATTTAAATTTGGATTTAGTAAGGATTTGGTCAGCACTTATTTATTTGTAATTTGAGAGATATAGAAAGATTTGTTGAGATCCTCGTTTGTTAGGATTCTCTATTCTATAAATTCTATAAATAGATTTTGTAATCACAAAATTAGAATAGATTTTGATCAATATAATTTTATTTTTTCTATTGTATTTTTGCGATCATATGAGGATTGTCAAATACATAGATTTCTATCGTTTCTGGTATTCTTAGGAATCAATAAGACTTGTTAAAGTCCATCGTCCTGGTATTCTTCGCGAATCAACAACCTCATTGAAGTCTGCAGATCTCGCATCCCTGAAGGTTGATCGAGTCGGCAAAAGAGGGTATCCGTACGCTTCATCACTCTCCCTTACCGAACCACCTCTCCAGCATCCTCGACCGCTGTAGTCAATTTTTTTGATAGTTGGGTTTGACAACAGTGGTCGTCTAACAAAATGTTATAGAAATGTAGCAGAAGTTATATTTATCATCCCAAAATAAGTACACACATTCACTCTTATTTAAGTAACTTTGCAAGGACAACAATGGATGATCTTGGATCCAAAGAAATTTGTGCAACACATTATTTTTATGTTAAAATAATGACAGATATACAATTGTAAATGTTTTTATATAGTTTAATATACAAAATACTGGAAGGTTTTATGCATTGGTGCCTCTGACAGCATACACAAACAATCCTTCACACTCACTGAAATAGCCTCAAAGAAGACAAGTTCAAACCATGTAGGTGTTAATATTGAGGTAGTGGGATTGATCAGAAGTAGAAAGACGCAAGTAATGAAACCATTGTGAGACAAATTCATCTTATGTTTTATTTTTTATTTTTTTTTGGTGAAATTCATCTTTTGTTATTTGAACATTGAGAGTACATTTACCAAGGTGAACAGGTCTCTTCTGCTATGATATAACAATATCATCATCCACTCACATCTTAAAATTCAGGTACTGTTCCACAGTCAAGGGTTTGGGGCCACCGAACCAGTCAATAAGAAATATGTCCTCAATTGCAAGCTTGAAAATTATGAAGTTGTGACCTTCTGGCCAATCTGTCAATCAAACAAAAAGAATACTTGTAACAAATAAAGATAACTCATGGGGATTCCCGGGCTTAAAATTGTTTAAACTCTATCTTGAAAGAATGAATGGAGACTTTTATGTGATATTTCTATGCCTACCTTTCATCTCTGGATGCTTTGAAAACAGTGCTTGTTTGGCAAACTTTGCTTCAGTTGACTTGCTATCAACCAACTTCAACTAAAACGTCAAGTTGGGCAAAGTTAATTAGAAAGGAACAATTGAATCCATTCCATAAACATTAACCATGCCTTGTCAAAAATCAATATGAAATGCCTAAATAATTATTATTGGGGATATTCAATTGAAAGATGATAACTAAGTGCACTAAAATTGGCAGACCATTTACAAGTTAAATAATTATTTTTTTAGAAAAAAATACTTATGCTAAGATGTAAAAAGAAGTTTACAATAAATTTTATCAGTATCCCACAGTAAAATTACATTGCAATGATGAATATTTTTGACAGAACAATTCTAGTTCATGTTCCAAAATGTTGAGATAAGATGTAGAAAACTAATTCTTTGATAAAAAATAGGAAATTACAATTAAACTTTATCAATCTGTGCAATGTGCCATAAGTTGGAAATATACTTTCTAGTTTAGCATGTTCAGAGCATCATAGTCCACTAAAATTAGTGAGATGCCATAGAGAAGATAAATGTAATTCTAACTTCAATCCAGAAAAGGGGTCACAAATTTGGTTCTCTATACAAGATGATCTGAAAATTTTGTTATGAAGATGATGATGGTGTAAGGAGACTGTGGGCGCCAAATTTTCTGGCTACGCATAGTGGGCCGGGTAACCAGGCCCATTAGATCCAAACCGACCAAATAACGATCCACCAAGCCCAAGTCCGACTCGACAAACCGCTTATCCAGGTTCGACCCGACAACACGACGGCCCATCCGGTCTCGACACGAACGGGTCCGACCCAGAAACCCAAGATCGACCAAGTCAGTATCTAGTCCATTCAATAATTGTAGTGATCCCTATGAATCTTAAGCAATTATTGGTCATTATCAACATTTAATCTCTATCAATGCCAAATGAATCACAGGATCAGGTCATTATTGACTCTGTCCACCGGTGGATCCCCAACAAATATGGATTCTCATGATGGATCATGTCTAACAGTATCATCTTCCCTCATTAATGACTAGGTAAATCTCAGCCGTCCGATGTGATGATAACAATCACAAACCCTAAACTCATTCTCCCAACTATAAATAAGGGGCAATGACAGACATCAGAGGTATGCACAATTTCTTTTATAAACTCTTTTTATTTGGCCATTTTATTGACTTGAGCGTCGGAGGATTTTCCGCAGGACCCCCACCTCTCGGTGTGAACGACGCTTGGAGGTTGCTGATCGGTGGGACGAAGATCATCTTGGACGAAGGAGAACGGGAGAGGTCAAATCTGATTACCCGAATCCGATAAGTCAAATTTTGCCCCTCCAGAGACTGTGATAAGTAAGCATATAACAAGGTTGGAAGAAGGAAAAGGGATTTTTTTATGTCTTTGGGTTGGAAGGGGGATGATGATTTTGAGTGTTGGAGCTTGTTAGTTCTAACAGACAAGTGACAATCCCTGTGGACAGAAACGCACAACACTGATTTTCTGAAGGTGGGATCATGACTGTTTGGAAAGACATTTGAATAGGAAACAAATTTCTCAAGGAGATATTCTCCTATCTATGCAGTATTTGCCAGGTAACAATCAGTCAAGATAGATCAACATGTATATTGGAACTGTGTCACATTTTGAAAAGCCTTGTATATATTGGTCAACATGATGCTTGAAGATTTCAATTGACACACTAAAGATATGTAAATGTTTTAACAATGTGAAGTTAATATCTAGATTTTCTGATTCATCAATCAATAATATAACTCAACTAACAATGACTTTTTCCTATTGGATGTAAATGATTTTATGAGAAAAAAGAACACCCAAGCCACATGTAAAGGAGAAATGAGAAAACTGATGTCTAATTACCCTACACACACTGTTTTATGAACATTGGAGATGAACTTCATGTACATTGTACAACAATCAAAAAGGTCAAATATCATAAAACATAAGACTTCTAATCGATTTTATATATCAAAGTAATATCCATCATGCTTCAAGATTTATTTTCAAACCTCATACAAAAAATCTTAATTACAGTTAGAAGTTATTCTTGGTTCAATAAATTAACATAGATTTACAATTTTAGTTCATACCTTTCCAGTAAGGGTGAGTTTAGCACATTTGGGATTTTCAGGATCAAGCTTCCCACAAGTTCCAAGAGGATATTCACTAATTGCCACAGAAGATCGTTTATCTTTTAGAGCATTCCTCGCAGTGGGATCAAGAGTTGTTAGGTAGAAGTATGGGATGCCGCGTCCTTTACCAGCAATGCCATCACTAAATGAAACCACATTTCTGCATGCTCCAATGATAACATGTTAGGTAAAAGCAACAATTAAAACTCACCAATCAATTTCAACGTTGCCATACAATACAATATTTTGCTTAACAACTTATCTTCTCACTTTACTTGGAAAATAAGAATATTACCCGAAAGGAGCGCCCCCTAGATCACTTGAGATGGTACTGCAAAAAATATGGAAAACCAATATATCATATTTAGAAGAACAACCGAGTCTAACATCCACTAAATGAAACATGATTTATAATAACATCAAACACAGTATAATGTTGTCCAAAACATATAATGCATCATACAATATTTTCTATAAACAGAGATTTATAAAAAGAAAATCCTGCAAAATGTAAGCACACACCATCCTCATCTAGTACCACCTCAACCATCATTCACTTAGCAATAAAGTTGTCAGCTTATAAGCTGGCGACAAAACTAATCATCGGCTACCCACATCTTTCCCCTTAGCCAACCATGACAAATAAAATGGATTAAAATATAATATCATCTAAAATAGGGATGAATTATAATTCACCATTCTGCCAAACTTTCAAATTATACTTTTTTATCACTCAGTTTACAGAATTCTTCATCATCTATTTACTAATCAAGAACGCTTCCAAGACAGCGTATAACAATTGACAAATCAAAGTCAGTGATGCAGTATTCAAGCATGAAATTGCATGAAATTGAAGTCACTTATCATCATTGGAACTATATTAAAGAGCATATGGGTATTTCGCACTTGCAAGTCCTTCAACAGAATCTACTCGCAGGTGAAAAAATCAGAGAAGTAAAGGAAACAATCAAACTTGCCAAGTCTTCTAGATCACCAATCACTTTCTTGGTCAGAATCAACTATTTACTTTCTCACCAGAATGAAAAAAAAGCCATACATTGCCACAAAAAAAGTGTTCTTCAAAACAAACAACAACCAATTCAACTGCATATGAGATCCTTCCCCAAATGAATGACTTTGGGCTTAGGCCCCATTTGGAAACGGCTTTGGGGTGCTTTCAAGTTTGTAAGAAGCTAAATTCTCTAAACTCATTTCCAAACAGAAAAAATGAATTACAACTTAATTAAAAATGGGAACTTGACCACAAAAGTTTCCTTAAAGTTAGAAATACCCAAATCAGCCACTTTTTAAAATTATACAAAAAAAGTCTCATTTTACAATCATATCATAATGTGTGACACCATAAAAATATGTGAATAGCCAAGCAAAAAAAATGTGAATAAAGATTTAGAATACTAAAATATCATTTGCTATATTCGGGCACAACACAAATTTAAATCACACATTATGATTATACACAATGAAAAATGATGAACAACAATAGGTAAGATATGTATAAGAAGCACAAAATATAATATATAATAACAAACCCTCTAAGAGAATTGATTTGAGTCATATAGAGAGATGTTATTGTTTTATAGGAAAAATAGGTTTTTTGTGTGGAAAAATCTACCAAGGGTTAGAGGAATGTTAAAGATCTAATTATATAAGGGTAGATTGATCTTTTGTGTTTCCAAAATTGTGAAATGATACTATTTTAGGTATAATTTTAAAAAGCGGTTGATTTTGATATTTTTAACTTTTATGAGATTTTTTTTTCATTTTTCCATTAAAAATTGCAGACATATTTTTTCTAAAAAGTAGTGAAAAGCTAACTTTTCCTGCTCCGTTTGGAAACACATATTGAAAAGTAGATTTTGGAATAAAGCTGCTTTTTAAGATGATTTTAGATCTTGACTTTTTTGGGATGCTTTTTTTTAATTCAGGAATCAATATTTGGAAGGAGTTTAATGTTTGGTAGAAAAAGTTGCTTTTCAATTCAAAAAATCGATTCCGACCAAAAAGCGTTCTTTTTGAGCTTTTAAAAACACGGATTTCGAGAGAGAAATTAAAAGGAATCCAGCTTTTGATTCCGCCGGAATCCGACCCGTTTGGCTGCACGATTTTGAGATTTTAGCTTTTCAAAAAGCGGAATCCGCCCAAACCTCGTTACCAAACGGGGTAAATCGACAAAGAGACAGCTTCCTACGAACTCAGTTTTAACCCAGCTTTTGGTGACCAACAAATTTGTTTATAATCAAAATCCCACCACTTATTACTATCAAAAAACCAAATATGTGAAACCCCAATTGAGTTGTATACCTTAGGACACCCCAGGAGTTCTCAGACGCCAACCATCGGGACATTGCGGCGGCGTCAGTGGGATCAGGTCTCTTGGAGAGGAGAATGCGCCCATTTGCGAGAACCAAAGCCTCAAAAGAAACCAATATGAAGATTGACAGCTTTAGAGGATTCAAGTTTCCATGTGATTCCATTATGTATCTCTTACAATAAGTTGGAACTTGGAAGGAACGAAGTGTACAGAGGGCATTGGAGTTCTGGACCTTATATATCGCTGACAATGTTAGATTTTTGCCAATGTTTTAAATACGATAAATATACAGAAAATATCAAAAAAAAAAAAAAATCTTGAATATCTAAAGATGTCACTTTTTAAAATTTATACCTAAAAAAGTTATGTTTGACAATTTAAGAGAGCACAATTGTATGACTACTCTGTGTTATCTACTACTTAAATATCATGACATATATTTAATTGTTTAACACCCAAATTAAAAAGATTAATAGATAATCAAAATATTTTTTTAATTTTTATTAAAGTTTATTAGTATTTTTTGTATATCCAAATACACCATTAAAATTTAAATTGTAAAAATTGAAATTTTTTTGTTATAAAATTATTTTAGATATTGTAAACTTTGTAAAGTTTTTTTATGCACTTATATATGTTTAATATTATATAAAAAAATCATTATGCAAGAAATTTGTAAAAATATATAACAAAAAATTGAAAAAAACTTTAAAAAGTTAGAAAAATCTATGAATGACAATTTTAACATTTTTTTATAGCATACTTAAGAAAATTAATAACATGTAAAATCATTCTCAAATAAAAATTATTTTTTATATTAATATTACTTTTCAATTAAATTATGATAGTTATGAAAAGTTTTAAATTGTTATAAATGTAAATAAAAGAATAAGATTAAATATACCAACCAAAGAAGAAATATGGGAGAGAGATGAAGGAAGAACTCTGTATTTTCTATCTTCTTAAATGATCTAATTAATGAATACAATCTAGGCCTATATTTATAGGCATTAGAAGATAATAACAAACAAGATTTAGAAGGATTTGATTTTATCAATCCTTTACAAAGTCAAAAGGGTTGAGTCCAACTAATTGGGATAAGTGATTACAAAGTCAAATGCTTGAATCTAATCCTTTAGGATAAGTGATGACAAATTCAATGGTAGTCATCCATATTACAACACTCCCCCTTGGATGACCATCAACCATTATACTAAGTTAATTGCCTCATTAAAACCTTGCTTGGAAAAACCCATTGGGAAAAAATCAAAGCGAAGGAAAAAGAGTACAATTACTTGATCTTAGCCATGTTGGACGCGTTTAATACTGCCTCATTAAAACCTTGCTAGGAAAACCCAGTGAAACAAAACCTAGACGAAGGAAAAAGAGTACAATATGTAATCGATGTCCATGGTGGAATATTGTCACATTTATTAGTTACTCCCCCTGATTTAGGAAAGTCTCAGACTGTCTGATGATTAAGTCGACGCATGCCAACTTCACGCACTATCTTCTAGAAGGTTGATTTTGGCAGAGCTTTAGTGAAGAGATCTGCAAGATTGTCACTGGAGCGGATCTGTTTGACTTCAATTTTGTGAATCTTTTGGAGTTCATGGGTATAGAAGAACTTCGGTGAGATGTGTTTAGTCCTATCTCCCTTGATGTAACCTCCTTGGATTTGAGCAATGCATGCACTATTGTCTTCATATATGGTTGTAGGAATATTTGTTGTAGATGACAATCCACAGGTGCTATGGATATGTTGAATCAATGATCTTAACCAAACACATTCTCTACTAGCTTCATGTAACGCCAATATTTCTGCATGATTAGATGAGGTAGCCACCAATGTTTGCTTTGTAGATCTCCATGAGATAGCAGCATTGTTATTAAGATACACATAACCTGTCTGTGATCGACCTTTGTGAGGTTTAGAAAGATAACCTGCATCTGCATAGTCAACTAGATGCGAATCATTAGATTTATCATTTGAATAAAATAAACCCAAATCGGTGGTTCCACGAAGGTATCTCATAATATGCTTGATACCATTCCAATGCCTACGAGTTGGTGCAGAACTGTATCTCGCTAAGAGATTGACTGAGAAGGCTATGTCTGGTCTCGTATATTGAGCAAAGTATAGCAGTGCACCAATAGCACTCAAATATGGTACTTCTGGACCAAGAGTTGCCTCGTTTTCATCTTTAGGACGATATGGGTCTTTCTTAACGTCCAAGGATCGAACGACCATGGGTGTACTTAGAGGGTGCGCTTTATCCATGTTAAAGCGTTGCAATACCTTTTCTATATATTTTGATTGGTGGATCAATTTCCATCAGAGTTTTGTTCGATCTGCAGACCGAGACAATATTTAGTTTTCCCAAGGTCTTTCATTTCAAATTCCTTCTTCAGACATTCTGCAGTTTCGTTGAGCTCTTCAGGAGTCCCAATTAAATTTATGTCATTAACATAAACTGCTAAAATAGCAAATCCCTTATTGGATTTCTTTATAAAGACACATGGGCAAATGAGATTGTTTTCATATCCAGCTTTTATCAAATATTCACTAAGACGGTTGTACCACATTCTTCCAGATTGCTTTAAGCCGTACAGTGAACGTCTTAGTTTTATTGAATACATACTCTTTGATTTTGCTTCAGGCAATTTATATCCTTCAGGGATTTTCATATAAATATTAGCATCTAAATTCCCATATAGATAAGCTGTTACAACGTCCATTAGTCTCATATCGAGTTTTTCAGAAACTGCGAGACTTATTAAGTAACGGAACGTTATTGCATCCATAACTGGTGAGTAAGTTTCTTCATAATCAATCCCAGGTTTCTGCAGGAAACCTTGTGCCACAAGACGTGCCTTATATCTAGTGATTTCATTTTTCTCATTTCGTTTTCTTACAAACACCCATTTGTAACCTACAGGGTTTACACCTTTTGGGGTCTGTACTATAGGTCCGAATACACCACGTTTTTCAAGAGAACCAATTCTGCTTGAATAGCATCTTTCCACTTTGGCCAATCACTTCTTTGTCGACATTCATTTATGCTACGTGGTTTATTATCATCATCGCCCTTTGAAATTTCAGTAGCTACTGCGAATGAAAAAATGTCATCGATGATCATTTCTTTACGATTCCACATTTCTCTTGAATGCGCATAAAATATAGAGATCTCATTATTATTAGGTACACTTTCCTCTTCAAGAGTTTGTACAGTCACTTCTGGGACTTGTGTCACTTCAGGGACATTATACTCTTCTGGAGTTTTAGAGAAAGTGGATCTGTTGTTCATAATCTCTTCTGGAGCATTATGTATAACTTCTTCTGGAGCATTATCAGGGCATGATTTTTCATTTGATTGCACTTCCGGGGAGCTAAATCTTTAGAACCTATAGGTTTGTCACGCTTCTGGCGTGCATCAGGAATTTGATTTTCACGTTAAGCGGTACGTGAGTTTAGATGAGACAGAGTGGAAGTATTCCACGATAATTCTCGTCGTTCTTCAGGAACAGATTGTACTTCAGGTACATTCTTCTCTTCCCCTAACGGCGGGAATATTGTCTCATTAAAATGATGATTCATGAATCGTGTGGTAAAAAAAATTCTCATTATTGAATGAAAGAAACTTCTGGTTCTTTAATGAGAATGCAATTGAATTTTTAATTGTTTGAAGCATCATTATGTAATCCATGATCATATGATGTTTGCTCTTCTGAAGCTTTCAAACAATTTTGTAAAATTCAAGATATAATATTAAAATTTTCATACTTTATTCTACAAAAGATATGAGAAGAATAAGATAAATCCAGAAATGTAAATTGCATTTCATATAGTAAAGAAAATAAAGACATAAATATAGAATCGACAAAGGTTTAGTCGTACATCAGGTACATGATCGATCAAGAGTTTAAGCGTACTTCAGGTACATAACCAATTTAAAGATTTGGGCGTACTTTAGGTACGTAACCAAAATTATGTTCTTCAATACCACATAAATGACAATAATTTTCCTTTGCATTTTTAGGGGTTTGTTATGCAAACATTTTCCTTACTTTCATTCAATAGGCTCTCGATATTGCTACTACTGGAGCATATTTGAGGCATAATGGTCGATAAACCATTGTTAACGAGGTATTTATCTTTTAAATCCTCTTTATGATAGTAAAACCAACTAATCATAATTTTTACATGTTCCTGCAGGGATACATGAATCCTTCCTTCTTTTTTTTAGATCCTTCAGGGATCAAAAAGAAATATTATAATTTTTTGTATATTCCTACAGACATGAGTAACCATAATTTTTGTATAATCCTTCATGGATAAAAAAATTACATGTTTTTTTTTTTAGGGACACTTCTACATGATCCTTCGGGGATTCATGTAATCATAATTTTTCATTGTCATACAGAATATGATTTTATGTGAAACATCAAAGTGAATCAAGTATTTATGAAAGATAATTTTTACTGAAAGATAAAATATGACATATTTGAATTTCATCAAATTAAATATATAAAAAAACTATATAATGTTAACACATCTATGTTAACCAAATAATAACAAAATGAATTCAAAACCATCATTGTTATAATGAAACTGTCCTCCGCTTCATGTCTAATTTCAATAATGATTTCAACCATGATCCTAATTATAATAAGCTATCACATGAATAAAGAATGAAATCAGAAATAAGAAATCAGAAGCACACAGTAGCATATGAAAATATATCAATGAAATATTGTACTCAATTCATTCCAACGTGTATATTAATGCATATGAAAATATATTATACCAAAATCATACGAGGACTTTGATAGAAAAAATGTTCGTAAATAATCGATTCTTACTCAGTTCTTCCACAACACTAGGTGTTGTATGGTATAACCCCATGCAGAGAGTTTTTTCAGTGTAAGCTTCAGGCTTCCAACACTATAAGCAAACTTCTTTTATAATTGCTTGAATATAGTGCATTCTAGATGAATAGGTGGGTACCATTTGGTAATATCTCATGGGCTCTTCTGGAGCCTTCAATAATATTAACTGGTCCAGCAATGGTGGACACCTTAGCTGCATTGCATACCAAATCAGATAAAAACTTTTGGTTTTTCTGAATGGTATGAGTTATTGCACTATTTACCAGACAAAATGTCAATATTTGCTCTAACTTCCTAATCCATACCATTAAAATGGATAATAGATTTCACAAATTTCTGTTTACTTTAAGACCTCTATAATAAAAGTCATTTATAAACAGGTCCTCATAATAAAAACAAAAAAATAACTTAATGAGCATTTAATTTTATATATGGGCTTTATGTAACCCAAAAACATTAATAGGAGTACTTGATCCAAACATTGATAAACATCAAGCTTTATGGGTTGTTAAAATATAACATATTAATAAAAGATTATACAACCCGATTATATTAATGCCCACAAATTATACAATACATTGACGAATAATGATGCTCATTTCAATAAAACTTTCAATCCATAAAAAAAATGCATGCATGATTACAATCCATAAAATTACATCACTGCCATCCTCAATATCATCCATATATATTTGCTATTTAATTTGTCTATACGTGTTGCATGGGCTATATATAAAAAAAAACAGATCATATGATATGGAAATCATATTTGCATGCATGTGGATAATATCAAATCTTTGTTATCAAAACATTACCGGATAAAACCAATATATCCTACGGGATTATTTGTGAGACATTTCATCTTTAACCGAAATAGATGAAAACAAAACCATAAAATCATTTATAACAATTCTATCAGAATGATATCTATCATTGATTAATTTTTGTGTTTCAGATTAATATCATTCACATACATTAATCAATTTATATACAAAAGAAAATTCAAATACATTAAATCCGAAAACTAGAGAAATAAACTCAAAAATATTTTCAATAATTTTGAGCTATCATAATGATCATCAAACATACATGATCTAAACAATTATTTGCAAACGTGATCTAAACATAAATCATCATTAATAGGAAATGTATATTCTGTCATTTGCTTGTGAGAACTTCAGGTTCTACACATAAAGTTATTGAACTTCTGATTCTGTATATAAAATAAGAAATTCTAGTTATATATATATAATTAATTAGAACTTCTGGTTCTATATATATAGTAAGAACTTCTGGTTTTATGTATAAAATAAGAACTTCTTGTTCTATTTATAAAGTTAGAACTTCTGGTTCTATATATAAAATTAATTAGAACTTCTAGTTCTATACATAATATAAGAACTCCTGGTTCAATATATAAGTTAGAGCTTCTGGTTCTATAATTATTTTGTAAGAATATTTTGTAAGAACTTCTGGTTCTACAAAAAAAAATTAGAACTATAATTTATTTGTGAGAACTTCTGGTTCTACACATGAAATTAGAAATTCGGGTCTAATACATAATATTAGAACTTCTGGTTCTATAAATAAGACTAGAACTTCATATTCCATAAAATAAGAACATCTAGTTCAATATATAAAAAATTAATTAGAACTTCAGGTTCCATATAAAATAAGAACTTCTGGTTCTGTATATAAAATTAATTAGAACTTCGGGTTCCATTAATTATTTGTGAGAACTTCCGGCTCTACACGTAAAATTAGAATTTGTGAGAACTTCTGGTTCTACACATAAAATTAGTATTTGTGAGAACTTCTAGTTCTACACATGAAATTAATATTTGTGAGAACTTCTGGTTCTACACATGAAATTAGAACTTCTGGTTCTAATTATTTATTTGTGAGAACTTCTGGTTCTACATATAAATGTATTATATTTGAATAATAAAAAAAATTTAAATTTCAATAATAGATGACAAATATGGAACTATTGCATGAAAAATAAATAATCAAATGATAGATGCCGCATACTGTTGCATGGGAAAAATTGCATACATAATTTACATACGGGTTTTAATCATATCATAACATTCATAACATATGTATGGAAAATTTTGACGTGGATTGCATGCTTAGAAAATAAAAGATAATGTATGTAGTAGATGAAAATAAAAGATAGATGTATACGGGTTGCATGTAAAAAAAAAACAGCAATCCGGGGTGCATGGGGATACATTGCATAAATATAAAACACGGTCATAAAATAAATTTGCATGGATTGATAAAATATGTACAATGTACAGTGCACAATCAGATGGAAAAATTGTTCATGTAGACGTGGGCATGATTGTGGGTTTTATAAACAAAAAATAATTCGTACGTGGTGCAGTATGGATACAAAATTTAAATATCGTCCTCGCATGCACATTGAAAGAAATTCTAGATGATTTATATGAAAAAACATAGAGCTTCGTGCTGATAACGTGTTATAAATGTAAATAAAAGAATAAGATTAAATATACCAACCAAAGGAGAAATATGGGAGAGAGATGAAGGAAGAACTCTGTATTTTCTATCTTCTTAATTGATCTAATTAATGAATACAATCCAGGCCTATATTTATAAGCATTAGAAGATAATAACAAACAAGATTTAGAAGGATTTGATTTTATCAATCCTTTACAAAGTCAAAAGGGTTGAGTCCAACTAATTGGGATAAGTGATTACAAAGTCAAATGTTTGAATCTAATCCTTTAGGATAAGTGATGACAAAGTCAATGGTAGTCATCCATATTACAACATAAATATGATTATATATAGTTTAAAGATTACATAAGGGTATGTTAGTCTTTTTAGTTTTTCAAATTACAAAATGAGACTTTTTCTGATACAATTTTAAAAAGTGACTGATTTTTATATTTCCAACTTTCAAAAGTTTTTTTTTGTATTTTTCCATAAATATATTAATTATCATTACTAAATAAAAAATATGAAATATTTTAAAAAATCTTTACATAAAGCTTTTATTTAATATCAAACATGTTTTTAATATATAAAAATCTAAAATATTTAATAGATTTTATATTTTAACAAGTAATTAATTATAAAATAATCATCCGATATAATCAATTTGGATTGATTGAGTTTTTATCAGTTGTTTTATATCACCGGGTTTAAAGGTAAACCGAATCGGAATTTAAAGGAGATGAATGTTTTACTGGTTCAACCGGATGGGTCGGATCGGGTCGGGTCGGGTCGGGTTGGCTTTTAAAACACTGATTCTTATCTGCCAAGTATACTGACAGTTTCATCGAGAGCAGCTGCGCTTGATTGAAGCGAATATAAATTGAAACTGGTTTTGACGGTTCATTGAGAGCGGCATTTTTGTTTGCTGGTATCGTGTGGATCGGACAATGCGGTTAAAGTGATCGGACAATGCGGTTAAAGTTTATATTGTAGACTCACTTTTTTTTCTCTCTTTTGTGCTGTTACACGCAGGCTTTCTACAAGACTACAAGTTCATACGTTTCATTTTTATAAAAATAAAAAACATTTTTTTTAATTATTTTTAAGAAAAAAAAATCAAAAAAATATCTTAAAAGTTAAAAATTATATTTAAAAAATTATATCTAAAACATCGGTCACTTTTTAAAATTATATATAAAAAAAGTCTTGTTTTATAATTTTAGAAAAATAGAAGACTGATTGATTTATTCTTATGTAATTAGATCATTAACATCCCTATAACCCTTATTAACTTATTTCACACCAAAAACTTATTTTTTTTACAAAACAACAATATCTCTTTATATTACCCATATCAGTCCCCTTAGAAGTTTTGTTATTATATATCATATTGTGTGTTTCTTATATATATCTTACCTGGTGTTATTTATTATTTTTCATTGATTATAATCATAATATATAATTTAAATATGTGTTATACCCAAATGCAACACATGATATTTTAACGTTTTAAATCCTTATTCACAGGGGCGGCGCCACCTTGAGAGGGATGGGGTCAATTGACCCCATCAAATATTAAAAAAAAAACAAATAGCATATTAAAAAAATAAGAAGTAAAACAACACTAAGAATTAATGACACCATATCAAATTAGGTGGGTCCTATAAAAATCTTAACATATTAGTAGTTTTGTCCATTAAAAACCTTACATCCACACAGTAGAACAATAAAATAATAAAACAAAACCTTAAGCCTATGTTTGGTTCGAGAATTAAATTATTCTGATGTTTATGATTATTCTAGTATAAATAAGAATAAAGTGATTTTGTGTTTGGTTGTGTTTTGAATTATTCTCGTTGAAAAACGTAAGGATAAATTTTTTGTTGTTTGGATAAAATATGAATAAAGTATAGATAAAGATTTATAAAAGGTAAAAAAGTAATGATAGTTGATTTGACAGGTGATTTATAAGAGGTGATGACAGTTGATTTGACAGTGGGCCCATTTATTATTTGGGTGGAATAACCTAGAATAACTTTAATTCCAGAGGTTGATTAGAATCTCTATACCACTTTATACTAGTTTATTCTGACATACCTATACCATGTTATACTACTCATCCAAACACATTTTTTTACTTTATTCTTCCTTATACCACTTTATACCCATTTTATTCCCCAACCAAACATGGGCTATAGCACTACCTTATCTAAGAAAAAAATCATGGGATAGCGGGGACCCCTTAGCGGACTCGCTGAACACTGACGGACGGACAGAGCGTCGATAGTTGCTCATCACATTGCCGATCTCCTCTTCCTACTCTATTTTTAAGTATCTAATCATGGATTTAGTTTTAATTTTTTTTACTTTACCATTTTTTATGTCAATCTAAATCTCAGCTCTCCCTTCATTATATAATCGTGTATGAATAATGAACAAAATCCCTTAACATTAAACCCCTTTTTCATTCACGTATCAAAAGTCCCTTCACCCATCTGTGTATCCAAATATAATTTAATATATGCTTGGATGAGAGGGGGCATCTCGAGAGTTTTAGGAAGGTGGTGTGGGTCTTCCATTGATTAATTGTTTAATTTTTTATGTATTTATATTTATAAAAAATTTATTTTACAAATTGTGTCATTTATTCAATTGATAAATTTTTAAAAAGAAAATGAACTGCAGAATAAGTTTTTTCTCCTACCAAATAAAATTGTGGTGCTAAATAAAGTTGTGTTAATGTGAACAATTTTCTTTCGGATCTAAGGCTAAATTTTTTTTTTTATCATATATGATAAAGTATAGATTTTTTTTAAAAAAAATTAATTTTTTTTAATGACCCCATATATGAAAATTCTTGGAGCCGCCACTGCTTATTCACATTTTTTTGCTTGGCTATTCACTTATTTTTATAGCTTTAATAGTACATATCCATTTTTTTTAAAGAAACATTAATATTTAATGGAATTCATCATAAAAAAAAATCAAATTATATTGGTACATATCTCACAAAATCCACATAATCACAAAGAATTTTGAATAAAAAAAGTTATACATGATAATGTGAGAAATACATTTACAAAATTAAGAGGGTGAAATATTTAAACAAAATTAAAATGTATGGAATATGTTAAGGATCTAATTACACATAAGGGTATGGTAGTTTTTTGTATTTTCAAAATTGTGAAATAAGATTATTTTTTTTGGGTTTTTTGCATCTATACCATAAAAAAACTATGATATTTATTTTTATACCACCACAAATAACGTATTTATTTTTATACCATTAAAAATTTTCTTAATGTAAAAATGTGCCCCTCTTTTATCCTTTTGAACCAAAATAGGCCTTAACTATAGTTAGTTTGTTAACTAAGATATAAAATTGACATAAATAACCTTAACATATAATATTTTTTGGGTTTTTTTTGCATTTATACCATTAAAAAATATGGTATTTAGTTTTATACCACTGCAAATATCATATTTATTTTTATACTATTAGAATTTTTCTTAATGTAAAAATGTTCCCCTCTTTTATCATTTTTAACCAAAATGAACCTTAACTATAATTAGTTTTTTAACCAAGAAGTAAAAATGACAAAATAACCTTAACATATAATATTATTTGTCATAATATAAATAATTAAACATCATAATCTAATTAATTTTATGTTCTTTCTAAATCAATCATGAGTCATTCAACATTATCCCTTCTTTCTTTATCATTTATATATTATTAATTGTTCTCAAAATAATCTTATTTAATTTTTACTAATGTAAGTATTAATAATAATTATATCCCTGCTAATAATTAATTTGTATGATTAATTTTTATGTTTTTAGATTTTAGATGAAATTTATCATTATCATGTTAAAATTCATATTTTTATTTTTATAAATATTGTATTTGGTAAGGTTAAATATGCAAAAAAGGATAATTTAGTCTTTTCTCTCAGACTTTAACGGTTTTTGTGCAAATTTGGATGGAAGTTAACTAGGATGGTGAATATGCATAAGTTCTACATATTTAAATGCTATAAAAATACATAGGTTATTTGGAGTGGTAAAAATTTAAGTAGCATGTTTTTTAATGGTCTACATGCAAAAAGCCCTATTTTTTATTATAATGTAAATAAGTAAACATAATAATATAATTAATTTTGTGTTCTTTCTAAATCTCATTCACCCTTACTTCTTTTTTCCTTTTCTTCCAATCATGATCTAATTTTTTTAAAAAAATTATATTTTGTAATATATATTATTATTTATTCTCAAAATAATTTTATTTTATTTTTATTAATAAAATTATTGATAATTATTATATCTATGCTAATAAATAGTTTTTATGATTAATTTTTATGTTTTGGATTTTAGATGAAATTTATTATTTTCATGTTAAAATCAATATCTTCTATTTTTATAAATATTGCATTTGGTAAGGTAAAATATGCAAAAAAAATAAAAAAATAAGGGTAATTTGGACTTTTCTCTAAGATTTTAACGGTTTTAATGAAAATTTGGATGGAAGTTAACTAGAATGGTAAATATGCATAAATTTTATATATTGACTAAAATAAATAGTTTATTTGAAGTGGTATAATTAAATAGCATGTTTTTGGATGGTATACATGCAAAAAATCCTTTTTTTGCATAATTTTATAAAGTGACTGATTTGGGTATTTTTAACTTTTAGGATTCTTTTTTTTATCAATTTTACTATTTTTAAAGTGTTGATGCAGATAATTATTTTATTTTATATATGGACGTATATGTTACTATGAAGTTTATAACTATTCTAATATGAATAATAATTAAATGATTTTTTATTTGGTTGTGTTTTTAATTATTCTAGTTGAAAAACTTAACAATAAAATTTTATTGTTTGATTAATCATGAATGGATAAAATCTATATTACTATATAAAAGTCTCTTAAACCAAAAACTTGCCATTTTACCTTTTTATCCCTGTCAATTCATTCAATCCCATTACAGTTCATTCACACCATTTTAATGACAATCAATTTTTCATTTAACCCCTACATTTCTATTCAATTCCAAGAAAACCCATTTACATCATTTTAATCATATTTATACAACTTTAATGACAATCATTTTTTCATTTAACCCCTATATTTCGATTCAATTACAAGAAAACCCATTTACATCATTTTAATCTCATTTATAGTATTTTATAATACAATACATTTCATTATGTAACATATTCATTAACTTATAATTAAAATTGATTATCATAATATTATTAGGATACTCTTACATTTCTACTCAATTCCATTAAATCCATTTACAACATTTTAATTTCATTCATAGTTTATTATAATACATATATTTTATCATGTAACATATTGATTAACTTATAGTTAGATTTGATTATCATAATATTATTAGGATAAGACATGATATATTATACATTAAAAATATAATTCACAAAAAAAGAATATTACCATTTCATATGCAAAAACATGATATATTTTTAAAAGGCATCAAATATTAATGTAATTCACATATATTAGCATTTATTTAATTCACACGACATGATATATTATACATTAAAAATATAATTCACAAAAAAAAATTCCCATTTCATATGCAAAAACATAATATATTGAAAAAAGGTATCAAATATTAATGTAATTCACATCTATTAGCATTTATTTAATTCACACATATTTGATTAGTATTTACTCTATTCTCTTGGATTTTTCTACTCTATTAATGCCCCAAATAATCAATAGACCATAAGCTCTATCCAACAAAAAAATATACAATTCACAGTAATTAAAAATGCAATCCAATAAAAAAAACAAACATATAAAATACTGGTACAAAAAAAAATATTGCTATAAAAATGGACAAATTCAGATTTGAGCTTTGTGTGAACTCAACAGTAGATTTATCCAATGAAAATCCATTCATATCATTGTAATCTCATCCATAATTTATTCATATTTTCATCATATCCCGTATCACATATTAAAAGTTTAAGCTTCATATTTAATTATACTTATATGATTACTATTATAGATATATCATAAAATAATATTAATAATTTACATCATTTATGATAAAATTACATTCATATGCTGACTTATCCATGAAAAAATTCCTTTACATCAATTATGATTAAATTACATTAATATACCGACTAAAATTATATTAATATGTTTATTATTTTATAATCATATTTGAGTATCATAATATTATTAGGATAATAGGATCTTTATAAAATGAAAATATATTCAAAATATAATTCCAAAAAAAAATTCTCATTTCATATGCAAAGACATGATACATTAAAAAAGATATCAAATATTAATGTAGTATCTTCATTATAGATTTTCAAATTATATTATGAAAATTCATCCACCCTCCATTCAATATCCTCATCATTCATCCCTTCTCCATTCAATCCCCTCATTTTCTTCTAGAGAAAATGGCTTATACTCTTCTACAAACCCTCAAATTTATTTATGCAAATTGAATACTCATTTATTGTCATCCCCATTCATTTGGATAAATGGATCTATCATCGATCTCTTTTTTCTTCTCTCTCTCAAAATTTTTTTAACCTTAGGAAGATGAGTTAATCTTTTGTAGATATGATGCTTATTTTGGAGTTTTATGTTGCAAATAGACTAAATATGTTATTTTTTCATTGGTTCCTCTTTTTAAAAAAATTGGCACATATCTACTGTTAAAAGAAAAAAATTCTCAAATAAGATATTTGTTTTGCCTTTAACAGACTGATCTTCGATTCTCTATTCTGATTGGAAGTAGAGCAATAGTGGATCTGGTTTTTATTCATATATCTTTTGTAATATAATTTCATTATGATATTTTCATCATCATAATAGAATATCATTTTTTTCTATCTAATCATGAGAATATTATGATGTCCGAATTTAATTTACTATTTAACCAATTTTTAAAAAAAAATTTACTATCTGAATTTTTTTTTTCAATTTTGCTCTTCATGATACAGGATGTGTAGCCGTCTTCAAATTATTAAATCTGGTGATCTTAAAATATTTTATTTTAAATTTATTACCCATATAAATTGTTGGTTTTTGCATTCACCATGTTTGAGTTTTAATGATGCGGTTTATAATATTATTACTCGTCGTCGACCAGAGAACACACGTTTATAGTCTTGTTAATTCAAATTGTTGACTTGATTATTTTAAAAAAAAATTACCAGTGGCCTATAAGTGCAACATTTTTCATTAACTAAAAACAACATTGATTATTCTACGTACTTCCAAATTACGTTACTGAAAATGTTTTGCTAATAACATTATAGGTTATAGATATGTTAATTTATTAGAATAGAAAATACTACATGACTATCAATTTTCTGAACTGTTTCCAAATAGATGAAAGGGTAACATAACTAAATCTAATGAAATATGTCAAGTGAAGTTTTATAAATTTTATTACTCATATCAATTGGTGGTTATCATAATATTATTAGGATACTCTTACATTTCTACTCAATTCCATAAAAATCCATTTACAATATTTAATTTAATTCATAGTTTATTATTATACATACATTTAATGTAATATATTGATTAACTTATAATTAGATTTGATTATCATAATATTATTAGGATAAGACATGATATATTATACATTAAAAATATAATTTACAAAAAAAAAATTATTCCCATTTCATATGCAAAAACATGATATATTAAAAAAGGTATCAAATATTAATGTAATTCACATCTATTAGCATTTATTTAATTCACACATATTTGATTAGCATTTACTCTATTAACTTAGATTTCTCTACTCTATTAACTCCCCAAATATTCAATAGTCCATAAGATTTACTCAACAAAAAAATATATAATTCACAGTAATTAAAAATGCAATCCAATAAAAAAAATAAATGTATAAAATACTGGTACAACAAAAAATTGCTATAAAAATGGACAAATTCCGATTCGAGCTTTGTGTGAACTCAACAATAGATTTAATTCAACAAAAATCCATTCATATTATTGTAATCTCATCCATAATTTATTCATATTTTCATCATATCATGCATGACATATTAAAATTTTAAGCTTCACATTTCATCATCCTTATATGATGACTATTATAGATATATCATAAAATAATATTAATAATTTACATTATTTATGATAAAATTACATTCATATGCCAATTTATCCATGAAAAATTCATTTACATCAATTATGAAAATGTTATTGTAACTAAATTTTTTGATATTAATATTAATCAAAACATATATTACATTTTGTCTATGTGCATTTGCACATACACAACAACTAGTATAATTAAAGTGTGGATAAAATATAAATAAAGTGTGGATAAAAATTTATAAAAGATAAAAAATTGATTTGACCTGAGAGATGATAGTTAATTTAATAATAGGCTCACGTATTCAAATAGATTGAATTAAAGTACAGAGTTGGTGGGGCATCAATAGTCCGCATCAATCACCAATAAACGCATTGATTGTATAAGATTTCCCTTTAGTACTCATTAACATCATAAATGTGATTGATAATTCAAAACAATAAATAGCTAATAAATGTCATTAATAAGTTTATTGAATGATTGAATTAATTTATAAAATTTGCCAATAATTCATCCCATAAATTTCTCATTCATTCCATTAATAAAGGCTTTGAATTGTTAAATTCATGTGTACTCAGCCAACAAATGGCTAGTAAATGTAATTAGTAAGGACAATGAATGGCTGACATAATTTAATATATTGGTCAATAGTAAAACCATAAATGTCTAATAAATGTTATTAATAAAGGCATTGAATTGTTGAATTCATTGACAATATTGGCCAACAATTTAACCAGTTAATGGTTAATAATTCAATTATTAATAGTTGATAATTATTTTATAGTTTATTGTAATTAGTGTAATTATATGTTTTATTATTTCAAATTTTGAATTATTGTTAGTCCTTCTCATGTAAAAACAACAATATAAAGGAGGAATAGGTAGGGCGGATGAAAATTAACCTCCCCGTATGGCATGGAACATAAGGGAAGAATAAGAAAGAATACATGAGAATAACTAAAAACAGTTGTTTATTTTGATAGAATAAACCCAGATAGTTTTGTCTGGATAAGTTAGAATAAGGCCTAATAATTATTCTAAGGAAAATGTTGGAATTGCTTATCAGGGCTTATCTATGCCAATTGATAAAAATACATTTCTCTGTCATTTTAAAAAATTTATCTCACCTAACAATCTCACACAGATTCCAAAAACTGTTACATCTATTAAATCAATCATATATTTTTCACACTATTCCCCAGTGGCATAGTTGTCATTTAAAAAGTCATAAACTATTATTCATCTGTTATCAACCATTTATCATCACTTTATCCAATGTGAATCAAACAACAAAAAATTCATTTTTACGTTTCCCAATGAAAATAACAAAAAAATCAACCAAACAAAAAATTGTTTATTCAATATGGATTGTTATCTATCCCAGTATAGCTATCAGGAGTGATTACTTAATGTCACACCCCATACGGGGATAAAGGTTTTCCTTTATATTGTGACTGATTTAGGACTACTCGTTCTCCTTCCTCCTTTATCTTTGTTGGGTTTTGATTATCTAGTAAACAACAAATGTTATACAAAGACTATATCACTTATTCACTGGTATTCTATCATATTCCCACCTATTCCTCTACCCAAACAGGGAGATAAAACCTAGTATTTGTAATTCAAATGCTCGAAATCACATCTTGAACGCCTCATTTAAATTTACCTGAGGTGACTAGAACACAAAATACTCTATTATATCTCCTTAAACACAAAAATTTGAATAGTTTTGGGAGCTTATGAGCTGGCAAGTTTGTGAACAATATGTCTTTAACACCCGACGAGAAAATATGTTTAGATCCGCGGTGAAATTTTGCTAGATTCATTGTCACAAAATCCATTCCATTGTGGATCCAATCCGAGCCTAAACTGAAATTTTTAAACTACTTTGATAGTGTATTTCTAAGCCTGGTCGTTCAATTGACATGAACAACAAACATAAAACTATAGATTTTCCACTAACTATAGTTCTTTTTAGTTGTTAGAACGGGACGGACACCGCTTGAGTCAATAGATTTGGTGTCCAAATGTCAATTTGATGATTCAAATGCCTTTCAGACTGTCTAAACGAAGTTATTATCATTTTAAATAAGTTTATCAGCTCCTATTCGGGTGGCGGAATATTTTTCGATCCAAATAATATTTTTGGACCCACCTGTCAGCGCACACTGGTATCCACCCCACCCAGATCAAATAAGTTTATTGTCATTTCAAATAAGTTTATCCACCACCTCCAGCGGGCCCTTCGGCCGCCCCCGGCCACCTCCTGCAGTCCTCCACTGTGCTCCGACAGCCCTCGGCCGCCTCCGACAGCATTCAACCATCATTGACCGCCATCTCGGGATCTCAAAACAGTAAATCGGACCTTATTTCCTGTCTGAAGGTCCGATTAAGGAGTTTTAAGGGTCTGTTTCAATCGATTTTTCATCCTCGACCTCATCGTCTATTTTTTAGCCTCATCCGGGATTTTAAAAAATGATATTAATCCTCCTCAGACGCGCAACTATACTATGATGTCCCGTAAGTCCCCTTCGTTGTTCATCTATGAGGGCATCCTGCGGGTCACTCCTGCTAAGAAGTTCCATAGACCGTAATGACGAGGACATCATCTTACTCTTGTTGCCGCTATGACTACTACTTCGATTGGCTCCGTTCAACCACATTCGGATCAGCTTGACCAGATCAGTCAACATCACTCCCTCCTCTGTCCTCTCTGGTATGACTCCTCCTGAGCGCCTTTACACCTCCAAACCTGATTATAGCAGACTCCGCACTTTTAGATGTACTTGTTTCGTGCTTCTCCTCATCAATGCACCAAGTTGGTCGCTCAGTCAGTCAAGTGTGTATTCTTGGAGATTATTTCAAACACAAGGGATATCGTTGCTACGATCCTGTTGAACGTCGTTTTTGACTCGCTTGTCATATGTCATTTGTCGAGGATGTTCCCTATTTTTCTTCTACACACACTGCATCCTTTCCTCATGTGCCTTCTCCTGTTCAGGTCTCTCCTATTGAGTCTCTACCTCTTTCCGGACCATCTGTTGTGCTTGAACCCGCTACTAGTTCAACGCTCCCTGAGTCTCTTCTTGCCACTGCTGTAGATCCCCTAGTTCTCCGTCTCCTGTTGGCACTCCTACAGCCAACTCCCATGGTCCTCCTCGTTTTCCTATTGTGTCTCATCTTGCTCCTCTTGCAAATGACTCCATTAGTACTCCGTCTTCCACGGTTGGTGCGCCTCTCCTTGATGTGGATTCTGACTCTCACCTCGCTATCTTCAGTGTGAGCGACATCCCTTGCCCGTTTTAGCTTTGACACTAGGCCACCTGACAAGTTTAGTTTTGCATCCATCAGTACCTATTCTCCACAGCTTCAGGCTCATCTTACATACATGTCCACCATGAGCCATGATCCTTTTGAGAGGCAGTTGAGTACCCTGAGTGGCAATAGTTCATGGCTGAGGAGTTTCAGAAATTTGAGCAGACATTGACCCAGAATGTTGTACCCCTTCCGGATGGTGTTGCACCTATCAATGATGGATCAATTGAATGACATAAGGCTCGTCTTGTTGCCAGATGTTTCACATAGACTATTATCCGCACCCTTTTTGTTGTTGTTGCTGTTCGTTACTGGCCTCTCTTTCATATGGATGTTAAGAATGCTTTTCTTCATGGTGACTTATCTAAGATTGTCTACATGTAGCCACCTCCAAGTCTCAACACTCCTCCTTAACACATTTGTTGTCTTTGGCGGGCTATATATAATCTCAAGCAGGCTCCTCAGGCCTGGTTTGAGCACTTTCATAGCATTATTTTGGCAGCTGATTTTGTTAAGAGCCTCATCGCAGGGTCTATATGTTGACGGCATGATTATCATTGGCGATGACTTCGCCGGTATTCCTCTGGTCAAGAATCACCCCAATCAATAGTTTGAGATAAAAGATCTTGATACTCTTCGCTACTTCTCCGGTCACAAGATTGCACAGAGTGATCGTGAGATTTTACTCTCTCAACAAAATTATAGAGGTGACATTCTCAAGCGCGCTAGTTTATATTGGTCACGTAACGAGTTATGGATGGTGAGCTCCTCCCAGGCCCTACTCGATACAGACAGATCGTGGGTCAGCTTGTGTATCTCTGCATCACCATACTTGACATTGCTCATGCCGTCAATATTGTTAGTCAGTTTGTCTCAGCTCCTCGATCAGTGCATTATGGTGCTCCTATGTGTGTTCCTAGATATTTGTGCAATACTATCACTAGATCAATCTATCTATCATCCTCTTCGACTCTGGTTCTCAGGGCTTACACTGCTGATTGGGCTGGAGACCCGACCATTAGACACTCCACCACTGGGTTCTGTACATTTCTCGGAGATTCCATTATCTCATGGCGCAAACAAGAAACAAGAGGTTGTTTCTCTTTCCAGCACCAAGGTTGAGTATCGAGCCATGGCCATCACCACCAAGAATGATTGTGAATCTTAGACATCTCTTGGTGGATCTAAGAGTTACTATGACTGGTCCTACTCCTCTTCATTGTAATAACCGATCTATTATTCAGATTGCAGGCAATGGTGGAGCCAGGATTTAGAACAAAGGGGGGCCAGGGGTCAAAGAGACTTAGAGTAAAAAATGAAAAATATTTGTAAAAAAAATATATAAATATCTAAAACATGGTAATTTTAAAAAAAAGATAGGACAATGACAAAATCTTTAAGTCCAAAATTGTGATTTTTCAATACCTCAAAACTAGAGAAAAAAACTCTCCGAAAAATAAGCTTTTTTGAAAATTTGAAAAATAAAAAGAAAGTGAAACACAAATACACGACTCCAAATCTTAAAAATTTCAATGGATATTGATACACTAAGTTCGTATTTTAGCCCTATTTGAAATCGTTATGACTAACACACTATATAAAATTTATTAACATATACATATTTCTCTATCTACGTACACACTATCATTAAAAAATATAAATATATGCATTCTATTCATATAAGTATGCATTTTATTTTTCATTAATGAATGTAAATACTTTTAAAAAATTCAGAATATGTGCGAACTTTAAAAGAAATGAAACACAACATTTTTAAATTTCAATACTAACTTCATTGCAATACGGACGTACTGTATCAACTGTCTTATTTTACACATTTTTTTCAGCCCCAATTCCGGTCTCATATGCGTCGATAGAAAATAACCGGAAAATATAATCACATTAATGAGATATGTGTTTTGATAAAATTCTTTTTCACATTTTCTATAAATGTATTAACGCAATTTATTGGAGCATATGCTTCATTTTTTGTAAATCATATACCTTATTAAATGAGATATACTATTTTTAAAAATTCAAAACATTTATATACTGAAATTGATACTAAAAAATGACTTTACGTAACATAATCCTTTTTTTAATATATGATATGAGATATAGCCCATTGAGCACACCAAATTTCTTAGCCATCTTAAGTTCATAAATGATGGGGATTTCAAAGATTTGATACATGTCTTACTTTATCAAAAGACATTAATATATATATATATATATATATATATATATATATATATATATATATATATATATATATACGATCAGACGGCTGCCGCACGGTGCGGCCGCCGCACCTCATCGCGGTCGTATATATATATATATATATATATATATATATATATATATATATATATATATATATACCCCTATGAGGCTTGGGGGGGCCCGAGTCCTAGTCTGCCCCCCCTGTCTCCGCCCCTGATTGCAAGCAATCCGGGGTTTCACGAGAGGACAAAACACACTTAAATCAATTGTCACTTTGTTCGTCAGCACTTTCTTGTAGAGACATTATCACTTCCGTATATCTCATCTGCCGAGTAACTTGTTGATTTCTTTACGAAGTCATATCCAGTTTCTCGAATTCAGTTTCTCATTCAGAAACTCACTTTATAAGATCCACCGTGAGTTTGAGGGGGTTGTTAAATTCAATGTTCGAAATATCGAACATTTCGATATATCGAAATGGGGGCCGATCGATATATCGATCGATATATCGATATATCGATCGATATATCGATCGGCCGGCGAATTTTTATCAATATAAAAATGATAATATTATTTTTAACTTAAATTATATGTGTTATCTCATAATATATATAGCGTATTACACATCTAACTCCTATATACTTGTATATAAAAGGATTAAACCCTAAGTGGAATACAATGATTGTCACTCTCTTTCTCTAATTGTAGCAGTGTTATTGCAATCAATCTATTCCAATCGCATAAATAAGACCCACATATCAAATTTTATACTCACCTTTTATTCGTAAGCTATCTATGGCCAACCAAACAACAAAAACTTCATTAATACATTTATCAACGAGAATAACTAAAAATACAACCAAACATAACAATAATTTATTCTTTATCTATACTAAAATAGTTATCTTGAAATAACTTATATCATTAGTTTCATTACCCAAACGAGTGCACAACTCATTTTATCCCATTTTGTTGGAAAGAAAATAAGGTGATCTGGCAGGATATGTGCTTAGAATAACAAATGAGCCTAACAATTCAGTTTACTCTCACAGTTCAATTTCCCCAACAAAGAAACATTTCACTAAATTTCTCATATCCTCTCATCTTCAATTCGGACTTGTAAGCCACTTTTAGTAATGAAAGTGCCGGTAGCAAGATCTACCTTTTCTCAAAAAATAAAAAGAAACGTTTTACTAAATTTACCAAATGAGTAAAGAAGGAAAGGAAGACCATGCAACTAAAAAGCTATCAAATCGTCTGCAATTCAAGGTTCATCTTGTACAAAAGAAGTATAGTCTCACCCCCTGTGAAGTGGAATAACAAAAAATAGGAATTTAAGTAGAAACTATATTAATCATGGCAAAGTAAGAAGGAACATTCATTTGTCTTTAAGTAAATACTTTCTAAGCCCAATATGGATAATCCTGGACTCTCAAACAATTCCATGGAACACAGTATTTTTATGTTAAAATAATCACAGATCTACACTTGTAAATGTTTTTATAAAATTTAACATATGAACAGCCGGCAGATTTCTATACAGGGGTGCCTGACATCACAACATATAAACAGCAGGCAGTTTTTATACAAGAGTGCCTTTGATATCATACATAAACAATGCTTCACACTTATGATGTACTGTGCCAAATATGACACATTCAGGCCAGGTACATCGATGCTGATACGCCGCTGTATAAAAAATGTGTTAATATTTGGGAGTGGAATTGATTAGCAGTAGACAGATTTAAGTAATCAAGAGACAAATTCATAATTATTTTATTTGAGCATTAAATTTGTTTATGGAAAGCATATTTATTACGGTTGACATGCCTCTTCTGCAATGCTAGAATATCATCATTATCCACTTACATTTTAGGACTCAGGTATTGTTCCAGAGTCAAAGGTTTGGGGCCGCCGAACCAGTCTATAAGAAATATATCCTCGATTGCAAGCTTGAAAATCTGGAAGTTGTGATTTTTTGGCCAATCTGTTGACAATAAAAACAGAAAAGTTGTTGGCCAGTCTATTGATTTTTTACCTCAAGTTGAGGTTACCTGAGGTAAAATCATTTGAATTCTGACTTGAAACAAGAGGAGGGAAATTTGTGTGTTGTATTTCCACGCCCACCTTTCATCTCTGCATGCTTTGAGAACAGTGCTTGTTCTGCAAACTTTGCTTCAGCTGACTTGCTATCAACCAACTTCAACTGAAATACCCAGTTGGACAATTGTTATTAGAAAGAAACTTTGAATCCATTCCAATTATATTAACCTATGCCTTGTCAAAAATCAACATGATATGCCTATACATAAAAAGAAAAGGATCATTTGTGACCATTGTAGCATGGTCAATTGTCTCACATGAACAAGCAAAAGAAAACGAAGGTTTGACACATATAAATACAGCAAATATGAGGTTTTACGATATGCAGGTTTGACACATCTAAATACAGCAAATATTAGGTTTTATGATATGCAGCATGCATGGCAAAACAGTTTTAGATAGACATAAAAGTGTGGATCATTGTTCTCTTCTTTATATTGTCAAATTTGAAAGTTCGTAAACTTTATATAGAATAATGCAGTTTCACAGGTCACGGCTTAAGATTTATTGACCTTTATAGATAGGGGATGCTGTTTCCAGGTTTTCAAGAAGTCAGAAAAAAGTAAACCACGACACACCAAGCAACAAAATTACCCATGATCAGCCTAATTCGTTAATTACATAGAGAGTTTGTCATACTTTTGTTTTTATTTGTTTTATCTTTTGCTTTTTTTCTATGGAGATGCCTCATCTCCATTTTGTTCAAGGGGCATGGTTTTTAATATAAAATTCCAAATCTATTTTAAAAAATTCGGTTTGTTATATGACACATCATCCCATTACCCAAACTCTCTCTTCTCAATCCATGCATATACCAGTTACTTGACATGCCATAAAAAAATGTAGATAAAATCAAATATAACAATTTTAAATGATGTAACCAACCTAGTTTCAGTAGTCCCCATCTCAGTGCTTGGACCAGTTTAAAGACCTTAAACTCTGTAAATACGAAGATTTCGACTCCTAATCAGCTGAGAAAAATCCCAGTTGATATGCTTTGGAACAACCCATCCACCCTATCCCAAGAACCTGTCTCCACCCCGAGAAATCCCCCAACAAACACCACCGCCTCAAATCCACCCACAAAAAAGGAGGGAAAAAAAAGAACAGCCTGCCAGTCTATGCTCTATGGTTGCCCAGCAAAAAACTGTGAGCATTAGCTTGAATTTTCAAACAAGATTTTCTTTCATGTCTCAGCCATGTTCTTGAAAAACATAGAATAACAAACATTAAACTATAGGGATTCCCTAACCCAGGTGTGACTCAGATTTCTCAATCGCAAATATCCCGCAAAACTTTGCTTGGCATACAAATTGCAGAAATTTTGTCTTTTAAAAGCCCCAGCAGATCAGTGGTTCACAGCACTGCTATAAAACCTCTCCAACCCTGTTACTCATCATTTGTCTCATTGCATCAGGGACACCCATGATAGTCTGTGAAAGCATGCAGGATCACACAATGGAAAGAGGCAACTAATGAGGTGATGGTATGCAGCTTCGGCTGCAGGTAAAAATTTGCAAGCCAGCCTCCTCAAATGTTGACCTTATAAAGTCAATGCATACACAACCAGCAAACTGAAAAAGCATACGCAATTGCCAGCCAAGGATTACTCGGGCCTCAATCCTTGTAGTTCTTGATAAGTCGCTGATGCATGATCATGCCACACTCCTTGCAGGGTGGATCATCCTAACCAATCACATACAGTGTCCTCTCCCTCTTAGAATTTTTGGTGGATTTTATGGCTCTAATTAGGTCTGGTAACAACTCGTCAAGCAATTTGTTGCCTACTCAAACATCCTTCTATAAAGAGATCATGTTCCAACTGGGATCAATAACCATCATGAGAAGATCAATCACAATGATCTCCATACATAGAGAAGATAACCTGTAACTCAAAACTGACAACCTGATGCGAGTCACTCTAGAAATAAAACCTTCAAACCAACAGAACAAGTTTAATCAAACACTCAAGAGAAAAAGAAGCAGCAGAGGAAGCGAATGCTAGGAAGGAGCTATCACAGGGGGGCAACATATGTTCGTCAGCTGCTGTCCAGTGAGAGGGAGACCCCTTATCCAGATTCTGTCAAATAGTCAACGAAATACATTGATCCAGTAGTTTATTTAGGGTTATTTATTTATTTATTTCTCCATTTGTTTAACTGTTTTATCCATGGAGTTAAATCCACGAACTCAAATGTGAGGGAGATTAGGAGGAGTTTTAAGAAGTGGAGAATTTGGTGCCATAATATATACTGCATAAAACAAATCAACCATCAATTTGGAGCACTACTCTCCCATTGGCTATCAGATATAGACGAGAATTATTTAGTAGCCATCAGCTCTTACAAGCCTAACAGTTTCTGGAGCCTTCCATATGGCGGTGGAACCAAACATGAGCACGATATAAACAACATAGATGTAGTCTTTTCATCATCTCAGAATTTGACACCTTTTGAATATTTGGGTAGAATCTTTAGGTAACCTTTGTTTGAGCTTATATTATTAATAGAATCCTCTTTCATAAGTCTTCCTTCATATTATTTCAAAAGAAAGAAAGTCTTTTTTTCATGTTTTTTCTTCCTTTCTTATTCAGTTTCAAAGGAAGGAACAACCCAGTTTGGAAGTCCTTAGGAATCAGTTTCAGTACAACCTCCCAACACCCAACCATCCCCATAACCCCGCCAAAAAACCTACAAAAACGCCCCCCAACCCCCCCCCCCCCCCCCAAAAAAAAAAAAAAAAAAAAAAAAAAACGTTTTTCATCCCCCACCCTTGCTGCATGCTTATTAGTCTCCATAGAGAATCATCATCCTCATAGCAAAAGTTCCACATTATCTTGCGCAAAGAACCAAATTTGTTACCCCATTTTCACAATCATCATCTTCATAACAAAAGTTCCATGTTCTCTTGCACAAAAGAACAAAATTTGTTACCCCATTTCTCAGTTTTAAAGAATTACTTTCTTCTTGGCTACTACAACTCATAAATTTTAAGAGAATGGGCTCTGAACATGACTAACAAGAAAGTCACCATTTCTACTGACATGATGATTTTCAACGTAAGCATGTTCCAAAATCCACTTGAATGTTTCCAAATTATTTAACCCTCTTTTTTTTTCTTTTTCAATCATCTCCAATTGAAACTAGTACATCCTGAATGATAAGACTTGTGTTTACAAGTACAAATCAGTCGAGATTAACAACATGAACATTAATACTGTGTTGCGTATTGGAAAACTTTGTATATTGGCCGATATGACTGATACTTGGACACACTAAATTGACACACTCATCACTTTTTTACGGTTTTACCATAAAAACATATATATTTAAATTTTGGAAAATGCAAAGTTATTATTTGAATTTTCTAACACATCAATCACTGAAATAGCTCAATTAGCAATGTCTTTCTCTACTAAATTTAAATAGATTTAGGTCAAACACATGAAAAACTAACACCGATATAAAGAGGAAATGAGAAAACTGATGTCTGATTAACTTATAGACATTGTCTTACAAATATTATAGATGAGCGTCATGTACATTGTACAACAATAAAATAGGTCCAATATCATGAGATATAACAAGTCTTATCCGGATAGTTTCTGATCACTTTCAGTTGAAAGTATAATCTAACATGATTCAAGATTATTTTTCTAACTTCATACAAGAAAATTTAGTTACAGTTAGCAACTATGCTTAGTTCAATCAATTAAAATAGATTTACAAGCTTTGGTTCATACCTTTCCTGTAAGGGTGAGTTTGGCACATGTGGGATTCTCAGGATCTATCCTTCCACAAGTGCCAAGAGGAAATTCACTAATTGCAAAAGAACATCGTTCATCTTCCAGAGCATTCCTCGCAGTGGGATCAAGAGTTGTCAGATAGAAGAATGGGATGCCACGTCCTTGATCAGGAATGCCATCACTAAATGAAACCACATTTCTGCATGCTCCATGGATAACATGTTAGGCAAAAGCAATAACCAAAACTCACCAGTGGTTTAAAACTCACCATGCAATCTAAATTGTTCTGCTCAACAACTTATCTTCATATTTACTTGAAACATAAAAAAATTACCCGAAGGGAGCGCCTCCAGATCATTTGAAATGGTACTGCAAAAAGAGGGGGAAAAGTATATCAGGTCCAGAAGCATATTAGACATACATCAAATTAAATATGATTTATAATAGGGTGTTGATACACTCATGCATTCCTGCAATCATTATCACAGACCCCACCTCCCCCCTAATCTAGTATATACTAGGTTAGGAACATTAAAAAAAAAACATGCATTCAATTCGTTAGAACATATACTTATTTTTCATAAAGGTATGTACTTAATTAGACAAGCATATACCTTTAAAACATTTAACATATGTTGGGGACAATAAAAAGGCCTGGAGGAATGATTGTCCCTAACATTTTTCTTTATAATAACTATTATTCATTTACCAAGAAAGTTGTGATCGTGTATGTCGGAAACAAAACTAATCAATGATACTTATACCTTTCCTCTTAACCAACCATGACCATATAAGATAAAAAAAACAAGGGTAAAGTTTATTTACCATTCTCCCAAACTTTAACATTATATGTTTTGATAACTTATTTCCTCATCATATACATAAGAATTGACAAAATCAAAGTTGGTGATTCAGTATTCAAGCCATAAACATTTTCTGAAATCGAAGACACTTAGCATCATTGGAACTCTAACAAGCAACATAAGGGTATTGCAGGTTATTTTATCATCAACCTGCAGAGAAATGAGAGGATATTCAGAAGAATCAATCCTCACAAAATGACAGTGCTCGGAAAAATCAAATGTGGCTGGGTTCCCTCGTCAGCTTGAAACCAGGCAGGGTTCCCTCCTTGGCTTGAAAGGCAATGAATGCATCCGGTCATTAAAGTGGTAATGCCGGTTATTTTAACATCAACCTTTAGTTCCTTTGGGCTGAGAGAAATGAGAGGATATTCAGAGCAATTATCTCAGAAAATGACAGTGCTTGGAAAAATCAAACGTGGCTGGGTTCCCTCCTTGGCTTGAAACCTGGCCAAGTTCCCTCCTTGGCTTGAAAGGCAATGCAAGCATCCGGTCATTAAATTGGTACAGTTTATTTTATCATCAACCTCTTGTTTCTGAGAGAAATGATAGGATATTCAGAGGAATTAAATCTCTAAAATGACGGTGCTCAGAAAAATCGAACGTGCAATAATTGAGAGGCTCTCTCAAGGCTGAAAATTCTCCAATGATGACAAAGATACAGGAAACTTGAATAAACAAATTGGAGAGCAACAACACAGCTCAATCACAGTGAACTGGTCAGCTCCTCCCCCTGCATGGCATAAATTGAACACTGATGGATCACCCAAAGAGGACAGGTGGACTCAGACGCTTACTACGGGACAACAGTATGAGGATTACATTGTTGGATTTGCTGGTAGGCCGGCACTCTCATCAGTTAACCTCCTTGAACTGCAGGGAATAGTGCACGGTGTTCAGTTGGTGGTTGACAAGGGTAGCAAAATTCTGTGGATTGAAGCGGAGTCTACGACTGCTCTGGTCTGGATGAATGGCAAATGGATGATACCATGGACAGCTCTCTGGCTACTAAGGAAGCTTAAAAATCTTCTTAATAATCTTGATACATGCCCACATGTCCACAGGTCCACAGGAGAGGAAATTATTGATTCTTTCCTGCTTTGGCAAGATATCCGAGAAGTTTTGGCACATGACAAGGATTGGCAAATGACCAGTAACTCCCACAGGGAATTCATTGTTGAACATAACAGTTTTTTGGTTATTCAGGTCTACCAGTGCTTCAACTCTTGTTGGGAAGGTTAATCTGTTGGCGAGGAGGATGCCTATTGACCTGTAGAGAGAGATCTTTCTTGCTATAATCCTTGTAGTACACATATTTTGTACTCTTATATTAAATTTTCACAACAAATTACATTGCCAATAAATAAAAAAAACAAAGAAGTAAAGTAAACAATCAAACTTGACAATTTAACGCAGCGAAAAACTGATAAAAAGATCCAACAAGCGTTGAGATTTCATAAACCCCTTGAATCCACAAGGAAGAAAGCCACAAAAGAAATTCAAAATATTATTGATAAAAACTGTACAGCCTAAATTACAAGTCTCATATTTATACTAATAACAGAAAATTAAAAAAATACTAAAATTTTTTATTCTATAAGATCTTAAGTGATCATAGGAATTGATAGAGATCAATTCCGATCTGTTATGATAAAGATATCTCAAATTTAAAATTTACTATAAATACTAAATTCGCTAATGTAAGGGCTCATTGAAGGAATTTTAAAAAACTAAACATGGTTAGTTGTATAACAACTAAGCTAGAAGATCTCCACAAATATATCTCCATGTAAAATTTTGTGCGATTCATCTACATCAAAATCCGTGCTACATCACAACTCTTCTAAACCAATTATTATTACTTTGTCATCAGAAAACGAATAAATACAACGCGTTCAACTCGACTGAGTTTTATACCTCAGCACGCCCCAGGAATTCTGAGAGGCCAACCATCGAGCCGTTGCGGCGGCGTCAGAGGGGTCAGGCTTCTTTGAGAGGAGGATGCGTCCGTTTGAAAGGACCAAAGCTTCAAAAGAGATCAAGATGAAGATCGAAAGCTTCAGAGGATTCAAGTTTCCCATTGATTCCATTTCTCTTTGGTCGTAGAAAGAAACGTGTAGAGAACTTTGGACTTCACCTCGATGAAGGAGACTATCCATCCGTCCCCAGCCCCCCTGTTTTCTTTAATTTTATCTTTAGGAAAATGATAGATGTCAGTTGGATAAAGATGGGGGTTTAGAATTATTTTAAGAATAGATTAAAAAAAAAATTAAGAATAGATAATTATGTACATAAATATCCTCTTTTTTTAATATTCCACTACTCTATTAAACTCACTGCTTATCTTTTATGAGAATTTCAACCCCACCACCATATAAACAGTGTTTTTAGTGAGTACTTAACAATCCAACCACCCAGAAAAACAAAAACTTCTGACTGGTAAAAGTCTTTTTAATATTATCGTGCTAAAAGATTTTTCCTATAAATTTTTTTTTCTTTGTTAAAGTCTTTTCAATATTGTCTTTGAATACATGTCAAAATAATGTTTACTATTAGAAAAATTGTATCCTTGATCTTATCTATATTATAGTGAAACATTTTTACCAAAGAAAATGTTTTGGGTAATTAGCACTTTTAGCCCCTGAAATTTGAAAAATTACAAAAATAGCTCCGGCCGTCGAATATTAGCAAAAACTAGCCCCGATGAGAGATTATACAGGAGATGGTCTCCCGTGTTATAAAATTCAAAAAATAGAACGGCATATGGATATGCCATCTCTTAGGAGACGGCATATATATATGCCGTCTCTTTTAGACGGCATAAATATACATATGCCGTCTAAAGGAGACGGCATATATGTATGCCGTCTCCTTTAGATTTTTTTTTATTTTTTTTTCACTTTTTAGTTTTTGTTCAAATATAATACTGCATTTGATACAGTGTATAACCCTGCTTGAACATAGATGAAAACATATGAAAATGCTGCTGGAATGAAATAAAACAATTTAAATGAAATAAAACAGAAGTTATATAAATTACAATCACTTCATTTGATGTTTGTGCATGAAAGATCATATATATAAACATATATTGTGTCCCATATATACAATCATCCAAAAAACTTAAGGAACCCTTTCTTTTTTGCTTTTTTTGGAGCAGGAGGTGCTGATGAAGAGGGTACGTCTGTGGCTGTAGAAGATGGCGCAACTGATTGAGACGGAGTGGTAAATGGTTCACCCGATCTCCGACTGGAAGTAGTAGAAGTGCCCCAAATCCTGCGTGGCCCACGAACGTATGTCTGGAGGGTCATATGTGGAACCTGATCAGAAACTGGAGCTGGTTGTGGGGGCTGCTCTTCCAATTCTGGCTCCAGTCGTACCTCACCAAAGAACTCGTCAATAGTGAATTCAGTATCTTCTACTGCTCCAAATGCACTGTCATCTATGACATCCCTCGTATAATCATCATCATCTGTATCTGCACTGGAGGTACTCGCTGGCCCCATCATCGCCTCTGCATAATCACGTGCCACAGCAATTATACGTCCCCACTCATCATAATTGGGGTACAACACCAACTCCCTTGCAAGCACCTCAGCCATATTCTGTGTAAGTCCCCCCTGTTTATGAGATAAGACATTATAATAAGTGGTTATAAAATAATTTATCGCTTTATACAAATGTAACAAATGTCCAAGAAAATTACCAAATGTTGTGCGACATAGCCTAGAGGGTGGTGTGGGGGTGGTGGAGGTGTGATATGTCTGACTGTTCTCTCCCAACATCACTCCATATATCTCCTTGAACTTTTGGTTTGATGCAACTGGTGGATGTGATCCAAGCGGTGGTCCCAACGCAGGATGAAAGTTTGGTGGTATACCATCCAATTAGTATTCTGTTTACCTCGTCTGTTCACCCGGTCGATGACCTCTACAGTAGTGGACGACAATATTTGAAAGCCTCCAAGGCTGGTCCGAATGCCCAATAAACACGTTCAAACTGTCGGATCGGTCTGCCCATGTTATTCTCTTGTATGACAGGGCCTTCGAAGACCACATCTGTTCCTGGTTAGACCTCCTTAGGGCATCAACATATAAAGGCAACTCAGCATATGACTCCTCCCAATTTCCAAATATCCTCTCCATAGCTTTCTATTTGGCACGGTGTGCCTTTGAATATGATATTGTGTAGTGATGATCAGCACGTATCCTGTCCATTATCTCTTGTGGACTGATTCTGAAATTGTGACGAATCGTTGACATAATTAGCTGACAGATATAATCAGAACTAAATTGTCTGTGATTTGAGCTGAGCAGAGGATCCAGGCATGTATGAGGAACTCTCAGAGTTGAAATCTTGAACATTTCTGAACCACGGACCCTCCTTGCATATAATCTCCAATTACATCCATCATTTATACACTGAACGACATATTTTTCTGCATTTGATTTCACCACATGACATTGTACACATTTCTTTATGCTCCATGTTCGGACAGCATTAATGAGTGACTTCTTATTCACGAAAATCTGACCAACCTCAAGTTCATTACACGAAGAAGATCCGATTTCATAAATGCATGGATGAATATATTCTGCCACCGCTTGCTCCATAAGAACATGTGTAGGATACATTTGAGGAACACCTTGTTCATGGATGGCAACTGTGTCCACCTAATCGTCTTCCTCAGTATCAGCCCCTTCAACCCAGTAATCTTCACGATCCTCTTCTCCTTCCTCAGTATCTTCTCCAACTTCCTCTTCTTCTTCTCCTCCTCCTTCTTGATCTTCTTCTTCTTCATTGTTTACTTCAATTCCCTCACGAATATCGTTCCAACCCATGTCAACAAATGAGGACCTATAAATGTAAACACAGTATTCTTAAACATATGAATACACCCACCAAAAACATCCTATAAACCCTTCATACTTACAAATGTGGTATATTGACACTCCCATGTGCATTGGTTGGTGTTGCATCAATCTCATTTTCTTGGGTACATGGAACGAACGACGACGATGAATGTTGATATGGATCACGAACAATGGAGGGATATGAATCTTCTGCATTATAATTTCTCGTACGAAAGCCTCTTTGTATGATCTCTTCTTTCTCTAACCATAATTGAATGATATGCACGTGCTTTGGGTACAACATTATCATCACTTTCACACCCATATCATCTTCAAGAGGGGCACCCAAACTCTTTCCGTTGTGAGTGGGATGCACAGCACTCATGGACAATTTATAACGTCTTGGATCAGTTCCCATCAAATGGTACATCAATTGAAGTAAATCCACATAAGAGATCTTCTTATTTATGATGGTGGTTTTTCTGGTACCACCTTCATAAAATGAAGTATCTTCACGTTAAACAATCCTCCCGTTAAAAGAGTACATTAACGGGCATCGGATTTCTTTACCATCTAAACCATAAATTATTCAACATAGTAAATATATTTGTAAATTGATAATAAAACATTCCATCCAACACATACATATTAAACACTATAACATTCATGCAACACATACAATTGAAAATTTCTTCAATGGCCAAATAATTTTTTAAAATGTTTCCTAAGAGACCACATTGAATTTTATCCTAAGGCATTTGAATTTTTTAAAAAGTTTCCTAAGAGGCCACATTGAATTTTTGAAGGCCTTTGAATTTTTCAAAAAGTTTTTATACATGACAATCAAATTTTTAAAATTTCTTTTAAGATTGGAAATTTATATCAACAAATAGGAAATTTTGGGAGAACCAAAAACAAAATAAAATTAACATTTAACTTAACAAAACATCATACAAGGAACATGTCAATAATAAATCAATAGATTGAACATTTAACATTTAGGGTTTTGATTAAAAAAATAAAAGTTTAATGAATAAAATCAAAAGAATTGATAAATAAATAAATAAATTCAAGTACATTTAGGGTTTTGATGTTTACCTTTGGATAAAAAGTAGTTTATGATGATCTTTTGGGCTAGATCTTAGGCTGGGTGGGTGAAAGAAAGAGAAAGGGGGGCTGGAAGACGGGTGGAATGCGAGCAGCGACGGGGACGGGGATTATATATCCCGCGTCCCACGAGACGGCATATATGCCGTCTCCTGTAGTAAAACCGGCCCTATTTTTTGAATTTTATAACACCGGCTGTATAATCTCATCGGGGCTAATTTCTGTTAATATTCGACAGCCGGGGCTATTTTTGTAATTTTTCAAATTTCAGGGGCTAAAAATGCTAATTACCCAAACGTTTTTTTGGTACGAGTCGATTGATCATTTGTTATTCAATTTTCCATTCCCAGCCAGATTTTGGGGCATTGGGTATCATTTTTAAAACTTACAAGAGCTTTGTTTGGCCATGTTTGCCTCCTCTAGTGACAGAGACAATTGCATTCTTGGTAGATTCCATCGCATCTTGATTTAATGGAACAATGGGAGATTTGGCACACGTGGAATGATTTGGCTATCAAAGGCCAAGAAATCTATACGGAAAAACTTTTGGAAGACACCATGCACTTGTTAAAAGACTGAGGTCGTTTTCTGGTCGGCGCGAGACTCATCCATGTATCCGGGGGATTGATCCAACTTGAGGAGTAATATTTTGCAATGGGTTGTATTGCTGCGGGCAGACTGTCGAGGCTCAACCATGCTTGAGTTTCTTGTTTTTTGTTCCTCAATTGGTTTTGTTGTTTTTTTCTTCCATCTTTGTTTCCTTTTCCTGCCGCATTTCCTCTCTCCTCCCCCATAATTTCGACTTATTTGTAACTGATTTTCTAGTATATGGAGAATGAACTACCACTTCTCAGATAAATATAATTTTTAATTCATGACAAAACACTTTTAGTACCAATGAAAATTTCATCAGTAATAAAAAAAAATAAAAACCTAATAAAATATAGGGTTTTTTATTTTTAAGTCTCCATAAATCATATGATTTAGTGATCGATCCTCACTTTTTCATATTTTGGTTTTAGTCTCCAGATTTAAAAGATATGTTCCTTTTCAGTTCCTGGGAGGGACCTATTTTTTAATTATTTGGTTTTCTTTTTAGTCCCTGGGAGGGACTAAAAATTAACATGTCCTTTAAATTTGGGGACTAAAACTAAAATATGAAAAAGTGAGGGATAGATTCTTAAATAGGTATGTTTACATGGATTAAAAACTAAAAAACCCAACAATATAGAACTATTATTTTTACTTATGAAATATAAATTTCATTGGTAAAAATTGTTATATATGTGTCAATTTTTAGCCTATGGGTAACTTTTGGGTCAGTTCTGGCCATTTTCAAAATTTTCTTTTTCGATCGGAACCGCTAAAATTTTGGCTTTTTAGCCATCTGCGTGGGCTAGAGAACTCCGATTGGAAATCTAATTGCATATTATGGGTCCTGGTACCATTCTATACTACCCATAAAAATTTCATCGAATTCCGGTAACGTTTGGAAAATTATGCAGTTCCGAACCGTATCTGGGTTTCCTTCGTTACTGGTTTTGTGGGAGGAATAGTATTAGATATTTTGGTGGTTATGGTGACTCTTGGTAAGCTTACCCCCCTTTACTTAATGGTTAAGTAAGGTTGAGATATTTGTGAGTGTGAGTGGGTGAGGGTAGGTTAAACTCACCCCCTTTTGATTTCTTTTTTTTATCTTCTTTTAATGAGAAATGTAGTCGTGGATCTCACTCTCTTTGGCTCTCTCTCCCGCTCACACACTCTCTCCCCCTCTGTTTTTCTGTTTTGGTTGTGTGTGTGTGTGTTTTGGGTTGGTTGGAGAAGAGGAAGGCACACAACCAAGAGAAGGTAAGGTTGTGTGTTTGTTGTTGTTGTTGTTTCTCTTCTTCCTCCTCCCTCTCATGTCTCCCCCCCCCCCTATTTTGTCCCTGTTTTCAGCCAAGGAGAGGTTGTAGAGGGGCTGGGGAGGTGGTGGTAGTGGTGGTGGTGGTTGGAGTGGCTTCGGGTGCGCGGAGGGCCCGGATCTTTCCCCCTTTTCACTCCCCCTCTCTTGGTAGGCTCTCCCTCTTCTCTTATATGCTGTTTTTTGGGTATTTAGGAGTGGTATGGGACCATGCTTGCTTTGTGTTTGCGTTTGGGTGTGTGTGGGGCTTTGGGTGGGGGTGTTAAGGCTTTGGGCGCGCGCAGTCGGGCGCGCTGGGGGGGCGCAGGCGAGTGGGCGTGCGCGTGCGGGCAGTCGGGCACGTGCAGGCGCGCGGGGAGCGGCGGGCGCGCGGGGAGCTGCGGGCCCGCGCGCAGTCGGGCACTTGGGCGCGCGGGCAGCGCTTTCGGGTGCGCTGCTGGGGCGTCCGGGTGCGCAGCTGGGCGTGGGGCAGTGCGCCGGCAGGCGCGGTTGCGCGTGCGCGCGTGCATGCATGTGCGTACGCGTGCGGGGCCACGTGTGTGGCTGCCCGAGGGCTCGAGTTAGTGTCGGGGTGCTCGGATAGGCGTGCGTACGCGTGTACTCGCATGTGTGCGGGACCGTATGTGTGCATATCGGAGTCTTTAGCATTTCTAGTAAATTTCAAGTGTTGTTAAGTAGTTTACTCACCATTTTCGTTACCCTTGCCTTACAGATCTTGGCGGGTGGTCGCGCGACTGTCGGTGTCGAGAAAATCCGCGTGTGTGGGGTTTCTTCGGAGGGTTCGGATCGGATGCGTGCCCTGGCGGGCTCGGTCGGATCGTCTCCTCGGAAGGGGTGAGGGTGTGGTTCCTGGTTGAGGCGCCCGACAGCGGCTCAAGAGGATTCAAGGGGGTTTGTGATCGCCACCTGCTTTTTCTAAAAAACAGGAAAGGGTTTGGGTTGGATTTGATCGCCTACGTGGGGAGTTTGTGGGGTCTCCACTCTGAGACACGGATATACCGTACACAGAGGTGAAAAATAAGTAATCCTATTCTGCTTCCGGGCTTGACTAAAGGAGTTATGGGTCAAAGGGATGTTGATATGGGGTGTGGATAGGGGGCGGCTAGTTGTGGTTAGCCGTCGGCCAGGGGGCGGCTAGCTAGGGTTAGCCGTCCAGGGTCTGGGAAATTTTGGCAGGGGTGGTGTAGGTAAAGGGTGGGGTCTTGGGAAGAGGCTAAGCTAGGTTTAGCCTGGGTTTATGGAGGGTGGAATGAGAGGGTATTTTATGTGGGGAATGGGTGTTTCTCTCACAAAAGGGCTCTCTCTCTTTCTCTCTCTCTTGGGATTTCTGGTGGTGGAAGGGTTTGAAAATGAATTGGTGATTGTTATGGATTTTGTTGGGTGTGTTGGTTTGTTTGTGGATTTGTTGATGTTGTATTTGGGTTTGGGACCCCTCTATTTATAGTAAAAGAGGGGCAGGGAAATATCCCGAGGGTAATGGAGTGGGTTGGCTTCGATTGGACCTCTCATTAATGCTCTGGTTCTTCTGCCAGAGAACAGGTGAAGGGCGGCTAGTGCTAACTAGCCGCCCGGGATGGGGCGGCTACTTCCTGGTAGCCGCCCCTATCATGACTTGCCAAACGTCCCATCTCTGACAAGCGGAGGCTTGGGTCGGCTACTTGGTTTGATCCGGCCAAGAGAGGGCGGCTACAGGTCATGACCCGCCGCAATGATCAGCATTTAATATCTCTTTATGTCCCATCCAGGGAACTGGTCCAAAGTCGGCCAGGGGGCGGTTAGGGGGGCGGCTAGTGTGAACTAGCCGCCCAGTGAGGGGCGGCTAGTTAGGGATAGCCGCCCCTTTCCAGGGACTTTAGGTTTTTTTAGGGTTTTGGTTTTGGTTTAGGTCTGGGTTAGGGTTTGGCTTAGGTTTAGGGTTTGAGCTAGGGTTTGGGTTTAGGTTAGGGTTTGGGGTTAGGTTTAGGTCAAGGCTGGGATTAGGGTTTAGGGCTAGGGTTTGGGGTTAGGTCAAGGTTTAGGGTTTCCGGTTTAGGTTTAGGTCAAGGCTAGGATTAGGGTTTAGGGCTAGGTCAAGGTTCTAGGGTTTCCGCTTTAGGTTTAGGTCAAGGCTGGGATTAGGGTTTAGGGCTAGGTCAAGGTTCTAGGGTTTCCGGTTTAGGTTTAGGTCACGGCTAGGTTTAGGGTTTCCGGTTTACCGAACCTTTGGTTCTCTTATTGGTGTCCACTTGTGGGAGATTTCCGTGTGTTACTTGAAGTATTTCTGTCTCTCTGGACGGTCAAAATTGGGGTATCTACAATTGTCCCTCATCGGACGGAGTCTTTGTGCGAAGCAGGAAAGACTTCGACCGATGATAAGGAAAGAGACCCCTATTTTGGCCGGCCCGACCTTCAAGAAGTTATGCCAACACGAACAGTACTTTTCGGGTTGATTTAGGCTGTCAGAGGCTAGGTCTTGACTTAGAATTTTTATCCGAGAAGATGATCCAGGTGGAAGGCGGGGAAAAGTAAATGGTGAGTGATCCAACCCGCGGTCGGGGTTCTTAGCTATCGTGCACGGAGCAGCCCAGCGTCAGTTTCCTCGTGCCTACCGTTCCCGTGTTTGGGAAAACTCAGCAAGGAGGGGATATCGCCGACAGAAAGCAAGTAAAAGGTTGATTTGGGTGAATTGGATCATCCGAGGGATAAGAACTCTGGAAAAGAACCAGAACTGAAGAAATTTGAATCTGAATGGTACTGGACGTGTTTGCAAAACTTCGGGAGAGTCGTGTTTGATCAAGTAATGTCTAGAAATAAGCCAATACATGGCTGTTTGGTATGGAGAACCTTGAATTTTAGGGTTTAAAAAGATTTGGAAAGGGGTTTTTAAGTAAAAGAGAAAAACTGGGAGGGGCGGCTAGTTGTAACTAGCCGCCCGAGAGGGGGCGGCTACTCGCGGGTAGCCGCCCCTCGACTGGGTCCCTTATAACCGAAAAGACCCTCTCTCTCCCCATATGTTTTTAAAACGGTTTCTCTTCCCTCTTCTCTTCTTCCCTTCGGTTTCAAACTCGAAAACCCTGATTTCTTTGCCTTTCTTTCCTCCATTTCGACCTCAATCTTTCTCTTTCCCTTGATTTCGAAACCCTAGTTTGGGTTCTCCTTTTTCTTTTCCAAACCGAGGAGATGACGAGGTCAAAGGCGATTGCTTCGAGGGGGAAACGACCGCGGGTGGCTCGTGGAGAGCGTAGCCCGAGCTCTTCATCATCGGAGAGCGATAGGCCGGAGGTCGAGGCCGTGGGGGAGGGTATGGGTACGACGGAGGTGCCGCCGGTGGATATTGGCGTGGGTGAGGTCGGGGATTTGCCTTCGGGGGCTGTCCCGGAGGTAGGGGGGAGTGTGATAGGCTATATACGCAAGAGGAGGCGTGGGGATCGACCGGTGGTGGCCGAGGAGGTGGTTCCGGGGGTTGGAGAATCGATCGAGGGTGCAACCGAGGGGGTAGGGGTCGAGGGAGTTAGCGAGGAGGTGAGGGCGTCATTGGATGCCCTCGTCGGGATGTTGGATAGGGAGGCCACAGAGGCCAGGGCTGAGGAGGAGGAGAGTAGGGCTATGGGGGCTTTTGCGGAGTTTATCTCCGGCGTGGGGAGGGTGGAAGGGATAGGAGAGGCTAGGGACGGGGCCGGGGAGGCCGAGGGTATGGGCACTGGGGCCGCTGAGGCCGGTGTGGGTGTTGGGGTTGAGGCCGAGGAGGCCGTGTTTGAGGAGGATGAGGAGGAGGATGACGACGGGATGGACGATCCCGACGAGGCCGAGGTGGACGCTCCTGGGTCCACACGGGCCGTGGTATGTTCCTAATCCTTTAGTCTTTGCATTTTATTTTGGTGTATATGCATGTGTTGGTGGTATGAACAGGTTGTATGTGTGTATTATACTCGTATATGTGTGTTATTTTTTAAATAGGCATGCTTGTGTATAAGTTAATCACGGTGGGATGTGTAAGCATGCTGTCATGGGTTTGTTTTTATAGGGAGGGGGCAATTTCTATATGTATATATCCATGTTTGTTATATGCATATAAAGGAGAGAGAAATGATATAGCTAATATGCTTGCATGCGATACTTTTCTATGTGTATGTGATTTCGTACGTGTTTGATCGTGGTAGGGCATGAGGGAGTGTATGCATGCATTTCATGGGTTCGAGTTCCATATGGCTGTATTGCTTAGGTGTGTTTTGATAGTCTTGATGTAAGAAAGTGTGTGAGTGGTGACCACGGTGGGATGTGTTTTGATATTTGTCTAGCATGCGTGATCATATGAGGAGTGTAGTTTCTCACTTTCATTCTTTTAGCATGTGGGAGTCTTGATTTCGCTAAGCATGGTTTAAAATGATTTCGTAGATTTGGACTCTTACCTCTCGCTCGCTTTTAAACTAACCCATGTTCCCTTCGCTTGTTTTGTAGAGGCCGAATCGTATCCGGGCTTTATGGCACGGGACGAAGAGATGGTACGACGCCTTGGGGCAGGAGGAGCGGAGTTTGGTGGATGGAGCGGGCTTCCGTTCCTTCTTTCTGATCGAGCCATTCCACGTCCACCGTCCATATGTGGAGGCCTTGGCGGAGAGATGGGATCCGGAGAGTTGCACGTTCATCCTCCCTACCGGTGCTGTCATGCCGACGCTCGAGGACGTCTATCGGATCACCGGCCTTCCGGTTCTGGGGGAGGCGGTGATCGCGGCCACCCTAGCTGACTACAGGGGGCTTTTCCGAGAGTTGATCGGAGAATGGGAGTTCGTGGAGCGGGAGCGGACGCTGAACCGGATCCCTTTGGGGCGGCTTTCGGGGCAGTACGGCCTCGGTTCCTTCACAGAGCGCCAGAAGGGCGAAGCTGCAGCTAGCTTCGAGAGGCGGCGGGCGATGGTCGAGGCGAGAGAGGCGGCCACGTGCCCACAGAGGGCACGGAGGGAGTTGAGAGCGTTCTTCCTCTACTTCTTTGGCCGGGTCCTTTTCTCAACGGCCTCTGATAAGGTCTCCTCTCATTCCCTTCTACTGATGCGAGACTTGGAGGGCATGGGGCGCTATGCTTGGGGAGCGGCGATGCTTGCCCATTTGTTTGCGGAGCTCTCGAAGAAAGTCAAGAGGGCTGGAGGAAAGAACCTTGGTGGCTTTGCGCCATTTCTTCAGGTATGTGTAAGTGATTGGTAAATGTCTTTTTTAGTTCAATTCACTTTGATCGTGATGGTTTTCCTCTCGCTTTGTCAGATCTTCGGGTACGAGCACTTCGCTATTGATCGCCCGACTTTGGCTCCGTTCGATCATGCCCTCCCTTGGGCCATGAGATGGGAACCCCGGGGATCTTCCCGCTTGCACCGCCTCGCCCAATTCCGAGAGGCCTTCCGCGTCTTGTCGGAGGAAGAGGTATGAGTTTTCTTTGAATTTCTTTGGCTTGTACTTGGTTTTCTTTTTGACTAAGCGCTCTTCCTATCTTTCGATGCTTTTTTAGATGACGTGGAGGCCTTACTCGGAGGAGGTTCCTGAGGCCCTGGCGCGAGACATCTGGCTGATCTACTTTAATGAGGTCGTGTTCCATGCGATCAGCCGGGTCGTCCGCCAGCTTGGGTACCATCAGTGGGTGCCCGATCCTCTTCCGCGGCGCCCTTCGATTCCGGTGGCCGGGATTACGCGACGTACGTGGCGGGATGGATGGGTCGAGGCGTTTTGGTAGAGCGTCGTCCTGAGGTGACTTCGAGTGACGAATACCTAGCTTGGTATCGTCGGGAGTATGCGGATATCCTCGGGACGATGGAGGAGGAGATCCCGGACGCTTATGTAAGTTGAAAAATCTCTTTTATTCCTCGTTCTCCTTTGCTTTGAGCATCTTCTGAATGGTGTTTCTTTTTGTAGGTTGAGTTGAATGAGATGGAGAAGAGGCTCAAGACCGCCAATGAGCATCTCCAAGCGCGGGCCAGGCAGATAGAGGCGTTGCGGGCACAGAGAGGACGCTTGCAGGACCAGGTCCGGGTCCTCGAGGCTCAGGTGGATGCTCTGTCGAGAGCGAGGGCCGATGGCGCTTCTTCTTCTTCGCCCCTCCTCCTTCCGTGGTTTCCGAGCAGGAGCTCGAACTACGAGGGAATTGGATGTGGCCCGAAGCGAGTTGGCGGCCACAAGGATGGAGTTGGGCCAGGCGAGGGGCAGGGCTTCCCGGGCTGAGGAGGAGGTGGACCGGCTGAGGTCCATGATAGCCTCGAGGGAGGAGGGGTTCATTACCCTAGGCCGTGAAAGGGACTCCCTCCAGATGAGGGTGTCGGAGTTGGAGGCTTCGGCGGGTGTTCCCGGAGGTTTGATGGGAGACCTGGTTCGTTCTCTCCAGGCGGCCGGGGATAGGGACAGAGAGGCACTCAGGGCGTCGGAAGCGAGGGCGCGGGAGTTGGAGGAGAGGTTGAGGGTTGCTGAGGATCGGGCCAGAGGGACAGAGAGTCGCCTCCGACAGAGATTGGAGAGGAGAGATAGGGACATGCAGCAGGTCCGTCTCTGGGAGGCCACCATGAGGGGGAAGTTGGTCGGAGGGGGCTCTATGACCGAGGCGGACCTTGATCTTCTTCCACTTGAGCCTGACCATTCTCTCTCGGCTTCCTTGGCTACCGGGGCCACCTTTAGCCGTGCCTCTCGTCCTTCGGCGTCTCGGAGTCGTGGGATATACGCGAGGGCCGCGTCTTCGGTTCGAGAGACTCCTGCTGCTCCTGATGTTCCAGAGGTTCAGTCTTCTCCTCATCCACCGCTCCCTTCTCAGCCAAGTCAGGACGTTCCTCCTACTCAGCCTCCAGCGGATGATGATACGCCGAGGTATAGCTTTTGTGTCTTGGTTTTAAGTAGAAGAATAGTATATATGCGATGAATTCATGCTTTTCTTCTTTTGTTTTGGTTTTAGGTGATATTTCGGTGAGATATAGCTCAAGACTTTCGGATTTTGGAGCGCTTTGAAGGAAGATTCCCTTTTTATGCCCTCTTTTAGATTTTAGAAAAACAGTCTATGCTTGTGGTTTTGGGTGGGACAATTTAATCATTCTCCTTTATATGCACGTGTTAGAGTAGTTTAGCATGGATGGTTCATGGATATGTACGTTTGTGTAGATGAATCTTGGTTTCATAGGTTTGATTCATGGATGGACATATGATTTTGAGATATGGTTGTTTTTCGAAGTGTATTTATATTGGTTTTATGAATGTATATGCGTATGAAATGTGTGTATGCAATTTTTGGAATGAAATGTTCTTAACAGGTATTTGGAGATACGAAGATTTGATTAAAATAGGACTGACAGCACTGGAATAGGTGCAGGCAGGGGGCGGCTAGTGTGAACTAGCCGCCCAGTGAGGGGCGGCTAGTTGGGTTTAGCCGCCCCCTGCCTGGGGCTTCCTTACCTAGAACAGAGGGCAGGGGCGGCTAGTACAAACTAGCCGCCCAGTGAGGGGCGGCTAGTCGGGCTTAGCCGCCCCCTGCCTGGGGTAGTTTGGTCCTGCTGCTCCTGTCTGCTGCTGCTGCTGAAAGTCTTTGCGACCGTTTTATTCTTCAATACCTAAAAAAAACATTCTTTCCATGGACCAAGTATTAAATCTGTCCAGATTGTGCCTCTGCACTGACTTTCGAGCCCTTCTTGCTTGAATCGTCAAGGGCTACAATCCATCTTAAGGCGGAATGGAAATATAAATGCGAGAAAGTAAAAGTGCGGGAGACCATGCTTTAGTGCGCAAGGAAGGGATTCCAAGTGCGTGAGTGAAGAAGAACTTATGTGTAGGAGTTGGGGACAATTTCTTCTCACGCATGTGTGGAAGGGCATGAGGTGAGTGGAGACAATTTTAATATTTGTGGGGACAATATGTGGGGACAATTTTAATATGTGGGGACAATTTTCAAGAAAATCGGATGTCAAAGTGTTTTGGAAAAGGAAAATGCACGCTTATGCGTAAGTATATGTGGCATAAGGGGGCATTTTAGTTCTTCAATGACTTTTTAGGTGAGAGGGCAATGTTCTTGATTTTCATAAGTAAAAGACGCCATCAAGTCCCCGTGGAGGAGCCCTTGTGGTCACTCATGTCCAAACCAGGATTGTATTTAAGAGGTATAAGCCTTAGGCGTCGATTTTCCTAGGTTCATGGTTTTCAAATGCTTAATCGTATTATTCTAAACATGCTGAAAAATCCATGAATGTACCAAGAGTCAAGTCAGACAAGCTTCCTTTGGATAGGCAAGTCTCTAAATGAATTCGCGTGAGTGTGTGTGTAGGTGTAAACCTGGACGTGATCTACCGTTGGTCAAAATTTCACTTTTCCCGGTGGACATAGCTCAATTTTGAACCCCCATTGCAAAAAAATAAAAAGGGGAGAGGGTGAATGGGTAAGAGTAATATCTTCCTTTCGGGCAATATTTTAGAATTGTCCCAGTCTAGCACATGTCTTACTTCCTAGGTCCCTCTGGCTTTCTTCTTTTTACCACTTCTTTATTTTTGGGTGGAAAGGTACAGTCCGTTGTTTGGATCTGTACTGGTATAGCCGTTGTTTAGTGTATACCGTGCGTAAAGGCGTGAAAGCCTGCTAAATAGAGAGTTTAACCCGTTCACTTGGGTGTTTGGCCTCTCCTTGCCTGACTTTCTCTTTTTTTTTTGTTTTTGATTTGATTTGAGGGGGGGGGGCTCTTCTGTTTTTCACCCCGATTCTTTTCATGCTTCCCCTCTAGAAGTGTTTATATAGTGCCAGAGCCAGTTTTTGGGGCATATGCTAGGTCCGGGTAACTCCTCATTTTGACCTAGGGTTAATACGAGCGGGGCGGAAATAAGGGATATTTTGCTTTGGGGAGTTTTAAATTGTCCCAGTCTACGGGGTAGGCAATTTTTCTTCTATCAAGCAAATCTAGTCCAGTTATACGTGTGTGAAGGGAATGACATGATTTGGTGGGAACGTGTTCAAATAGATACGAGTTTATCTTTGAGAGTCTTATAATTCTATCATCAAGTACTAAACGCTGGAAATCGCAGGAAGGAAGAATAATAGTTCTTAAGTATTGAAAGTTTTTCATGCATGGAATTTCTTTAGATAAAGTGCATTCCACGAACCTGGAACCTCGACTCCTTCGGCATCTACCAGGCGGTAGGCATTCCCGGAATAGGCATGGGTGATCACATAGGGTCCCTCCCATGTGGGTTGCAGCTTTCCTCTCGGGTGAGGCTGTCTTGATGGCATGATTTGCTTAAGTACTAATTCCCCGATTTCGAATTTTCTTTTTATCACCTTCTTTTCAAATGCCCTTGCCACCCTTCTTTGGTAGGCCTGGGCATGGTCTGCCGCTCTTAATCTCTTCTCGTCCAGTAGTTCGAGGCGTAGTAAGAGTGCCTCCCTCTTTTCCTCAACTTGGAGATCTTCTTCTAGTACTATTCTTAAGGATGGGACGAGAATTTCGTAAGGTACTACTGCTTCGGTCCCAAATGTGAGTGAATAGGGGGTTTGACCAGTGGGCGTTCTAATGGAGGTTCGGTATGCCCAGAGGGCATCTACCAGTTTATCAGGCCAATCGGTAGCCTTGTGGGTTTCTACTGTTTTCTTTATAATTTTGAGTAAGGTTTTGTTGGTGGCCTCTGCTTGTCCGTTCCCCTGTGGGTAGTATGGCGTGGAATGATGGAGTTCTATATGATGTCTATCGCATAGGTCTTGGAACTCTTGGGAGATGAACTGGGGGCCATTGTCAGTTATGATTACTTTGGGGGTGCCGAACCGTGCCAGGATGTGAGTGCGGACAAAACGAGACAGGGTAGAGCTTTTAATTACTACGTAGGACTCGGCCTCAGCCCATTTGGTAAAATATTCTGTGGCGGTGAGGATGAAGGCTTTTTGGGTGGTGTTTTCTATGGTGTCCCGGAATGGTCCTATTATGTCTAATGCCCACATGGAGAAGGGCCATGGTGATGTCATGGGATGTAAAGAAGATGCTGGTGCGTGTATTTTGTTGGCATGGGTTTGACATTGGATACAACGCTTAACGTATTTGTTACAGTCTCCTTCGAGCGTGGGCCAATAGTAGCCCATTCTTAGTACCTTCTTTGCTAGCATCTGGGCGTTGACGTGTCCTCCGCATACCCCAGAGTGAGCTTCTTCTACAATGGTGTATGCTTCTTCGTCGTCCAGGCATCTGAGTAGTTCTCCGTTGAAAGAGGCTCGGAAGAGTATACCCCCTCGGAGGCAGTATTTGATTGCTATCCTTTTAACTATTTTCTGGTCGTCGTTGGTAGCATAGCTTGGGAATGAAGCGTCTCTAAGGTAGTTTTTAATATCAAAGTACCATGGGTTTCCGTCGTCCATATTTCCTGGTTCAATAGTTAGGATTTCCGTGATACCAGTATTTTTGTTGGCCTGGTTCGTTTTTAGGAGATTTTGAATTTTAGGGTCACTGAGTTCGGTGGCAGGTGTTTCCAGTCTCTGAATAGTGACTGTTTCAGATGTCCTAGATAAAGGGAAGGCGAGTGATGAGGCTAGGGAGGCTAGAGAATCGGCAAGAATATTGCCAGTCCGGGGTGTGAAAATGTGAGTGACCTCACGGAATTGTTTTAACAGGACTATGGCTAGTTCTCTGTATGGCTTCAGCTTTGGGTCTCTAGTCTGATATTTTTTAAGAGTTTGGCGGATCACTAAGAGGGAGTCTCCAATGATGTCTAAATTTTTAGCTCCTAAGGGCTGCCTTCAAACCTGCTATCAGGGCCTCGTATTCAGCAATATTGTTGGTGGCTTTGAACGTAAGCTGAAACGCTTGTGGGATAATGACGCCTTCGGGAGAGATTAGTGCTATTCCTATTCCCTTTCCCTTTTGGTTGACTGCTCCGTCGAAGTATAGCGTCCAGGTCTCTCTACTTTTCTCTTCAATAAGCGCAAATATTTCTTCGTCCGGGAAGTCCGTTTTTACTGGTTCGTAGTTGGGGAGAGGTAGTTGAGCGAGGTGATCAGCGATGGCTTGTCCTTTGACGGATTTTTGAGTGGCGTACGTGACGTCGAACTCGTTTAACTGTACTTGCCATCGGGCTAAGCGTCCCGTCAGTATGGCTTTCTCGAATAAGAACCTTACTGGGTCTATTTTGGCAAAGTATTTGACTTTGTGGGCGAGAAAGTAATGCCGTAATTTTTGGGAAGCCCATACTAATGCTAGACAAGTTTTTTCTGTAGGAGGGTAGCCTTTTCGTATTCAATCAGGGTTTTACTCAAGTAGTAAATGGCCTTTTCCTTTCTTCCCATGTCGTCGTGTTGTGCAAGTACGGCACCAATGGCTTCTTTAGTTGCGGCTATATAGAGGAGTAGGGGGCGCCCGGGTACTGGGGCCGAAAGTACTGGGGGTTTAAGAAGGTACTCTTTTAAATTATCAAAGGCCTTTTGGCATTCACTATCCCAATTAAACCGGACTCCCCCTTTTAGTAGTTTGTAAAAGGGGCGACATCGTTCAGCATGTTGAGAAATAAATCTCCTAATAAACTGCAACCTTCCTATAAGCCCTCTTAATTCTTTTAGGTTCTTGGGTGGGGGCATTTGGGCAATGGCTTTTGCCTTGGTCGGGTCTATTTCTATCCCCCGTTTACTTACCATGAATCCCAAAAGTTTTCCCGAGGAGACACCGAAACGACATTTCTTTGGGTTCATTTTAAGTGAATATTCCCTGCATCTCTGCAGTACTTGCCTAAGTATTTCTGCGTGTCCTATTCGAGTTCTAGATTTAACCAAGATGTCATCCACATATACTTCTACTAGTTTGTGCATCATATCATGGAATATTGAGGTCATTGCCCTTTGATAGGTTGCCCCTGCATTTTTGAGCCCGAAAGGCATCACTATGTAGCAGTAGGTTCCCCAGGGTGTGGTAAAGGAGGTCTTTTCTTGGTCTTTTTCTGCCAGCCGGATCTGGTTGTATCCAGAAAAGCCATCCATGAATGAGAGCATCTCATATCCTGCAGTGTTGTCGACAAGGAGGTCGATGTGTGGGAGTGGGAAGTCATCTTTTGGGCATGCTCGGTTGAGGTCCCTGAAGTCGATGCATATTCGAATCTTTCCATCTTTTTTTGACACTGGAACGATATTTGCTATCCACTTTGGGTATAAGACTACCCGGATAAATTTAGCCTGGTGGAGTTTGTCCACCTCATCCTTGATTTTTAGAGCCACTTCGGGATGGAGGCGCCTTAGCTTTTGTTTGACTGGTTTTGCGTTTGGCTCTAAGATTAACTGATGTTCGACTAACGAAGTATCGAGCCCAGGCATGTCTTTGTAAGACCATGCAAAGACGTCTTTGTACTCGTGTAATATTTTAATTAGTCTCTCTCGTTCATCGTGATTTAGTTCTGCGCTAATCGAAATGATTTTGGGGTCAGTATTTGTCCCTAGGTTCAGCTCTTCTATCTTCTCATCTGTTTCCTCTGTCTTTTCATCGAACCTTTGAAGGCTGTGCTTAAACTCCTTAGACAGGTCTTCTCTTTCTTTATCGTCCTCATCACAGATTTTGAAGACTCCTAGACCGTCATCTGGGTTTTCTATGTCATCTAGGTCTGGTTCTTCTACCACCGCTATTGATTCAAATTTCTCTAAACCTAGTATGGCCCTGCTATATCCTTCCAAGTTGCTAATGATCTGGTCAGGTACTTGGCTCCTAGTGGGTTTTACCGTTTTGGACGAGGCACTAGGGTTGGGGTTTTTGGCTTGACTGGCGAGACGCTGTAGTTTGTTCAGGAGATCAGAGTCGTCGCTGAAGGGGTGCCATGCTGGAGTGAAGTTATCTTTGTCGAACAGGGATCCTAGGGTTCTGGTTTCCATTTTTTTTTTGTTTTTTGTTTTTTTTTGTTTTTGTTTTTTTTTTTGAACAGAAAAGACACTTATTATTTACAACCTACTGGATTGGTGGAAGTGCTTCAGCCGACTTTCCTCCAGCAGCTGGCGCTCCTTTGTTGCGATGCTTGAGCACTGCGAGAAAAGGAGGCTGGGTCAGCTGGAGTTTTGTCGTCTGGTGGCGAGTGTGGATTCAGGTGTTTATCAGGGAGTGGGAACAGCCATTCTAGGGAGCCAGAGAGGTAGTCTAGCTCGCTTTCCGGTAGGGTCTAGGGGGCGGGGCATACGGTTTCTTCGGAGGGTTCTACGATTATTTCCCTCACGAAATGTTCGTACAACTTCCAATTATATTTTCCTCTAATTTAGATTTGTGTTTGGGTGAGCCGATCCCCCTTTGTCTAGCCATGCCGGGAGGTCGATGGGGTCCAGGATCCCATTTTTGTGTCCCAGAGTTTCCCCAGGAAGGTAACCCATGGTCCCCATTATACGCCAGCCAGGATTTTCAAACCTAGGGTGGCTTGTCTTTGAGGTAACGGGGGGAGTGTTCCGGGGATTTAGCCAATTGGCCGGGAAATCTAAGATGTGGATGGTGGTTTCCATGGGTTTTGAGCTACTGGTTTTTATGGCGGTGGTTTCATTATCGGCGAACCTTGGCTTAGGTTCTCTGATCGCATCCCCTTGTATTTTGATTATCCGACCTCCCAAGGGAAATTTCAAGCACTGGTGCAGGGGAGAGGAGACCCCCTTTATGGATGCTAGCCATTTACGTCCTAGGATCATATTATAATCTGAATCCATTTCTAGGACATAAGCTTTAGTGCTAGTTTCCAGTGGCCCCACTTTTAATCGGAAGTCCTTGAAGCCTAGAACTGGACGAGCCGTTTTGTCATAGGCAAATATACGGGTGTCCGTTTCAAAGAGTGTGGTTATGCACCCATCGATGTGCTCGAAGGTTTGTAATGACATGAGGTTTACTCCTGCCCCGGTGTCAATTAGAACTTTATCCACCGGGTGTCCTTCGAGGTTGATTGTTATACATAGGGTTGAGGTGTTGACGACTTTATCATGAACTTCTTCCTTAGGTCTAAAGGTGATGACGGGCCCCAGTCCTGCGGTGGCTAGAGCTATTGGTATGCCTAGGGTAGAGATTTGCGGGTCGACTTGAGTTCTTTCTAGGAACGTTCTTAGAGCCTGCTGGTGGTGTTCCGAGGTTTCGATCAGCTCTAAAATGGAAATTTTCGCGGGGATTTTTCGGAGTTGGTCTAGGATGTCGATCCTATCCCCGGCGCGGGGCTCCTCAGTTTCGGTTTCAGGCAGGGGGTGTCTATAAGAGGGTACAGTGTTGAAGATTCTGCCTGCTCTAGTAGTATGATGGTTTAGTGCGTCAATGGTGGTTCGGGGGTTTTGTGTTATTGGGCGCGGGCTCTTGTTGATTTGTAAGGGGGATATTGGTCGGTCTTTTTTGGGGGAAAAGAGTCTTGTGGGTTTGGGGAGAATAGGTGAGGGGGTTGGTAGGATGGGGGAAGAGGCTGGTAAGATTATGCCACCTGGAACGATTCTGGGTGACTCTTCATGGTCAGCGACTTCTATGGTGTAGACGCTTTCATAGCTCAGGTTTTCTGGTTCTGTCAAGGGAGCCTTCGTAGCTGGCCTCGGGTTTTGGATTGTGGTTTCTACGGGGTTATGGGTTTCTGGGACCTTCTTGACTTCTAGTGATCTTGTAAATGGGTTGTTGAGTCCCCTAATGGTGGCCCAGTCTAAGCGCCTCTCTTCGTCAAGGGTGTAGACAATGTCTCTAAACAAGGAGCATTGCTCGATGGTGTGGCCGTGATGCCGATGATACTGACAAAAACGGGTTGGGTCAGCACCGATAGGCGAAGGTCTAGCCGTGGGTAGGGAAATGCTATTGGTCCTTTAATAAGGCTCTGAGGATGTTCCCTAGGGTTTCCGGGAGGGGGGAACAGCTATCTCTTCCGTTTGGCCATCTTGGGCCGTAGGAGGGGGAAGGTGTGGCCTTACCATGGGGGCCGTATGCGGGTTCACTGAGGGCTTACCTTGCGTTCTTGGGGGGATAGGATAAGAGGATCTCCTGTTTTGGTCCTGGTTATGGATTGAGGGGGCCTGAATTGGGGAATCATGGGTTGTGAGGTTTTGTCGTATTGGCACGGGGACGGGTACTGATCGAGGGGTAAAATGTTGATTTGCTTGCCGAGGCGGTGCATATCCGGATGATCCGGGCGTGTACTGTCTCGGAGCTGTTCCTCGGTCAGGAACTCGTGCTCCGTTCGGGTAGAGTGCCGATACTTGGTTAATGATCCCCTCTACCGTGGGGGTTTGCGCCTTACGAGGCGGTTGTCCAACCCTATGGCTGATAGGTGGGGACTGGGTTTGTACTGCTGGGGCTGCACAACGGGAAATCCTGTTGTGGCGGTCAATCAGAAGTTGATACGTAGTGCAGTCTCCGTACGAAAGGCTCGTACGGAGCTCTGGACTCAGGCTCTGTAACATCATGTCAATTTCTTGACATTCTGTGAGTTGCAGACCGGTTCGGTGGACAAGGGTGCGCCACCGAGACACGTATTGTTCGAATTCCTCCCTAGGCCTCATTCTCTCTACGGTTAGATCTGAAATAGAGGGGGTCCTAATCCTCTGGTAACCGTAGCGGCCCAAGAATTTCTCGCTTACAGCCGAGAAATTCGACAAGTGATCTACAGGGAGGGTGGAGAACCATTGTAGTGCTTCTCCTTCCAATGATTTCTGGAAGAGGAAGACTAGTAGAGGTTGATTATCTAGAAACGGGCGTGCGTCTAGATAAAAGGCAGTTAAATGAATGTCTGGGTCTCCACGACCGTTGTACCGGCGGAATTTGGGGACTTTGAATCCCTCCGGTAGGTGGACTGACGGGATTTGTCTCAGGTTATGTAGAGACATGTGTTTGGGGGCCGAGGGACCAGTCTCGGAGAGAATTCTCCGGATGGTATCGTCCAGTGTTTCTCCCCGGGGAGGGCTGCCTAGCGGTCCCGGGTTTGGGGTGGTCTGGTAGGGGCCTGGGGTGGAAACAACTGGGAATTTTGGATTCGCGGGGGAAAGGGGGGTGAACGAAAAGACACTCGGGTTGACCGAGTGACTGGGTGTGGATGGGGCTTTGGGAGTGGATTTAGGGGTTTCGACAGGGGTTTCCTGTCTCGAGGTCTTGGCATGACGGTAGTCAACGAGGTCATGAAACATGTCCTCTACCGTTTGATACCCTAGACTAGCCATCCTTTCCTCTAGATGGGTCAGGAACTGTGTGGCCTGACCCTCTTGGTGATTCCTTTCCTCTAATATCTCCTCTTCTATGTGGGATTCCATGACGTAGAGTGGGGGGATGAATGCAGATTGAAAGCAGTAAATAAAGCAGTAAAGGATTGCGCAGCTGTGTGCGACTTACGAAAGCAGTAAAGGATTGCGCAGCTGTGTGCGACTTACGAAAGCAGTAAAGGATTGCGCAGCTGTGTGCGACTTACGAAAGCAGTAAAGGATGTTATAATGCACAGTAGAAGAGGATTTAATTCAAGGAGTGAGAAACTCTAACCTTCCTAGAGGGTTGATAGCATTTTAGTCAAGCTTGTAAAAGGGGGCAGAAGAGGATTACCTTTTGTTGTTTTTCACGAGGGAGGTCCCACCGTGATCGCCAGAATTTGTCGGTGTCGAGAAAATCCGCGTGTGTGGGGTTTCTTCGGAGGGTTCGGATCGGATGCGTGCCCTGGCGGGCTCGGTCGGATCGTCTCCTCGGAAGGGGTGAGGGTGTGGTTCCTGGTTGAGGCGCCCGACAGCGGCTCAAGAGGATTCAAGGGGGTTTGTGATCGCCACCTGCTTTTTCATAAAAACAGGAAAGGGTTTGGGTTGGATTTGATCGCCTACGTGGGGAGTTTGTGGGGTCTCCGCTCTGAGACACGGATATACCGTACACAGAGGTGAAAAACAGGTAATCCTATTCTGCTTCCGGGCTTGACTAAAGGAGTTATGGGTCAAAGGGATGTTGATATGGGGTGTGGATAGGGGGCGGCTAGTTGTGGTTAGCCGTCGGCCAGGGGGCGGCTAGCTAGGGTTAGCCGTCCAGGGTCTGGGGGAATTTAGGCAGGGGTTTGGTAGGTAAAGGGTGGGGTCTTGGGCAGAGGCTAAGCTAGGTTTAGCCTGGGTTTATGGAGGGTGGGATGAGAGGGTATTTTATGTGGGGAATGGGTGTTTCTCTCACAAAAGGGCTCTCTCTCTCTCTCTCTCTTGGGATTTCTGGTGGTGGAAGGGTTTGAAATGAATTGGTGATTGTTATGGATTTTGTTGGGTGTGTTGGTTTGTTTGTGGATTTGTTGATGATGTATTTGGGCTTGGGACCCCTCTATTTATAGTAAAAGAGGGGCAGGAAATATCCCGAGGGTAATGGAGTGGGTTGGCTTCGATTGGACCTCTCATTAATGCTCTGGTTCTTCTGCCAGAGAACAGGTGAAGGGCGGCTAGTGCTAACTAGCCGCCCGGGATGGGGCGGCTACTTCCTGGTAGCCGCCCCTATCATGACCTGCCAAACGTCCCATCTCTGACAAGCGGTGGCTTGGGTCGGCTACTTGGTTTGATCCGGCCAAGAGAGGGCGGCTACAGGTCATGACCCACCGCAATGATCAGCATTTAATATTGCTTTATGTCCCATCCAGGGAACTGGTCCAAAGTCAGCCAGGGGGCGGTTAGGGGGGCGGCTAGTGTGAACTAGCCGCCCAGTGAGGGGCGGGTAGTTAGGGATAGCCGCCCCTTTCTAGGGACTTTAGGTTTTTTAGGGTTTTGGTTTTGGTTTAGGTCTGGGTTAGGGTTTGGCTTAGGTTTAGGGTTTGAGCTAGGGTTTGGGTTGAGGTTAGGGTTTGGGGTTAGGTTTAGGTCAAGGCTGGGATTAGGGTTTAGGGCTAGGGTTTGGGGTTAGGTCAAGGTTTAGGGTTTCCGGTTTAGGTTTAGGTCAAGGTTGGGATTAGGGTTTAGGGCTAGGTCAAGGTTCTAGGGTTTCCGGTTTAGGTTTAGGTCACGGCTAGGTTTAGGATTTCCGGTTTACCGAACCTTTGGTTCTCTTATTGGTGTCCACTTGTGGGAGATTTCCGTGTGTTACTTGAAGTATTTCTGTCTCTCTGGACGGTCAAAATTGGGGTATCTACAATTGTCCCTCATCGGACGGAGACTTTGTGCGAAGCAGGAAAGACTTCGACCGATGATAAGGAAAGAGACCCCTATTTTGGCCGGCCCGACCTTCAAGAAGTTATGCCAACACGAACAGTACTTTTCGGGGAGTTGATTTAGGCTGTCAGAGGCTAGGTCTTGACTTAGAATTTTTATCCGAGAAGATGATCCAGGTGGAAGGCGGGGAAAAGTAAATGGTGAGTGATCCAACCCGCGGTCGGGGTTCTTAGCTATCGTGCACGGAGCAGCCCAGCGTCAGTTTCCTCGTGCCTACCGTTCCCGTGTTTGGGAAAACTCAGCAAGGTGGGGATATCGCCGACAGAAAGCAAGTAAAAGGTTGCTTTGGGTGAATTGGATCATCTGAGGGATAAGAACTCTGGAAAAGAACCAGAACTGAAGAAATTTGAATCTGAATGGTACTGGACGTGTTGCAAAATCTCGGGAGAGTCGTGTTTGATCAAGTAATGTCTGGAAATAAGCCAATACATGGCTGTTTGGTATGGAGAACCTTGAATTTTAGTGTTTAAAAAGATTTGGAAAGGGGTTTTTAAGTAAAAGAGAAAAACTGGGAGGGGCGGCTACTCGCAGGTAGCCGCCCCTCGACTGGGTCCCTTATAACCGAAAAGACCCTCTCTCTCCCCGTATGTTTTTAAAACGGTTTCTCTTCCCTCTTCTCTTCTTCCCTTCGGTTTCAAACTCGAAAACCCTGATTTCTTTGCCTTTCTTTCCTCCATTTCGACCTCAATCTTTCTCTTTCCCTTGATTTCGAAACCCTAGTTTGGGTTCTCCTTTTTCTTTTCCAAACCGAGGAGATGACGAGGTCAAAGGCAATTGCTTCGAGGGGGAAACGACCGCGGGTGGCTCGTGGAGAGCGTAGCCCGAGCTCTTCATCATCGGAGAGCGATTGGCCGGAGGTCGAGGCCGTGGGGGAGGGTATGGGTACGACGGAGGTGCCGCCGGTGGATATTGGCGTGGGTGAGGTCGGGGATTTGCCTTCGGGGGCTGTCCCGGAGGTAGGGGGAGTGTGATAGGTTATATACGCAAGAGGAGGCGTGGGGATCGACCGGTGGTGGCCGAGGAGGTGGTTCCGGGGGTTGGAGAATCGATCGAGGGTGCAACCGAGGGGGTAGGGGTCGAGGGAGTTAGCGAGGAGGTGAGGGCGTCATTGGATGCCCTCGTCGGGATGTTGGATAGGGAGGCCACAGAGGCCAGGGCTGAGGAGGAGGAGAGTAGGGCTATGGGGGCTTTTGCGGAGTTTATCTCCGACGTGGGGAGGGTGGAAGGGATAGGAGAGGCTAGGGACGGGGCCGGGGAGGCCGAGGGTATGGGCACTGGGGCCGCTGAGGCCGGTGTGGGTGTTGGGGTTGAGGTCGAGGAGGCCGTGTTTGAGGAGGATGAGGAGGCGGATGACGACGGGATGGACGATCCCGACGAGGCCGAGGTGGACGCTCCTGGGTCCACACGGGCCGTGGTATGTTCCTAATCCTTTAGTCTTTGCATTTTATTTTGGTGTATATGCATGTGTTGGTGGTATGAACAGGTTGTATGTGTGTATTATACTCGTATATGTGTGTTATTTTTTAAATAGGCATACTTGTGTATAAGTTAATCATGGTGGGATGTGTAAGCATGCTGTCATGGGTTTGTTTTTATAGGGAGGGGGGCAATTTCTATATGTATATATCCATGTTTGTTATATGCATATAAAGGAGAGAGAAATGATATAGCTAATATGATTGCATGCGATACTTTTCTATGTGTGTGATTTCGTACGTGTTTGATCGTGGTACGGCATGAGGGAGTGTTTGCATGCATTTCATGGGTTTGAGTTCTATATTGCTGTATTGCTTAGGTGTGTTTAGGGGAGGTATAAGCATGATAGGCTTGATGTAAGAAAATGTGTGAGTGGTGACCACGGTGGGATGTGTTTGATATTTGTCTAGCATGCGTGATCATATGAGGAGTGTAGTTTCTTACTTTCATTCTTTTAGCATGTGGGAGTCTTGATTTCGCTAAGCATGGTTTAAAATGATTTCGTAGATTTGGACTTTTACCTCTCGCTCGCTTTTAAACTAACCCATGTTCCCTTCGCTTGTTTTGTTGAGGCCGAATCGTATCCGGGCTTTATGGCACGGGACGAAGAGATGGTACGACGCCTTGGGGCAGGAGGAGCGGAGTTTGGTGGATGGAGCGGGCTTCCGTTCCTTCTTCCTGATCGAGCCATTCCACGTCCACCGTCCATATGTGGAGGCCTTGGCGGAGAGATGGGATCCGGTGAGTTGCACGTTCATCCTCCCTACCGGTGCTGTCATGCCGACGCTCGAGGACGTCTATCGGATCACCGGCCTTCCGGTTCTGGGGGAGGCGGTGATCGCTGCCACCCTAGCTGACTACATGGGGCTTTTCCGAGAGTTGATCGGAGAATGGGAGTTCGTGGAGCGGGAGCGGACGCTGAACTGGATCCCTTTGGGGCGGCTTTCGGGGCAGTACGGCCTCGGTTCCTTCACAGAGCGCCAGAAGGGCGAAGCTGCAGCTAGCTTCGAGAGGCGGCGGGCGATGATCGAGGCGAGAGAGGCGGCCGCGTGCCCACAGAGGGCACGGAGGGAGTTGAGAGCGTTTTTCCTCTACTTGTTTGCGGAGCTCTCGAAGAAAGTCAAGAGGGCTGGAGGAAAGAACCTTGGTGGCTTCGCGCCATTCCTTCAGGTATGTGTAAGTGATGAGTGTCTTCTTCTTGGTTTAGCTTTACTTTGGTCATGATAAATTCCCTCTTGCTTTGTTAGATCTTCGGGTACGAGCACTTCGCCATTGATCGCCCGACTTTGGCTCCGTTCGATCATGCCCTCCCTTGGGCCATGAGATGGGAGCCCCGGGGATCTTCCCGTTTGCACCGCCTCGCCCGATCCTCTTCCGCGGCGCCCTTCGATTCCAGTGGCCGGGATTCCTCGGGACACGAATTTCCCGAGGAATTACGCGACGTACGTGGCGGGATAGATGGGTCGAGGCGTTTTGGTAGAGCGTCGTCCTGAGGTGACTTCGAGTGACGAATACCTAGCTTGGTATCGTCGGGAGTATGCGGATATCCTCGGGACGATGGAGGAGGAGATCCCGGACGCTTATGTAAGTTGAAAAATCTCTTTTATTCCTCGTTCTCCTTTGCTTTGAGCATCTTCTGAATGGTGTTTCTTTTTGTAGGTTGAGTTGAATGAGATGGAGAAGAGGCTCAAGACCGCCAATGAGCATCTCCAAGCGCGGGCCAGGCAGATAGAGGCGTTACGGGCACAGAGAGGACGCTTGCAGGACCAGGTCCGGGTCCTCGAGGCTCAGGTGGATGCTCTGTCAAGAGCGAGGGCCGATGGCGCTTCTTCTTCTTCCGCCCCTCCTCCTTCCGTGGTTTCCGAGCAGGAGCTCGAACTGACGAGGGAATTGGATGTGGCCCGAAGCGAGTTGGCGGCCACAAGGATGGAGTTGGGCGAGGCGAGGGGCAGGGCTTCCCGGGCTGAGGAGGAGGTGGACCGGCTGAGGTCCATGATAGCCTCGAGGGAGGAGGGGTTCATTACCCTAGGCCGTGAAAGGGACTCCCTCCAGATGAGGGTGTCGGAGTTGGAGGCTTCGGCGGGTGTTCCCGGAGGTTTGATAGGAGACCTGGTTCGTTCTCTCCAGGCGGCCGGAGATAGGGACAGAGAGGCACTCAGGGCGTCGAAAGCGAGGGCGCGGGAGTTGGAGGAGAGGTTAGGGTTGCTGAGGATTGGGCCAGAGGGACAGAGAGTCGCCTCCGACAGAGATTGGAGAGGAGAGACAGGGACATGCAGCAGGTCCGTCTCTGGGAGGCCACCATGAGGGGAAAGTTGGTCGGAGGGGGCTCTATGACCGAGGCGGACCTTGATCTTCTTCCACTTGAGCCTGACCATTCTCTCTCGGCTTCCTTGGCTACCGGGGCCACCTTTAGCCGTGCCTGTCATCCTTCGGCGTCTCGGAGTCGTGGGATATACGCGAGGGCCGCATCTTCGGTTCTAGAGACTCCTGCTGCTCCTGATGTTCCAGAGGTTCAGTCTTCTCCTCATCCACTGCTCCCTTCTCAGCCAAGTCAGGACGTTCCTCCTACTCTGCCTCCAGCGGATGATGATACGCCGAGGTATAGCTTTTGTGTCTTGGTTTTAAGTAGAAGAATAGTATATATGCGATGAATTCGGTGAGATATAGCTCAAGACTTTCGGATTTTGGAGCGCTTTGAAGGAAGATTCCCTTTTTTATGCCCTCTTTTAGATTTTTAGAAAAACAGTCTATGCTTGTGGTTTTGGGTGGGACAATTTAATCATTCTCCTTCATATGCACGTGTTAGAGTAGTTTAGCATGGATGGTTCATGGATATGTACGTTTGTGTAGATGAATCTTGGTTTCATAGGTTTGATTCATGGATGGACATATGATTTTGAGATATGGTTGTTTTTCGAAGTGTATTTATATTGGTTTTATGAATGTATATGCGTATGAAATGTGTGTATGTAATTTTTGGAATGAAATGTTCTTAACAGGTATTTGGAGATACGAAGATTTTGATTAAAATAGGACTGACAGCACTGGAATAGGTGCAGGCCCCGGCTAGTGTGAACTAGCCGCCCAGTGAGGGGCGGCTAGTTGTGTTTAGCCGCCCCCTGCCTGGGGCTTCCTTACCTGGAACAGAGGGCAGGGGCGGCTAGTACAAACTAGCCGCCCAGTAAGGGGCTGCTAGTCGGGCTTAGCCGCCCCCTGCCTGGGGTAGTTTGGTCCTGCTGCTCCTGTCTGCTGCTGCTGCTGAAAGTCTTTGCGGCCGTTTTATTTTTCAATACCTATAAAAACATTCTTTCCATGGACCAAGTGTTAAATCTGTCCAGATTGCACCCCTGCACTGACTTTCGAGCCCTTCTTGCTTGAATCGTTAAGGGCTACAATCCATCTTAAGGCGGAATGGAAATATAAATGCGAGAAAGTAAAGTGCGGGAGACCAGGCTTTAGTGCGCAAGGAAGGGATTCCAAGTGCGTGAGTGAAGAAGAACTTATATGTAGGAGTTGGGGACAATTTCTTCTCACGCATGTGCGGAAGGGCATGAGGTGAGTGGGGACAATTTTCATATGAGAGGGGATAATTTTGAAATTTGCGGGGACAACTCTCATATGAGTGGGGATAATTTTAAATTCGGGGGGGGGGGGGTTTAACTTTAATGTTTCAAGAAAATCAGATGCCAAGGTGTTTTAAGAAGGAAAATGCGAGCTTATGCGTAAGTATAAGTGACATAAGGAGGCATTTTAGTTCTTCAATGACTTTTTAGGTGAGAGGGCAATGTTCTTGATTTTCATAAGTAAAAGACGCCATCAAGTCCCCGTGGAGGAGCCCTTGTGGTCACTCATGTCCAAACCAGGATTGTATTTAAGAGGTATAAGCCTTAGGCGTCGATTTTCCTAGGTTCATGGTTTTCAAATGCTTAATCGTATTATTCTAAACATGCTGAAAAATCCATGAGTGTACCAAGAGTCAAGTCAAACAAGCTTCCTTTGGATAGGCAAGTTTCTAAATGAACTCGCGTGAGTGTGTGTGTAGGTGTAAACTTGGACGTGATCTACCCTTGGTCAAAATTTCGCTTTTCCCGGTGGACATAGCTCAATTTTGAACCCCCATTGCAAAAAAATAAAAAGGGGAGAGGGTGAAAGAGGTAAGAGTAATATCTTCCTTTCGGGCAATATTTTAGAATTGTCCCAGTCTAGCATATGTCTTACTTCCTAGGTCCCTCTGGCTTTCTTCTTTTTACCACTTCTTTATTTTTGGGTGGAAAGGTACAGTCCGTTGTTTGGATCTGTACTGGTATAGCCGTTGTTTAGCGTATACCGTGCGTAAAGGCGTAAAAGCCTGCTAAATAGAGAGTTTAACCCGTTCACTTGGGTGTTCGGCCTCTCCTTGCCTGATTTTCTCTTTTTTTGTTTTTTTTTTTGTTTTGATTTGAGGGGGGGGCTCTTCTGTTTTTCACCCCGATTCTTTTCATGCTTCCCCTCTAGAAGTGTTTATATAGTGCCAGAGCCAGTTTTTGGGACAGATGCTAGGTCCGGGTAATTCCTCATTTTGACCTAGGGTTAATACGAGCGGGGCGGAAATAAGGGACATTTTGCTTTGGGGAGTTTTTAAATTGTCCCAGTCAACGGGGTAGGCAATTTTTCTTCTATCAAGCAAATCTAGTCCAGTTATACGTGTGTGAAGGGAATGACATGATTTGGCGGAAACGTGTTCAAATAGATACGAGTTTATCTTTGAGAGTCTTACAATTCTATCATCAAGTACTAAACGCTGGAAATCGCAGGAAGGAAGAATAATAGTTCTTAAGTATTGAAAGTTTTTTTTACGCATGGAATTTCTTTAGATAAAGTGCATTCCACGAACCTGGAACCTCGACTCCTTCGGCATCTACCAGGCGGTAGGCATTCCCGGAATAGGCATGGGTGATCACATAGGGTCCCTCCCATGTGGGTTGCAGCTTTCCTCTCGGGTGAGGCTGTCTTGATGGCATGATTTGCTTAAGTACTAATTCCCCGATTTCGAATTTTCTTTTTATCACCTTCTTTTCAAATGCCCTTGCCACCCTTCTTTGGTAGGCCTGGGCATGGTCTGCCGCTCTTAATCTCTTCTCGTCCAGTAGTTCGAGGCGTAGTAGGACAAATGTATACTTATGTTTTTGAAAAGGGGCCTGTGTTGGCGAAAAGATATGTTTTTGGAAAGAAAAGAGTGGAGATAAAGTTTGGAAAACGGTTTTGTTTTTATAAGGAAAGTATGGAAAGACAGTTTTGTAAAACGTTTTTTGGCGGAAGTACGGCTTTGTAAAATATTTTGTTTTGAAGAAAGGTGTGGAAGCGCAGATTTGGAAAACATTTTCGTCGTGAAGAAAAGTGTGAAAATGTTGTTTGTAAATATTTTCGTTGTTTTTGGAAATGATGTAAAGGCAGTTAGAAAATATTTTTTTTGTTTTGAAGAAAGACGTGGGGGTAAAGCTGGAAACAAGTATGTCCAAGTTGGGGAATGAAAGCTGATCGGTACGTTTTTTTTTGTGTTGGATTTTAGTTTCTTTTTAGGAAAGCAGGTAAACAAATATGTACAGGGTGATGAAAGTGAAAGCTAGTAAACAAATATTTTGATCTTTTGATTTTTTTGGAAAAGCTGTAAATAAATATGTACAGGGTGTGAAAGTGAAAGCTAGTAAACAAATATTTTGATCTTTTTGATTTTTAGAAAAAGCTGTAAACAAATATGTACAGGGTGTTGAAAGTGAAAGCTAGTAAACAAATATTTTGATCTTTTTTATTTTTAGAAAAAGCTGTAAACAAATATGTACAGGGTGTTGAAAAGTTACCCGGGAGGATCGGTACCTGGTTCTTGAATTTGTATTGCCTCCTCGGGCCGGCTTCTTTTTGATGGCTGGCTGATGTCTGGTGGGGGTCCCCTGTTCCCAAATTCTCCCTCCCTGAGTCTTTTCAAAGGCCTCCCTTGATGGAGTAGTTCTTCGTCTGTGGCGCCTGGTTGCCAACATGCGAGCACCTCTAGCCGGATGCGCATGGCACAGACGCTCCAATTTCGGGCCTGAGTATTATTAGAGCGCGCCTCTCCTCATATGGATATTACTTTCCCGCGGTACGGGAAGCGAAGACATTGGTGTCGGGTGGATGAGACGGCTTCGATGCTGTTGAGCCATGTCCTCCCAACAATCAGAGGGTGGGGCGATTGAATGTTCATCACCATGCAGTTAACGATGGTGGAGACTGGGCCGATCTTCAGTGGGAGCGTGACTAGTCCGCAGGCGTTCTTGCGTGTGCTGTCGAAGGCATAAATGTATTCGTCTGAGGGCTCCAATCTGGGAACCCGGCCTTCTAGCTTTTGGTAGGCGGAATATGTAAGGACGTTAGTTTCTGCTCCCGTGTCAATGAGAATGTTACGGAATTCCCTTCCCCCGAGTATGGCGGTGATTGAGAGGGGTGCGGAACGTGCTCTGGCTTTTGCGACTTCATGGGGGAGGAAGGTGATCGAGTTGGGCTCCGCAAGATTGCTTGGTGGACGTTGGGTCCTGGCCGCTTCTTCTGAGGGAGAGTTGTTGTCATAAGGGGACCCAGGTGGGCTACCGCCTTCATTCTCATTCCCCGGTCGGAGGGCTAAGGTGAACATATTGTGTATGGCCCAATTGTTCTCGTTCTCGTATTGGAGGCGTGCTTCTCCCCAAATTGTCAGTACATGATTCGAGAAGGGCAGTCGAAGGCATTGGTGTCGGGGGGAACAGATAGCTTGGATGCTGTCTAACCACGGTCGCCCCAGCATCAATGGGTACCTCGTGTCGATGTCGGCCACGAAGCAGGCTACTTCGCAGATGAGAGGTCCGACGGATAGCTCGAATGTTCCGGGGCGGCGGAGAGTTTTCCCGGTATGGTTGAAAGCTTGGATAGTATGGTGGGCCGGGTGGACGGGAGGACGGCCTAGTCCGGGTATCTTCTGGTAGGTGGAGCATGTCATTATGTTCATGCCCGATCCTGGGTCTACAAAGATGTTGTTCAGCCACAACATCTGAAGTCGTCCGCGGATGTGTAGGGGGTAGACTCGCAGTCGGGGATCTGGGAGGTCCTGGTCAGTGAATGAAATGGTCATTGGGCGGCGGGGGCCATTGACAGTGTCGGTACTCTTGGAGGACCCGTTATCGTCCGGATGCAGATCATCCGACGTACATTCCCCTCCTTCGGGTCCTTCGCTAGCTCCTTCGGGGATCTCCTCGAATGGCTCTTCTTCTTCGTCTTCTCCCGGGTTTTCTAGTCCGCTTTCGTCGGACTCGAGGTTGATGACTGCGGGGAGGGCGAGGAGTGCGTCTTCTTCTTCGCCATAGAGTATGGCGAGGTCATGGTCGTCGAGGTTCAGCTGGAAGGGCTCGTTCTGCTCTTCCTCCTTGGACTCTTCGGATAGGCTGCCATCAGTAGCATCTTCCGAGCTGCTTGGTTCTGGCGATGGTTGTCTCCCTCTCCTGATCATGTTGACCGCGTGGGCTCTAGATGTGGAGGCTTGGGTGTGTCCTGGTAAGGGGTCAGTCAATATGCCAAGTGGCTTGGGTGCTTGGGGATTTCCCTGGCTCAGATGGCCTTTGATCATGGCCCAGTCAAGGCGCCTGTCATCATTAAGATCATAAACGAAGTCCCGAAAAACAATGCATTGTTCTACGGTATGGCCATATTGTTGATGATATTGACAGTAACGTGCCGTGATGGCCCCGGGTAGTGAAGGCCTGGCGTCGGGGAGGGAGATACTATTTGTGTCCAACATCACCCTAAAGATCCTAGTTAAAGTTTCTGGGAGGGGAGGGTAAGAGTCCCTCTTTCCCATTCGTCTTTGGTCGTAGGATGCGGGAGGTCTAACCTCGTTATAAGAGCTTTGTATGGGTTGCCTAGGGGTTGGATTTTGTGCTCTTGGGGGAGCAGAGTAAAAGGGGGCCCGAGTTTGAGTTTGGCTCTGGATTATAGGGCTTTGGAGTGGGAAATTTTGGACTGTGGGGTTTTGTCGTATTGGCACGGGGACGGGTACTGATCGAGGGGTAAAATGTTGATTTGCTTGCCGAGGCGGTGCATATCCGGATGATCCGGGCGTGTACTGTCTCGGAGCTGTTCCTCGGTCAGGAACTCGTGCTCCGTTCGGGTAGAGTGCCGATACTTGGTTAATGATCCCCTCTACCGTGGGGGTTTGCGCCTTACGAGGCGGTTGTCCAACCCTATGGCTGATAGGTGGGGACTGGGTTTGTACTGCTGGGGCTGCACAACGGGAAATCCTGTTGTGGCGGTCAATCAGAAGTTGATACGTAGTGCAGTCTCCGTACGAAAGGCTCGTACGGAGCTCTGGACTCAGGCTCTGTAACATCATGTCAATTTCTTGACATTCTGTGAGTTGCAGACCGGTTCGGTGGACAAGGGTGCGCCACCGAGACACGTATTGTTCGAATTCCTCCCTAGGCCTCATTCTCTCTACGGTTAGATCTGAAATAGAGGGGTCCTAATCCTCTGGTAACCGTAGCGGCCCAAGAATTTCTCGCTTACAGCCGAGAAATTTGACAAGTGATCTACAGGGAGGGTGGAGAACCATTGTAGTGCTTCTCCTTCCAATGATTTCTGGAAGAGGAAGACTAGTAGAGGTTGATTATCTAGAAACGGGCGTGCGTCTAGATAAAAGGCAGTTAAATGAATGTCTGGGTCTCCACGACCGTTGTACCGGCGGAATTTGGGGACTTTGAATCCCTCCGGTAGGTGGACTGACGGGATTTGTCTCAGGTTATGTAGAGACATGTGTTTGGGGGCCGAGGGACCAGTCTCGGAGAGAATTCTCCGGATGGTATCGTCCAGTGTTACTCCCCGGGGAGGGCTGCCTAGCGGTCCCGGGTTTGGGGTGGTCTGGTAGGGGCCTGGGGTGGAAGTGGCTGGGAATATTGGATTCGCCGGGGAAAGGGGGGTGAATGAAAAGACGCTCGGGTTGACCGAGTGACTGGGTGTGAATGGGGTTTTGGGAATGGGTTTAGGGGTTTCGACAGGGGTTTCCTGTCTCGAGGTCTTGGCATGACGGTAGTCGACGAGGTCATGAAACATGTCCTCTACCGTTTGATACCCTAGACTAGCCATCCTTTCCTCTAGATGGGTCAGGAACTGTGTTGCCTGACCCTCTTGGTGATTCCTTTCCTCTAATATCTCCTCTTCTATGTGGGATTCCATGACGTAGAGTGGGGGGATGAATGCAGATTGAAAGCGGTAAATAAAGCAGTAAAGGATTGCGCAGCTGTGTGCGACTTACGAAAGCAGTAAAGGATTGCGCAGCTGTGTGCGACTTACGAAAGCAGTAAAGGATTGCGCAGCTGTGTGCGGCTTACGAAGCAATAAAGGATGTTATAATGCACGGCAGAAGAGGATTTAATTCAAGGAGTGAGAAACTCTAACCTTCCTAGAGGGTTGATAGCATTCTAGTCAAGCTTGTAAAAGGGGGCAGAAGAGGATTACCTTTTGTTGTTTTTCACGAGGGAGGTCCCACCGTGATCGCCAGAATTTGTCGGTGTCGAGAAAATCCGCGTGTGTGGGGTTTCTTCGGAGGGTTCGGATCGGATGTGTGCCCTGGCGGGCTCGGTCGGATCGTCTTCTCGGAAGGGGTGAGGGAGTCGTTCCTGGTTGAGACGCCCGACAGCGGCTCAAGAGGATTCAAGGGGTTTTGTGATCGCCACCTGCTTTTTCTAAAAACAGGAAAGGGTTTGGGTCGGATTTGATCGCATACGTGGGGAGTTTGTGGGGTCTCCGCTCTGAGACACGGATATACCGTACACAGAGGTGAAAAACAGGTAATCCTATTCTGCTCCCGGGCTTGACTAAAGGAGTTATGGGTCAAAGGGATGTTGATATGGGGTGTGGATAGGGGGGCGGCTAGTTGTGGTTAGCCGTCGGCCAGGGGGCGGCTAGCTAGGGTTAGCCGTCCAGGGTCTAGGAAATTTAGGCAGGGGTTTGGTAGGTAAAGGGTGGGGTCTTGGGCAGAGGCTAAGCTAGGTTTAGCCTGGGTTTATGGAGGGTGGGATGAGAGGGTATTTTATGTGGGGAATGGGTGTTTCTCTCACAAAAGGGCTCTCTCTCTTTCTCTCTCTCTTGGGATTTCTGGTGGTGGAAGGGTTTGAAAATGAATTGGTGATTGTTATGGATTTTGTTGGGTGTGTTGGTTTGTTTGTGGATTTGTTGATGTTGTATTTGGGCTTGGGACCCCTCTATTTATAGTAAAAGAGGGGCAGGGAAATATCCCGAGGGTAATGGAGTGGGTTGGCTTCGATTGGACCTCTCATTAATGCTCTGGTTCTTCTGCCAGAGAACAGGTGAAGGGCGGCTAGTGCTAACTAGCCGCCCGGGATGGGGCGGCTACTTCCTGGTAGCCGCCCCTATCATGACCTGCCAAACGTCCCATCTCTGACAAGCGGTGGCTTGGGTCGGCTACTTGGTTTGATCCGGCCAAGAGAGGGCGGCTACAGGTCATGACCCGCCGCAATGATCAGCATTTAATATTGCTTTATGTCCCATCCAGGGAACTGGTCCAAAGTCGGCCAGGGGGCGGTTAGGGGGGCGGCTAGTGTGAACTAGCCGCCCAGTGAGGGGCGGCTAGTTAGGGATAGCCGCCCCTTTCCAGGGACTTTAGGTTTTTTAGGGTTTTGGTTTTGGTTTAGGTCTGGGTTAGGGTTTGGCTTAGGTTTAGGGTTTGAGCTAGGGTTTGGGTTTAGGTTAGGGTTTGGGGTTAGGTTTAGGTCAAGGCTGGGATTAGGGTTTAGGGCTAGGGTTTGGGGTTAGGTCAAGGTTTAGGGTTTCCGGTTTAGGTTTAGGTCAAGGCTGGGATTAGGGTTTAGGGCTAGGTCAAGGTTCTAGGGTTTCCGGTTTAGGTTTAGGTCACGGCTAGGTTTAGGGTTTCCGGTTTACCGAACCTTTGGTTCTCTTATTGGTGTCCACTTGTGGGAGATTTCCGTGTGTTACTTGAAGTATTTCTGTCTCTCTGGACGGTCAAAATTGGGGTATCTACAACAGCGTCAGTACTAGCAGCCACAGGGTGGCCGGATTGACCAGAGGAGGCAGGCAGTACAGCCCGCGAGGCGTGCCCCTGGTCCTCAGCCGCAGCTCGTTCAGGGGCGTGTGGCAGCACTTACCGCGGAGGATGCGCAGGCTTCGGGTAGCGTGGTCCGAGGTATTGTTCTGATATCCCAGTTTCCTGCTTAAGTGTTGTTTGATTCCGGGGCCACACATTCGTTCGTGTCTCCCGCTTTCGCGAGACGAATGGGTGTGGTGTCGACCCCTTTAGATGTTATGATGGAGATATCATTGCCGGTCGGAGACCGTATTCTCCTTCGCTCTGTGTATCGGGGATGTACTGTGGTGATTTCGGAGCATGAGTTCCCGGTGGATCTGATCGAGCTCGCCATGACGGACTTCGACGCCATCCTGGGGATGGATTGGCTAGCAGTGAGTCACGCCACTATCGACTATTTTGCAAAGTCGGTGTATTTTCGTGTCCCTGGTCGGAGGTCTTTCCAGTTCGTGGGCGATAGGGACGTTGCCCCCTTGGGGTTCGTGTCGTCCATCCAGGCGTGGAGACTCCTTCAGGGTGGATGCGAGGGTTACCTGGCGTGCATTGTGGACGAGGATGCACCGCTGCGGGTTGATATCAGTCAGACTCCTATCGTGGCGGAATATCCAGAGGTTTTCCCTGATGATCTTCCAGGCTTACCACCGGATCGCGCGATCGAATTTGAGATCCATCTGATTCCGGGGATCGAGCCGATTTCGAGGGCTCCGTACCGGATGGCCCCAGCAGAGTTGAAGGTTCTGAAGGAACAGCTGGAGGAGTTGCTCGAGAAGGGGTTCGCACGTTCGAGTGTCTCTCCGTGGGGAGCCCCTGTCTTGTTTGTTCGGAAGAAGGACGGTTCGCTGCGTTTGTGTATTGACTACCGACAGCTGAACAAGCGGACCGTGAAGAACAAGTACCCATTACCACGGATTGACGATCTGTTTGACCAGCTCCAGGGAGCGCGTGTCTTCTCTAAGATCGATCTCCGTTCGGGCTACTATCAGCTGAAGATCCGGGAGTTGGATATTCCGAAGACGGCCTTTCGTACCCGTTACGGGCACTACGAGTTTCGAGTACTGCCGTTTGGGTTGACGAATGCACCGGCAGCCTTCATGGATCTGATGAATCGGGTGTTTCGACCCTTCCTCGACTCCTTCGTGGTAGTCTTCATTGACGATATTCTGGTGTACTCGAGGAGTCTTGAGGAGCACGCTGACCATCTTCGCACTGTCTTGGAGACCTTGGCCAGACATCAGTTGTTCGCCAAGTTCAGTAAGTGCGAGTTCTGGTTAGAGCGTGTAGCCTTCCTTGGCCATGTGATTTCCGGTGAGGGTATATCTGTGGACCCGGAGAAGACGCTTGCCGTGTCGAATTGGCGGCGACCGTCGAACCCCACCGAGATTCGGAGCTTCCTGGGTTTGGCGGGCTATTATCGGAGGTTTGTTGAGGGTTTCTCAAAGATAGTTGTCCCTCTGACCCGCCTCACTCGGAAGGATGAACGGTTCGAGTGGTCCCCATCTTGCGAGGAGAGCTTCCAGGAGTTGAAGCGGAGACTCACCTCAGCGCCCGTTCTTACCATTCCATCGGGGAGTGGCGGATTCGCAGTCTACTCCGATGCGTCGCGGCTGGGTTTGGGTTGCGTCCTGATGCAGAACGGTAAGGTTGTTGCTTACGCATCGCGTCAGTTGAAGCCCCATGAGCAGAATTACCCCACCCATGACCTGGAGTTAGCAGCGATCATCTTTGCGCTGAAGATTTGGAGGCACTACCTCCATGATGAGGAGTTTGAGCTTTTCACGGATCACAAGAGCCTGACTTATCTGCAGTCCCAGCCGGAACTCAACATGTGTCAGAGACGTTGGGTCGAGTTCCTGAAGGACTATGATTGTGACATCGCTTACCATCCGGGTAAGGCGAATGTCGTAGTAGATGCTCTGAGTAGGCAGCCCTTGGGCATGGCCGCCCACATGGCTGTGCGTCGCTGGAGGCTTCTGGAGGAGGCCGCTTGCTGGATTAGTGTTCGGGAGACGCCTGCTGGTGGCTTTCTAGCCAGGTTGGTGGTGCAGCCTATTCTCCTCGACGAGATCCGCATGGCACAGGGGCGGGATCCGCACTTTCTGGTCCTTTCTGAAGGCGTCGCCCGGGCAAGCGACCGGATTACCAGATTCACGAGGATGGGATCCTGCGGTTCAGAGGCCGGGTATGTATTCCTGACGACGCAGAGCTGAAGCAGAAGATCTTGGACGAGGCCCATCGTTCAAGGTACACCGTGCATCCGGGTGGCACGAAGATGTACAGGGGCCTTCGTCGTGGTTATTGGTGGCGCGGGATGAAGGCGGATGTTGGCCGTTTCGTTGCCCGTTGCTTGGTATGCCAGCAGGTGAAGTCGGAGCATCAGCGTCCTGTGGGGAAGCTGCAGTCCATGGAGATCCCTCAGTGGAAGTGGGAGCAGATTACTATGAACTTTGTTTCGGGTCTACCGAAGTCACGTTCGGGTCGCGATGCCATCTGGGTGATCGTCGACCGACTGACCAAGTCCGCCCATTTTCTCCCCATCCGACTCACCGATTCTCTGGACACCCTGGCGCAGCTATTTGTCTCAGAGATTGTTCGTCTCCATGGCGCTCCGGTCAGCATCATTTCTGATAGAGACGCGAGGTTCACCTCGAGGTTCTGGCGTAGCCTCCAGCACGCCCTTGGTACGAACCTCCACTTCAGTACCGCTTTTCATCCGCAGATCGATGGCCAGTCGGAGAGGACGATTCAGACCTTGGAGGACATGTTGCGGGCCTGCATCCTTGATTTCGGGGGTAGTTGGGAGAGGCACCTTCCGTTGGTGGAGTTTGCCTACAACAACAGCTACCACTCGAGTATTCGGATGGCACCCTATGAGGCACTCTATGGCCGCAGCTGTAGGTCTCCCTTGTGTTGGGATGAGGTCGGGGAGCGCCAGTTTGAGGGGCCAGAGATAGTCCGCCTGACCTCAGAGAAGGTCAAGACGATTCGTGAGCGTATATGTACCGCTCAGAGCCGTCAGAAGAGCTACGCTGATCGTCGTCGCCGTGAGCTCACCTTCGAGGTTGGTGACCATGTCTTTCTGAAGGTGTCGCCGTCGAAGGGCATCTTCCGTTTCGGTGTGCGGGGCAAGCTGAGTCCGCGTTTTGTTGGCCCGTTTCTCATCCTGGAGTGGATTGGGGAGGTGGCCTATCGCCTAGCCTTGCCCCCACAGTTGGCTCAGGCCCATGACGTCTCGCAGCTGAGGCGTTACGTCCACGACCCTGCTCACATCATCCCGTTCGAGCCGCTCGTCTTCGAGCCGGACTTGTCATTCGTGGAGCAGCCGGTCGAGATCCTGGACCGATGCGAGAAGAGGCTCCGCACCAAGGCCGTCCAGTTGGTAAAGGTGCGTTGGCAGCACCGTTCAGGTGCCGAGGCCACTTGGGAGCGCGAGGACGCCATGCGTGACGCATATCCACATCTTTTTCCTTCTTAGATGTTTTTGTATAAAATTTTGTAGACAAAATTCCCTAAGGGGGGAAGAATGTTATATATGTGTCACTTTTTAGCCTATGGGTAACCTTTGGGTCAGTTCTGGCCATTTTCAAAATTTTCTTTTTCGATCGGAACCGCTAAAATTTTGGCTTTTTAGCCATCTGCGTGGGCTAGAGAACTCCGATTGGAAATCTAACTGCATATTATGGGTCCTGGTACCATTCTGTACTACCCATAAAAATTTCATCGAATTCCGGTAACGTTTGGAAAATTATGCAGTTCCGAACCGTATCTGGGTTTCCTTCGTTACTGGTTTTGTGGGAGGAATAGTATTAGATATTTTGGTGGTTATGGTGACTCTTGGTAAGCTTACCCCCCTTTACTTAATGGTTAAGTAAGGTTGAGATATTTGTGAGTGTGAGTGGGTGAGGGTAGGTTAAACTCACCCCCCTTTTGATTTCTTTTTTTTCTCTTCTTTTAATGAGAAATGTAGTCGTGGATCTCACTCTCTTTGGCTCTCTCTCCCTCTCACACACTCTCTCCCCTCTGTTTTTCTGTTTTGGTTGTTTGTGTGTGTGTTTTGGGTTGGTTGGAGAAGAGGAAGGCACACAAGCAAGAGAAGGTAAGGTTGTGTGTTTGTTGTTGTTGTTGTTTCTCTTCTTCCTCCTCCCTCTCATGTCCCCCCCCCCTATTTTGTCCCTGTTTTCAGCCAAGGAGAGTTTGTAGAGGGGCTGGGGAGGTGGTGGTAGTGGTGGTGGTGGTTGGAGTGGCTTCGGGTGCGCGGAGGGCCCGGATCTTTCCCCCTATTCACTCCCCCTCTCTTGGTAGGCTCTCCCTCTTCTCTTATATGCTGTTTTTTGGGTATTTAGGGTGGTATGGGACCATGCTTGCTTTGTGTTTGCGTTTGGGTGTGTGTGGGGCTTGGGTGGGGGTGTTAAGGCTTTGGGCGCCCGCGCGGGTCTGTTCGCGCGCGTGCGCGCTGGGGGGGCGCAGGCGAGTGGGCGTGCGCGTGCGCGCAGTCGGGCGCGTGCAGGCGCGCGGGGGAGCAGAGGGCGCGCGATCGGGCGCGTGCGGGCGCGCGGGGAGCTGCGGGCACGCGCGAGCGGGCACGTGTGCGCGCGGCTGGATGCCTGGACGCGCGGGCAGCGCTTCCGGGTGCGCTGGGGCTGGGTGCGCAGCTGGGCGGGCGTGCGCCGGCGGGCGCGGTTGCGCGTGCGCGCGTGCATGCGCGTGCGTACGCGTGCGGGGCCACGCGTGTGGCTGCACGAGGGCTCGGGTTAGTGTCGGGGTGCTCGGATAGGCATGCGTATGCGCGTACTCGCATGCGTGCGGGCCCGTATGTGTGCATATCGGAGTCTTTAGCATTTCTAGTAAATTTCAAGTGTTGTTAAGTAGTTTACTCACCATTTTCGTTACCCTTGCCTTACAGATCTTGGCGGGTGGTCGCGCGACGACCCGGGTTGCGGTGAGTGGGTCAATCCAACCCAGTTGGGAGGCGTTCGATGCACGTTTGAGTGCATCGCCCTCCCCTGGGGTACCATAACTGCGTATAACATGTGATGTACTGTAGATGTATGCATGATATTATCTGTTAGGCTAGGAACGCACCCATGCTATGATTAAATATGGTATGCTAGGTTTATACATCCCTGTATCATGCATAGGAGCCATGTATACCTAGACACATGTTACATGTTAGTATAAACCCGACCTATGCATGTCCCCACCTAGTTTAATTTAATTAATCATATGAGGAGGTATAAGTATAAGCATGCCTTAGGAAATATTACGTCTTGTAATTAATTTCAGATGCTTCCATGATTAATCTTTATTTCTTGTAAGAATTAAATGCATGCTTAAGCCATATTTTCTTGCCTAATGAGATTAGGTAAGTGTATGACCACCTATGGGGTCATGCTATGTCATGGACACTTAGAATGAAATATCTTCCCCGCATCTGAGTTATGCACCCTGGGGGAATTCATGAGAATTCGTTGCGCTTACCGGTGTTTGATAACCGATGACGACGGATCCTTAGGGATCGTATGCGCGGGTGTCGAGTGTTCTTCCCTTCGTCGGCACTGAGTAGAGACTGTCCGGCGTAGTAAAGTCCGGTGGGGGCACTCCTAGACACTACTCATGACGCGTGTTGGTGTGCCCATACGGCTGAGGTAACGGTCTTGGGAGGCTAGTCCGGTAGAGGCCTGAACCCCGTGAAGTGCTCCTGGGAACTATCCATGACGCATGTTGGGGAGCCCACATTGCAGAGATAGGGACCTGGGAGGCTATCAGGTAGTAGGGGCCACACCGGGAGAGACTACCGGAGGACGAACGGTGTAGGACAATTGACCTTGTCCCCAAGAGCCTATGTCACCCCAAGGAGGGGGTGAGGGTGAGGGTGAGGGCGTGGGCGTGGTGGGTCGGCGTTGGTCCGACCTGCTAGTTTGTGCAATTGTTCCCAAAATCCTAGGTCACCCTTCGGGGTGAGGGTGAGGGACTTGAATGATTGTTTGAAGTTATATGAGATATGATACATGAATTGTTCCATTCACTGAGCATGTGGCTCACCCCTCGCATATGTTTTTCCAGTTGTCGCTGATCCGGATCCGAAGGAGGAGCTCCCTGAGACGCGGTTCGAGTAGGGGACCAGCGTTCACGTTAGATATCTTGCGAGTCAGAGGCTTTCAGCATCCCCCATTCTCTTGTATGTATTTCTACTTGTGCTTGGGCACAGTTTGTGGATTAATGTTTTCTTTTGTTGTATATTAGCTCTCACATGACAGTTTGATTGAGTACTCTAGTCTGTAATTATATCTTTGAATTACAGACTTAGTTGTTTTTGCTTCCGCTATATTTTGTATGTATTTGATGTCAGTTATTTGGTTTCGCTTATTGCCTTTGACATTGTGGAGTATTTATTGACCTCGTGTATGGATTACTGATATCATGTATATACTTGTCACGTCTCGGGGACGACCGCCCTGGGGTGTGACAAAGATATACAATTATCAATGAAAATTATTTCTTAGGTAAAAAAAATCATGACTAAAATTCATTTTTCTTGTAGTGTACCTTGGTGGATAGTTATTGAGGTATATGGACTATTCAAAAAATTGTCACTACTGCGTGTAAGAATGCTCAAATTCTTTTTATTTAAAATCAGTGAAATAAAAATCATGCTAAAATATTATTAGCTGGATTGGATGTCTTCCCATAAATATAATTTTCTGTAAACGTGATATACTAATTTATCAAAGCCAAAGACTGCAAATTTACTCTTTTAAATGCCAGATTTTATAATACTTTATTGGACTTGATTTTCAAATAATCCAAAACATAAAATTTATAAGGATAATATTAGGTATAGCCTCAAATATAGTTTATGGACCAGTCCACTATCCACATATGTTTTAATTTTTTTAAATAATAAATCTCGTCTAGTGAAATATATGCTTTGATAAAAGTAAAAATACAAAAAAAAAGTTTCCTAAAGATAAAAAAATCCCAAAACAACTTCTTTTAAGAAACCTACCAAAAAAAAGTCTCATTTAACAATTTCATAACCCAAAATGATGCAAATGACCTTGTCTGTTATAATTTTTAAAATCTCTCTCATCATATTTAAACATTTTCACATCATCATTTAATTGAAAATAATATCAATATAAGAAATTATTTATATATGAGAGTGAATTCACATGTTCTTAAATTTCCCAAGTATGGTATAAAAATTATTAATATTGTCAAAGTTGTCATTCTTAAACTTACAAGATTTTTTTAAATTTTTTTCTAACTTTTTGAATTTTTGTTCATTTATATCTAGAAATGTTTACATAAAGAATTTTTTGTATAATATTAAGGGAAAATGATTTAAAAAATCTCTTAAAATTTTAAAATACTCAAATCAGCCACTTTTTAAATTTATATATAAAAAAGTCTCATTTTACAATTTTAGAAATACAAAAGACTAATTTACCCTTATGTAATTAGATTTTTAAAATCCCTTATTAGATTATTTCACACTAAAAAATTAATTTTTCTACATCTGACCCAAATCAATCCCCTTAGCGATTTTGTTATTATATATCACATTGTATGTTTCTTATATATATCTTACATGATATTGTTTATCATTTTTCATTATGTATAATCATAATATGTAATTTAAATTCGTATTGTGCCTCAATGCAGCTGACGATATTTAATAGTCTAAATCCATATTCACATTTTTTTACTTGACTATTCACATATTTTTATGGTGTCTTTAATTTATCATAAAAAACTCAAATTAGTTTACATATCCATTTTATAAAATATCAACATTTAATTGAGTTTATCATAAAAACTCATATTATATTAGCACATATCTTATAAAATCCATCTAATCATAAAAAATTTAGAGTAAAAAAAAATTCTCCATGAGAATGTGTAAAATACATTAACAAAATTAAGAGGGTAAAATATTTTAACAAAATTAAAATGTATAAAATTAAGAGGTATATATTGTTAAAATTTAATTACATAAGGGTATGTTAGTCTTTTGTATTTCCAAAATTGTGAGATGAGACTTTTTTAGATATAATTTTAAAAAGTGACTGATTTGGGTATTTCTAACTTTTGTAAGACTTGTTTGGTCATTAAACATATGTAAGTTCCCCATAGTTTTTTTTTTAAAGTTTACAAATATCTAACAAAATATTTGATGATGAAAATTTTTAATTTTTTTATAATTAAACACTTAATCAGGTATCTAAATATATAAAAATAATAATAAAGTTCATGCACAAATACATTTTTTATTATTTATTAATATTTTTTAATTAGTGTGTTAAATAATTAAATATGTGTAATAATGTTTAATAGTATATAACATAAGGGTAATTAAGTCATTTTACTTTCCAAGATTATGAAAGAAGTTTTTTTAAGATAGAATTTTTAAAAATGGCTGATTTAGGTATTTTTAAAACTTAGATGATTTTCTGGTCATTTTTCTTTGATGAAAAGTTTATATCGCTTTATTTTGAATTGAATGAACATAGTTTCAACAAGTATAAAAAAATTTAATGAGGTGTATTAATTTGTTGGATGAATGCTGGATTACCAATAAAACCTATCACATTGCCATCCCTAATTTAAGGAGAGAGAGGTAGTGAGACATGCTTAATGAGACACTTATAAAATACCAGGTGTAAATAATATTAAAGGAAAATCTTACATTAATTCATTCTTGCAGTTGTTTTCTAATCCTAACACATTTAAATTTTCACATAGTATATTTTTATCTAATGATATACATCATTTTAAAAATAATGATGCACATACACGAATATATTTAATAAACCATTTGAAATTTTCTCTACTAGTTTGAAATTCTTTTGTTTGCATGGGTGCTTGAAATTCGTCGTAATTCTATCTTTGTAAGGACGATTTCACCATCCATTTGAATTTTTTAAAGGGAAAAATCCACATCACCCCTTTAAACTGATTAAAATCCACATAAGACTTTTCTTAAAATCCATATAAACCATTGAAAACATCTTGTAAATCTAAATAATCCCTGAATAAAATTTACGTTTACAGATAATTAATATTTTGTGAATATTATGTTTAGTTAACCTGATAGAAAACACATTATATAAAAAAAATCCTACAAAGTATAAAAAATGCAGATTTTTTTTAAATGACGATTTTACCCTTTCGGATAAATGTTTATAATATATTTAGAGAAGCTAAAATCGTCATTTTTATAAAATTTTTCACATATTTAACATATTGTAATGATTTTTTTAATAAGATTTTAGTTCGATTTTAGAGGGTTGCATGAATTTGTCCTTTTTTTAAATATATACATTACAATAAAAAAAATTAAAATATATAATATTCAAACATTATTTGAATCCATAACTTTTATAACAAAAAAAATTTAATATGTTACATTAAGATTACAAGAAGGTGAGGACCATAAACTAGTATACACAGTTGCATGACTGCAAAGTATCCAACGCCTGCTATAGAAAAGAGTTTCCTGACAACTCTTTTTCTAGTAACTTATCTTTTACTAGTTACTAAGTTACTGTACCCTGAAAAAGTAAATTCTAACATTCCCTCACAACTGTAATAATATTGTGTTTTTTTCTAAAAGGGAGACAGAACAAAGGGATAATTCACCCATGTGATGAGCCAGGAGTGGGACACGTTTGGATAGACTTTTCTTCCGTCCAACAAAAAGGCATCATTCTTCTTCAGATGGCACGCAATACTTTGTTTTAATTAGCTTTTGTACCCTCTCCCCTCCCCCTCTCTTTCAACACCAACCCTAAAACACAATGATGGCCATCTTCCTCTTTCAACCACAGCCATCATCATCACTAACTGGTATCACTCACGTTGCTCCTCATCATTACCCTCAACATCTCTTCCTCTCAACCATAATTACATCACCAAAAGGGGGAGAGAAAGAAGAAAATTAATATGAAGCCATGTCTTTGTATCTTCTTCTAATCAAGGCAAAAAGATTCAGATCACAGCTTCTTCTCTTTCTTTCTCTCACTTTGTTTCGGGGAATCAAGCGTCTCTGGTCCGATGATCCTTTGCTGATGTGAAGGATACCAAGTATGTTTTTGTTAGAGTTGTCTAGCTACTATATGGTGTGTTTGTTGGATGTTGTTTTTGGTTTTTTTGTTTGTTTGTTTGTTTGTTTGGATCGAGTTTTGTTCCCTTTTTGCTTTGCTTATTATGTATGTGTTTGATTGTTTTGAGAGTGGGGATTTGTGTTAGATCTATTTCTATTTGTAAAAGGAGCTCTTTTTTTTGTGCTGGATATATACCAGCTGTGTTAGGGCAGTTTGATTGATTAAATTCAGTAATATGTAAAATTTCATTCCTTTTCTTGTTGTGTGTTTGGGCTTATTATGAATTCTTGACTGGATTGTCATCCCCAAGTCTTCAACCATGCCTACAACAAAATTCGATTGCTTGATATCATCAACAAGAGAACAGTTTTTTTATTATTATAATTTATAGTGTGTGGTTAGTGTGTATATGGAGAGAACAAGTTATTGTCCATTACCCATAATGATTTTAAGAAAACTAGCTGCGAATAGGTTACCATGGTTTAACAAACTATATTAGTTTGGTAACTATTAGCATATTGATCATTATGATCTGTTTAAACGATGAGTTAATTATGGTAAGATTTCTTAGTGAAATGTTACTTGGTGGAGTGAAGGATAGTTCATTGTTGAGCTTCACAATCCATAAATCTCCCACATCTCAAGACCAGAAACAACCAAGGAAAGTCATCAAATCCAAATATTTTGCATATTATCGATGCATATAATTGTTAATGTCCTTAATTGAGCACATTTTTCCACCAAATGTTTCATCAAACTAACACACGTCTGTTGCCTCAATCGAAGATGGCATTTTAGAATTTTATTTGTTGTCTGAAATCACCTGAACTCATATAAAGTATATATGCCCTCCTATACAATATTTGTATTGATCGATTGTGCCTGTGTTTTCCTTCTCTTAGTTATGGCCTCTCCTTGGTGTCTTCTAATTTAGTTCCACACAAGATTGGTGGAATTAACAATCTAACACTTGCTCGGATGTGTGTATTTTCATTGAGCATGCATGCTTAGCTTGTACATAGGCGTCTATGTATGTATTTATATATAATATCCTCCATGCATGTGGGGATTGGACTCTGCCTAGGTGGTTTGACAAAAAAATTGCAATCAAAGAAGTTAAGGGTTTGAGTCCCAGCATTTTCTTAGAAAAGCAAATACAAACTCTCCACATATATACATGCATAGAAGATTAAAGATTAAAGTAATATTGTTGTTTACCACAATTAATATTGTATATATAGTGTGTGTGTATACGTATAGTGATACAAATCGTTGAGTGAATTGAAAGTATCAAAACAAGATCGTATTTTGATTAATGAATTGCATTCATGTGATTCATTGTACAGTGGTTCCCTTTAAGAAGACCACAAAACTTTGTAACTGTTCCCATTGAGCAACTACTTTGCATGCCTGGAATTGTTGCGTGGACCACTTTCAAATCATCACAAGCACTCAATGCATAGTTCATGATACACGTAAAATACTGCAATATTTTTTTATTTTTAGTGGAATGCAAATGCATATGAAATTTCATTGGAGAAGTAATTTTCAGGCATTTACTAGGATATGCTGCATGACAAGTGCCTATAATACATCAATGGAATAGGATTATTATTTCTTTTCTAGTCCAAAATCATGGAGTTTTAATGCAGTAAAATGTTGAGTTTAAATTTTAAGTGGAGCATATATAACTTGTGGCTTCCTTAAGTGTATTTTTTGTGCGCATTATTAAATTTCATAAGAACAATATTTTTAAGGGCACATTAATTAGATACCATCAGAACTAATTACGTATAAATATATAATGGTACGAGGGGAGGCACATTAATTAGTTAAATAAATATATGCTCTTTGTATCATGGTGTAACGTAATGACGTGAATGTGTTTTTTTTTTTTTTTTTTTGAAAGAAGTGAATGAGTACATTGTAACAAAGATTATTTTTGGTGGACTCTATGCATGGCCGTCTGAGGGAACTTGTATGATGATGCAGTTCATCACTTCCATGCAGGTTAAAAATCATCCGTTTCAAAAAATCATAGCAAGCCTATAACACAAAGTCATATATATAGATGACTTATATAACAAGACATCTTGCTTGCGATGTGACTATGGTTTTAAACAAATTAGAAGTTCACTCTTTAATTTCTTTCTAATGTAATAATGAAAGTAGACATGCATCATTGCTCTGAATTGGAAAACCATCTCTGAGATCCTCTGTATAGCTCAGTCAAGAATATTCAAATTTCTGTTTCAACTTGAAAAGGCACATTCAGAGCAGCAGATCAGTGAAAATTTTAGGTGAATTAATAAAAATTCTACTCGTGATGATTATTATACATGTCACGTAGGGGCCCAAAAGAGTGAATGAAAAAAACAACAGCAAAACTCATATGATAAATTTTGAGCATAGATGTGTAACCTAGCTTGACTGCGTCATCCAGACAACATCACATGGTAGATATATATCTCTCAGCCAGTCCATCTTCTTATCGACGCGAAATTAGGGTTGCAGAGGTCTGTCCCTACTCCCTGCCCTACTACTGCTGGTGTCCAGGAAAAAATTTAACTCCAATTCCTCTCTCTATCAAAAATTTTCGCATCGCAGAGTAGCGAAGCTTCGTCACGGGGTTTGGAAAATGATTAGTTGGATCACCCGAGAATCCAATCATGCTACAACCATGGTTTTCTTTGTGTAGTTTTATGTATTTCAAGAGGAAGTACCCACACTGCTTGTGTGGTTACCTCTCCTCTTTTACTGTTTTTTCTTCCCACCTTCTCATCCCTCCACCAAGCTTTTGAGACTAATTCAGATTAATGTAACACCTCCAAGTAGTTATATACAGTCTACTTTTTCTATAAAAAAAAAATATTAACGCATCAAAAAAAATCCTTATAGAGTAATGCCCCTCATTTTTCTCATATGTATTTTGAATCGTTTCCTTCTTTTTTTTTAGCTGAATCAAGGAGAATAACCTTTCCATGTGGGTTTAAATCATAACTCAGATCATTTATTTTTTTGATAACAGGACCCTGTAAAATCCACGGTGATATATTACTTATAGAAATTATATACAACAAGATTTTATGACTTAGGTACCGTTTGGATATGAGTTAATTTGTATATATAGATTCTACATTTAAAAATTTAAAAATCTTAAACTCGGATCTAAATACATTCTCAGCATTTAGCTTTTCAAACTATCATCTTCTCTTGCAGTTGAAAATCTAATAAAATATAGCTTTTTAAAAACTGAGTTTGAAACACAAGATTTTAAGAATCTTTTAGCGTTTCAACCTCACATCCAAACGCAACATTTAATTATTTATGCCTACATTTGATTCAAGAATAGGGTTTGGAATAAATGAGAATTAGTCAGAATAGTTTCAAAATAGATGTTTGGAAAACTTGAATAAATGAGAATCTTTGTATGCCAGAATTAATTGGTATAAAAATATATATGGATTCCAGCCAATCCCTATAATTAAATTATTATTTCAGGCTATTCAATCCAAAAGAATACGTGCGCTCATTATTAAATCAATTGTCATCATCACCTCTTATAAATCAACAAATCATCATTTTTAATTTTTTGTAAATCCTTATCCGCACCTTATTCAAATTTTATCTGAACAACAAAAACTTCATTATGACATATTCCAACAAAAATAATCCAAAACGCAACTAAACAAAAAATCATTTTATTATTTATATTAGTGATTATAAACATCAAAATAACTTAATTCTCCATCCAAACGGGGTTATAAGTGATCAAGCCTTCAGCAGCATCTGAACACGGTATAAGATGCCTGATTACAACATTGATGCCATTTAATTTTCACACCCAAGGCGATTGCTGTAACTTCAGCCACCACCGGAGCCATGCAAACCCAGCTGTGAAAAATAGTCGGTTACAGGGCCATGTTCACATAAAAATTATCTTATAGAAAATGTTACACAATCCATCTTATGGTCTAAAATGCAAATAACACATTTTTTTTTAAAGTCATATACTTAATCTACTGTGGGATGAACTTTTATAAAATGTAAAGCATATATTTCAAGGAATTGAATGATATCATTTGAAAAAAATTTAAATTTTTTCGATGAGTCATATATCTTGATATAATGAGTCTAATTAAGATATATATATTGTATTTTAGATTATAAAAATGACCGTATATAACATATGCTTTATGATTCTCATCATAAATGGAATTTTTTTTCTTTTAGAATTCTCCCACGAAACTTCAATTAGCTAGATAAGATTAAAAAGATTCCCAATATAATCCGAACAAAAAAAATAAAGAATAAATAGTATTTAAAGTAGATATATAAAAACATCACACTCGATGTCAAAAAATAAAATATTAAAAACACACAAAATGAAAAAAACGAAAACTAATAAGAATATGAAAAATAACAAAAATCAAATAATATTATTTTCTACAAAAATAAAATAATAATTAAAATAAAATTCTAGGAATAAAATAAGTAAAGAATAAATAATGAAAATCTTTAAATAAAAATATTAAAAATATTAAAAAAACAAAAAATAAGAAATAAAAGAAATTTGATTTAGGGTGCCATCCGTAGTCGGATCCTTGGCGTCTATACTCAAGGTTGGCCTGAGCTATCCTGGTTAATACACATGCTTGTGCGAGCCTCTAAACCCAAGGTTTCCTTCAAGCAACAAATGTAATTACGAGTCCCTCCCCCCAAAGGACCTTTGCTGAAATTTAAGGCCACAAAAAGATAAGCACAAAGCAGAGTCGTGTGATCCGCGTTTGACAACATCATTGATTAAGACTCCGTTTGGGAGCATGGTGGGAAACTCGGTGTTAGTGGAAGCATAAGTGAGTTGAAAAAGTATTGTTAGTTTCAATGCGTATGAAACGCGAGAAAAAATAAACATCGAACGCACATTTTGCATTTTGGTTTCAATTGCGAACACCACTTATTATGTTTGTTTGGGTGGTGGTGGTGCACCGAGTCGGCCAACACAAACGCACTCAAACCACGCTCCCAAACGGAGCCTAAGGCTCTACAGGGAGCACGTTTGCGGGCGCCCGCAGTGGTAGGACACGGGGGCCATTCATAGCCAGATCTAGGTGACCACTTTGATATATATCGTCTATGCCCAAGGCCTAGGCCTGTCAACGGATCGGGTCCGGGCCGAGTTGGGGTGGACCCAGACTTGACTCGTGGCAAGACCCAACCCGAACCCGCCGGGTCCTAGGAAATGTAGACCTGGACCCGAACCTGGGTCAGGTCTGGGTCTGACTCGACCCGAATATGGTTTCTAAAAAAATGAAGAGCTCATGAATTTGTTTGCTTTATCATTCTATTATGAAAATTTTGTATAAAACATTAGTTTTGAGCTTTCTAAATTGGTGTTCTGACATTATATTTGAACATATTTTTGTACAATTTAAAACATTAAACACTAACATATAACATTCAAAATAAATAAAAATCTAAATAATATAACAATGAACTAAAAAGAAGAGCTAATGGTTATTTGTGTCACAAAGTAAACATTCAAAACAATAGACACCACATATTAATCTAAATAACATTCAAAACAATAAACACTAACATATTAACCTAAACAATGAACATAAATCATGCAACAAACCAATTAATTATACAAATTCAAAAGCTAATAAACTAATAAGGCTTGTCAATGGGTGGGTTTGGTTGGTTATGGGTTATGATTTATGAGTTTGGTTATGGATTTATAGATACAAAAATGAGTTAAAACTTATACTTGTAACTTGATAAATAAGAAACAAAATTATGGGTCAACTAATACTAATAGTCTTGTAATATATGAGCGTATATTAATAAAACAGTCGGGTCTCGGGTCCAATGGGTCGAGGCGGGGTGGATCCGGACCCGACCCGTTTATATGTTCGGGTCCACCAGGTCGGGTCTGAATCGGGTCGGGTATATTACATGTGTAATCGAGTCCGGATCGGCTCAGGTCCGAGTGTGGGCCCGACCCGTTGACAGGCCTACCAAGGCCTGAGCTCTCTTGGTTAATACACATGCTTGTGCGAGCCTCTGAACCCAAGGTTTCCTTCAAGCAACAAATGTTATGAGTCCCTCCTTCCAAAGGGCCTCTGCTTATTCTTGGGTACATGAAGTTTAAGGCCACGAAAAGATAAGCACGAAGCAAAGCCATGTGATCCGCATTTGACAATATCATTTATTAATGCCCCTCCTTCACTCTCTGGGATGATGGTGTCTATATGTAACAATAAAGGATGAAAGATGAGTTAAAAAAACTTAATTTTTGTTATAAAATAAAAAAGAAAAAAGAGAAAAACGCAAAGAGATTGGGGAATAAGAGGTGTAGAACTCACAGCTTTCGTGAAGGGAATTGCCCGGCGGACATACTAGCTTCTCAACGTCAAACAATGGAGGAATAACTTGTTTTTCCCAATTAAACAGGAGGGGAACTAGATGCAGCCCTGCTCTCAGACAGAGCTAGCACCTCGTATCATCGGATAAAGTAGACAAAACTTATGGACTAGCTTACTCTTCCCTCAGTCAATCCAATACTCTTCTTTTGGACTGGCTAACTTTTGCACATTTTATACATTTTTATAGCAATACAAAGTTCCCAATTACCAATAAAAAAAACAAGAGGTGTAGAGAAACTATTTTTCAAGAATTTCTTATTTCATTTCCACATATGATGTTTGACAAGCCCTCTATTTATAGAGATAACAACCATAATATCCCCTTCATGTATTTACAATCAATAATGTTTTTTAGGCCCCAACATCATAAGCCCCACAAGCTCCATGACGTGGTAATTGTACATTATCTATTATACTCTTAAGTCTATTCGGAAAGCCCGACAGTTATGATTTATTCCGTTTTTTGTGGAGTGTCAACAATGAATGCGATCACTCAACCGCGCATCGTGGAGTATCATCAATTGACGATCATTTTTGGATTAAAACCAAAATTGTTTTGGCACCAATTTTAATCTATCCCTATCATCGGAACCGAATTATACACGATGAACACATTGTAGCAAATTTGAAAATTTAATGCTGAGAAGTTTGAAGACACTAATTTATTCTTTTTCGAGTTGGATCTTCCATCAATGTCTTCTGGATCAGGTTTGAAAATTGTTTTTTTATCATATTATGATCTTATTGGAATGCAAGTAATATCCGAAATTAAAATTAACATTTTTACGATCACATATTTAGTCTATATTACATGTTTTCAATTCAGAAAATGAATTTTTTTATGTATTGATTGTCATATGACACCTTTTATTTTGTTTCGTTTAATTTCATAAATGTAACACTCGATATTGTTACATTTTAATTTATATATGGTTTGTGTGATGTTGACTATTTTTGTCCCAATATCTTAAATGTAACACTCGATACTGCTACATTTTATATATGGATAGTTTGTATGACATTATTGTTACATTGTGAACAATGTAAATAGTCATTTTTAAGTCTTTGTTACTTTTATTACATTCATAAATCTAACAGTCATAAATGCAACAGTCAACTACATGTAACTTGCATGGAATGTAAAACATTTAGATAAATGTAACTGTTATGATACATTTATGCAAATATAGCAGTTATTATGAAAATGTAACAAATAGTTCATGTAAATTTGTTAAATGTAACTCACAACAAAAAATGTGTTTGATATTTTCCATAAAATAAAACTGACTATTGAAGTGACGATCTATTTTTAAATTGTTTAAACATTACATGGAATGTAAAACATTTATGTAAATGTAACAGTGTTTATTTAAATGTAACAATAGTTGTAAGGGATGTAAATATTTAGGAAATGTATTTGCATTATGTGAGATGCATCTCATTTATGTAAATTAAAAAGATGTTTATCAAATGTTCGAATGTCCAATTAATAGCATTCATCAAAAAAAATGTGCATAATACAAATGTAATTTGAAAAAAAAATAGGCCATTTGAAGGATTTTGACGAAAAAGAATTTAGTTAGTTTTGGTGTAGAAATAGAAAATTCAATTACTATGCAAGGATTTCAAAATTCAAATTTTGAAATAGGTAAATTTTAGTGTAACCAAAATCCATGTGAAAGATTAATAACTAAATAGAGAAAAAATGAAGATTTGAGTTAATGGGATATATTTTTAATGAAGGACATATCCATATTTTAATATTTTACCTTTTTCAAAAGTCAACAAGCTAATCAATAAGTGTTGACACCTCATGGAGCTTGTGAATGAAGCTTATATTTTGGGGCCTGCGTATCACCACTGATTTACAATATATAAGAATTTACAATTAATATCACACACTAATGCATACATGTACCAAGAGGTCATCCACATTACATGCACCCACAATTATATGCACATTCATAAGCATATATTTACAACAATTTTAATGAAATTCAAGGCTTATATAAGAGGATGTATAATTACAAAACATCTTTTAGGGCCTAGAATGAGTATTAGTTAGAATAATCTCAAAATGGGTGTTTGGAAAGCTATAATAAATGAAAATCTATATGCCATAATTAACCAGTATAAAATGTTTTATGGATTCCAGCCAACCCCTGGAATTAAGTTATTCCAGGTGTAACCACTATGATTTTTCCTAGTCATTTCTTGATTTTTGTGCATTGGGTCATATTCCTATATGGTTTTGGAGGATATATATCTCCAATTTTGGAATTTAAGGTATGGTTGGAATCATTATTCCGTTAGCTTTCCAACGCTTTTTACGGATCATGAATCGGATTAGTATCGAGCAAGTTATAGCCGTTTTTGTGTCTTTAGAAAACTGTCCAGAGGTGGCTACTTGAAAGTAGTTGTCCCTGTCCAGAAGTGGCTACTCGAAAGTAGTCGTGCCTCCTCAGATGGATCAATTCAACTAGTCGTCTGATACCTGTGCGCAGAAACATAGAAATTTAGGGATTTGATGGAACTACCGAATATTTGATTATTTTCTTCGGGGGCAAGTCATTGCATGTGTTTAGCCCTATAAATACCTAATTTTGGATGCCCTATGACCCATTTGAAAACCCTAATTCGAGTCCTCTCTCTCTCTCTTATTTTATCAAACCCTAAAAGAGGTCTTTTGGGTGATTTTTGAAAGAAAGTCCTTTGTGGATCAAGGTGGGTTCCTTTACTTTGTTTGTCTTTATTAATATTAAGGTTTTAGTTGCTATTGATCACCAATGATGGGTTCATCCCAAGGTGATTCGGGTTTGTGTGGTTTTATGGGTTTTCCTTCATTATTATTTCATGACTTTATGTGATATTGATTTATTTTGATCTTGATGTTATGATTAATTCATTGATGACCTTTTAAAGATGTTTTTACAAGATTTACACACTGTTTTAGAATATTTTATACAAGCATCATGTGTGGGGTTGTCTCTTTAAGATAGAAAGCATGTTTAGGGTTTCTAATGCTTTGTTTTGGGTATCACCTTGTATGAACCCGAACCTCATTGATGTCATCACTTGTTTGATGATTTTTATCGTTGATTTATGTGATTTATTCGTATATATATTAGATCTATGATTTTCAAGGTTTTTCGGATGGATTATATAAGCTTTCGATGCATGCCTCATGGCTTTGCATGGATCTAGGGTTAGGAGACATGATCTTCGTATTGGATTTATAGATCTTGCTATCGTTATGATGTTTTCTGTTTTATGTATTCAGATTTCATGATTTATGATTCGAGTTTTGTTGATTTAATCGATATTTAAATAGAAATCATGTTTGACTCTACACAAACTCCACATACATGGTAGAAACATGTCTTAGGACACTTTTTCATCATTTAATCTACTATGATATAATATGGTAATACTACCATTAGGTATGAAAATATATGGCGTTAATATCACCATTTCACAAATTGTTTTATAGAGATTTCATCGTTTTTCAATATTTTGATTTATCATTGAATCGATTATTTAGGGGATCAAACTTAAATGTTTTTATCATGTTTTTTATCTCTATTTCTTTATGAGAGAGAGTAGGTATGGGTTTTTTGGATGTTTGGGTGGGAAGTCGGGTCTATTAGAGGCATAATTGCTGTTTTAGGTCTGTCGGGGGTGGCTACTTGAAAGTAGGCATTGGAGACCAGGCGGCTAGGTTTGAGTAGCTGTCGGAAGCCTGGCGGCTAAATTCGAGTAGCCGGTTGAGCCCAGTCTTTTTGGTGATTTCTGATTTTATTTAATCATTATGTTCCGTTCTGATTTGGTTCATTGGTATGAGTACCCTCAGGAGCAGTAGACTCTCGTTAGCTTCCTTGTTAGTCTAGTGGTCTTGTGTAGGATCGAAGGTGAGTGATCTAGTCTCCTACGTAGTTTTTGAAGGATTTTATTAATGATTTTCAAATGCTATTTTATGTACAATTCGAGCATGTCATATTATATAGGCGGATGTCTTATTATATATTGTGTTGAAATGATAAATATCTTGAATCTGTCGCATATTATTTGAAATGAAAATGTAATGATCATGCATGCATCATATCGCCTAAGTGGCGTAGCCTAGGTGGCTCGGTCTAGGTGACCATGGTTCAGAATGGACCCAAGTCTAGATGACTTATGTCTAGGTGACATGTGTCTAGGTGATACGATTTCCTATGTGAAATCCTTACGGCTAGGGCCATTGAATATGGGCATGCGTGTCGTTGCATTCATACGCATCATGTGTTGACAGGATTTGGAGGCCATGCCTTGGAGACCATATATTTGAAATGAGAATTTTATTAAGTTGTGGTTTATTGGAAATTATTACATTTGCAAATATCATTTTATTGTATGTTGCAAATTATTTCTCTTATGATATATTTATCAAAGAATATTATTTTGTGATATCAATTATTATTGGGACCTAAAAGTCCATTCACTGAGCGTGTGGTTGCTCACCCTTCTTTTTCCAACCTTTCAGACTTAAAGACTTAGAGTGGTGGATCTTGTGTAGTTGCGAACGAGGTCGTGGGTATGAGAACGTTAGATTTGCTTGGTCGAAGAACATAACCAATTTTATTTGAAATGTAGTTGGCCCATCTTTCTAGTAACCATGTTTATGTCATGTTGTATATCTTTTTATATATAAATTATATCCAGACACATTGGGAGTATTGTTGAAATCTTAGATATTTAAGTATATTTGAAGAATGATGTTTATTTTAGCATTATTTAATTATATCTCTGGATAAAAGGAAAAAAATAGAACTATGAGATTCGAGGAATTAAGTTAACGCAACCGGATTTCACGCTTTAAAACGGAGTCGTGGGTTCGGGGGTGTTACACATAAGCCTGTCAATCGGACGGATACGGATTGGATAGACCCATATCCGTATCTGTATCCAAATTAGATATCCAAAAAAATATCGTATCCAATATCCGATGGATATTATAAAACACATATCCGTATCCGATCCAAAAATCCGGATACGGATTCGGATAATATCTGAAATATCCGAACTAGATTAAAATTCAAAAAACTGATTATATCAAAAAAGAGAACTCAATATAAACCCCATTAAACAGTCAATCGATCTATCCCCAAATAGAGTTCGGACTGCCATTTTAACAAAGTATAACAAGGCCAAAATCTTTGAATGCTACCAGTCTATGAATGTAGCATTATTGGTTGGAAGTTAGGGCAACATAATTAAATCTAGAGCACACTAGCTATTCTAAAGAGTATCTATAACAACTAACAAGAAGGAATAAAAAGAGATGAAGTGCCTACCATATAAAAATGTCAGACAATGAACAAATCTGTTTTTGGTGAATGAGGAGGAGCCGTAGGGATGAGGAGCCGAGGAGGAGCCGCAACCTGCAGGGATGAGGAGCCGAGGAGGAGATGCGAAGGAGGATCCGTGATCAGTCGCGGTCGACCACAATCGGCGACTTGCAGATGCAGAAAGGAAGAATGCATTTTTGGTGAATGGGTTTTTGGTGATTTATTTTGTTTTTCTTGTTTTTGATAGATGAGAAGAACTATGATTTGAATGGGTTCTGGTGATTTTTTTTGTATTTGGGTGATGAGAATGGTAGAACAGTAGGAGATGAATGAAAGTGAAAGTGTGAAACGGCGCCAACGAGGGTGAGTTGGGATAAGTTTTAATTGGTTTATGTTTTGCCCTAAAAAAGTTGGTGAATGGTGAGCCATTGGATCTTGATCAAAGGGTTAAAACTAATCTTAATATATATAAATAAAATAATAGTTCTGATACAGATATTTTTTGGATCGGATACAGGCTATATCCGATCCGATCCGAAAATTTTTGGATATGGATTATTTGGTTCGGATACGGATACGGATTTTCGGATGTCGGATATTTTTTGCATTTTCGGATATGGATTCGGATCGGATACGGATTTTTTTCTGATAATTAACAGGCTTAGTTACACCAGGTTATTTATCCCAAAAGAATATGTGGGTCCACAGTTACTCATCACCTCGTATAATCAACTATCATGATTTTTTCACATTTATTATTCATACCTTATTCATATTTTATATAAAAAATAAAAACTTTATTATTACGTTTCCCCACGAGGATAATTCAAAACACAATCAAACAAAAAATCTTTTTATCCTTATTTATACTAGAATAGTCATAAATCTCATAATAACTTAATATTATGTCCACATGGGGGCTTAAGATTTTATCTAAGTGTCTGTTTGGGTGGTGGGCATTTCACCCACGGTTGCGACATGGATGCGGTGAAACGACCAAACCCGGTGCCACACATCATTTAGCATCTAGAATGTGAGAAACCTCCCCCTGCGTTCACAGTGCAAATTGAATGCATTCCAGGTCGCATGGAAAGAATGCTTTTTGCAATGCATGACATATCGTGAGTGGTCTTTGTATGTGTATTACAAATCTGCCCTTGCTTGTTTGGTGAAATGGCAGCCCTGTGTGAGGTCTAAAGGGGTTAAATATAAGTGGGGCGTTTTGGTGATGTGGGTTTTTTGCTTCCAAAATTTTGTCGAGTTGCCAAACAAGAGTAACAACCCATGTGATTGCTTGCCAAACACACCCAATTACATTCCTCCTTGACAAACGCAACTTATTACAAACATTGAGTTTGACACCCCACATCCAAACGGACCATAAGTGAGTGGGGTGGTTTGACTGTGACCTATGAAAAAGTAAGACTTCTTTTTAGAGTGCTCATAAAAAGAAGATACCAATACATGATCGTAACACGCTATTCAATGAGAACACTTTTATAAATGTGTACTTTTTTATTATCAATGTATACATCTCGTTTGATGGTGTATGCTATTTTAAAATGAGGGGGGACTAATACCACCCCATTTGATATTCAACCCACCCACTTAATCGAACCCACCCCATCTATTTTTTGATGAAAACCAACCCAACCCTTTTATATATATCTCCATCCTAACATCGCAACCCCACCCCCTTATATTTTTCCATTCCCTCTTTCTCCATCCGTTGAAACTCCTCCTCCCCTTTCCCTTTCTCATCCTAGTCAGTGCTTATCCTCTCCCTGGCGGCACCTCATCTCCTAGTGCCACCTTTTTCGCTTCCACATTCCTATTATGGCTTCCAGCGTCCACCATTCCACACTCCATATGGATAAAAGAAGGTTAGGCCTTTCCTTTTTTTCTATTTTTATTTTTCTACATGTTATACTCTATGTTTAGGTTACATTTGTGTTAGATTTGTTTGTATAAATTCTATATAAGAAACCCTATAATTTTTTTTAATCATAACCCTATTTTTAGGGGGGTTGGTGAAATTCTTGATTGTTGAAATTGATTTTATGTGTATGGAAATGTGTATGGAATGATTTTATTTTTATGGAAATGTGTATGGAAGTAAATTTATTATTATGGAAATGTGTATGGAAATGAAAGATAACCCCTAGAATTTTTTTTGAAACATAATCCTATTTTATGTGTATTTTATTTTATTTGTTGCTATTGACATATAACAAAAGCAGTTTCTGCTGCTCTAGTACTAGGATCAATACTTCCATCGATGATTATAAACATTTCAGACTTGGAAGATATTCCTAGAATATATTTTTTTTAAAATTTCTATATGTTTTTTTTGCTGCTATTGACTTATAACAAAGGCAGCCCCTGCTACTTTAGTACTGGGATCAATACTAACATTAGTTATTATAAACATTTCATACTTGGAAGATATAGTCTGTCTATGCTCCACTAATAATCTTGTAGGCTGAATTTGCTTATCATGGACAAATGTTTAATTAACTTTCTTCTTTCACAATATTGTAAAACACTCATCTAAGTAAGCCATACTTCTGCTAACCACCAGTGTCTCCTGCGGATGAATATTTTGAAAAATGAGTCTATTTCTTGTCAACCATATCTGTCAGCACATCATTATGAAAAACATCACTTTTAAAACCCAAATGATACTTTTTTTCAAGTTTCATGTTTAAACACTTCTTTCCAACTAAAAGAAGTCCATATGTAAACAGGGGGTCATTATTTGCTAGGAACCAACCCCCAACAATTTAAAGTAACATGGCAGTACATGAATAGGTGATGGACAGTTTCATTAACCTCCAACACAAGGGGCATGACACCTCCATGTACATTCTCCTTGAATTCAGCGGCATATGAGTGGGCAAACCAACCAAAAGATCAGTTGAATGTTTCGATTCAATTGTCGAGTTAGTTCACGATACATTGCATACTGAAACAAGGCACATCCATGGTGAATTAAGTGCATTTAATGGAAGATCAGTTAGACTGTCTTTGGCTGAGAGAACATCTTTTCTTCAGAGATGCAGACGATGCCCTTGCAAATTATTGAATGTGATGTTCGAGGATATGTCTTGTCTCTACTCGGTTGCACTATTTTCGTTGATAAGACCGGCTCTCATGTCTCAACTGATTATCTCCTGTTTCCACAGGATCTCAGCAAGGTTAGAGATCATGTTTGGGGTGCAGCTGCATTAGTGCCCCTATATTGTCAACTGGGAATTGTATAAAAAGACAATTGCTGACAAATCACTAGTCACCTCACTCTCTTCCAGCTATGAATACATTGTATCTTGTATTATAGTTCTAATAGAAAGATGCATAACATAATGTCCACAATGTTCTACTAAGCAATCTCATCTACACAGGCTTGGGTGTACGAGTATATTCCTTTATTTAGGCCGATACAAGATGATTGTGTCACCCAGAGGACCCCTCGAGCTACACTATGGAAAAACTGTAGGAATTCTACTGGGTTGCAGAAGAGCACTCTCGTTGTCATCAGGGAATTGATCGATGCATTGTCTTTGGGGCAGGTATAAATGGTTTGTTTACGAGTTCTATAGCTAAGTGTACTTGATACTTATATTATTTTTGTTCTAAATTTAGTTGTGGTGGTTGTACCTGTTAGGTTGAATTAAATCTGTATTCGAGTATAAGAGATTCTTTTCCCTTACAAGAATATGCCTTCTTCAATGATTGCCTCGTCACCAATAGAGCTTATGAGCCATATATGCCTGAGTGATTTCTTTGACAACTTACACACCTCCAAGCAATCTCAAAAGAACCTACTCAACCAGACAGAAAAACTAGAACACGCACAACTATAGATACCCCAATTTTGACCGTCCAAAGAAAAGAAATTCACTTCAAGTAGCATTTTTAAATGACCACTTTTGGATCAAATAGAAAACTATTTTAGGGGACTAGAGGAGAAAACAAGAATAAAAACCTGACCCAACACTTAGAAAACTTAATGGCCAGAAATAGGTCAGCTACTCCACAGTGACCACCCCTCCTCCGATGATTAGAACCAATAAACCACCCTCCAACTGCTTCCCAGAGATGGGACATAAAGTTGGCATTAAATGCTGATCATTGAGACGGTTTATTCCTGTTAGCTGTCCGTCTTAGACGGCTCAAATCCAGTAATCGTCCAATTCCACCGGCAGTTTGAGATGGGACATAAAGTGGTGAATGGTGAAGAATGGGTGGTAGAAACTAGCCGGCCCCTGTCCGACGGATGAATTAGGGTAGCCGGCTCACCTGGACACATCCATAAAGCATAAAGTAACTTAACTTAGATGTGAAGTTACTTAGTCTCACCCTCTTGTCCAACTCATGATATTACCCAATGGACCATTGAGTGCGTCGTTTTGCAATGATGTTTACTTAGCATCACCCTCTTATCCAACCCATTCTATTATCCATGGGATAACCCTATGCATCCCTTACCACTATAAAAGGAGGGGTGAGGTGAGAAAGAAGGGGTGGACAATTTCATTTGAAAAGTGTGTTAGAGAGAAAGCTAGAGAAAGAGAGAGAGAGAGAGGAGAGAGTCTTAGTTGAGAGAGAAGGAAAGCCATTCTCCACCAAATTTCACTCTCCATTAACCCCCCCTCTAACCACTGTCTTAAACCTCTCTTAGCCCTAGCCAAACCAATCCAAATTCATACCTAGGTGCTGCTCAAATCTAGAAGAAGAATCCACCAACATCAAGCATCCTTCAATTCCACTACTACACTCACTTGATCATTTCCCCACCACCCTAGCCAAGCCAAAACACTCCTCTACTTAGGTTCTGCCCAAATTCAAAAACTAAGAACCAGGTACCAGGCGGCTAGTCTAAACCAGCCGTCGGACCCAGACGGCTAGGTTCAAGTAGCTGGGTTACCTTCCCTCCCACATTTCAGCAACCCTTTTTTCACGTTTTTATCTAGCAGAAAGGATTTCTCATTTTTACCTTTGTGTGCGATCAACAACAACACTGATTTTTTTTGCTTTTTGATAAAGCAAGTGGCAATCACAATAACCCCGTCTTTCTTAGAAGTTGTCGGGCGGCTCAGAAACGACTCTCCGGGCGGTGATCTGATTAGCTGCGAGACAGACTAAGGCCAAGTTCACAGAACCCCAGTTTTACATATCAACAACTGCGAGTAGTTATCGAGTCACATATGGTGGCAGTGTGACTTACATGGAGCAGTGGGAGGATCACTTGTTGGGTCCAAAATCAAGAGGCCCCCAATTATCAAGGTCATCTGATACTGTTCCGGAGTACATGGGGTGGTTTGGTAGGGTTAGTCACATGTTTGTTCAGAACCCCGATAAAAGACAGTTTGGATTGCCTACCAGCAATTACCAGGTTCATAGATTTTCATATGAGGATTGGGTAAGGTCATACACATAATGCTCAATCATTTTATAACAATGTGTATTAATAGAACCGACTTTTCATTGTTGTAGCATTTTGCGATAGCAAAATATATGGAACCACTGGTACAAGGGATGCATGCTGCGGACGTTTTACAGAGGCACATTGGGGACGAGGTTACGTAGCAGTAAAAGAGGGAATGATTGTTATTCATAGCACTGATATTAAACCCAATGTATTAACAACTTCAAGAGAATGTTTTTTTTATATTTTTTTATCAAACATCTAAATCAAATGGGCCATTTGTATTTTTTTTTACTTGGTATGTATTGGATGTTGTTTGAAGTTTCTTGCATTATTTTCTTAAACAAGTGATTCAAATTTTGAATGATGTTTCATACGATAGTTATTAGTATCAAACTTAATATTAAATTCTAAGTATACGAGTTTTGAATGTTCCATGGTTGTGAGTAATTTTGGAATGTATTGGTTGAACAAGCAGATTTCGAGCAATCACTCGTCCAAGGCTGGATGAGCTAATGTCTTGGTTCTGCATTGCATCGACAACGTTATTGCTGACTAAAGTAAATTCTGTTGACATTAATGGTGTCGAATCAAGCAAAATGAAATCAATAAGTCCAATACATGGTTCGCATTAGTAGTGCCAACAATTACAAATTCTATTGACATTAGTAGTGTCGAATCAAGCAAAACCAAGTTAGTAAGTCCAATAGATGGTTCTACATTAGTAATTTCAACAATTGCAAATTCTATCAATATTAATAGTGTCGAATCAAGCAGAATCAAGTTAGTAAGTCTAGTACATTGTTCAACATTAGTAGTGTCAACAAATTCAAATTCTGTTAACATTAGTAGTGTCGAATCAAGCAGATCCAAGTGAGTCCAATACATGGTTCGAAACTAGTAGTGTCGATTATTTTAAATTCTGTCAACATTAATAGTGTTGAATCAAGCAGAACCAAGTCAGTAAGTTCAGTATATGGTTCAACACTAGTAGTGTTGACCATTTTAAATTCTGCTGACATTAGTAGTGTCAAATTAAACATAACTAATACAGTAAATTATGTACATGGATCGACATTAGTAGTGTTGACAATATTTGAATGGATTGACACATGTATTGTCAAACCATGCAGACATTCAGATTTCATTATCTTTCTTGATGTATCAGTGGGAGGAAACTCCGGATACACAAAAAATAATTAATATACAAATGCAATAATCAATCCACACAACCCAGCACGGACCTTCATGTTGTCACGAACATCGACCAAATACGTGATAAAAGTAAGAATTCAAAATGCTAAAACATTGTCTTCTAGTTAAGGATGTACAAAACAGTAGGATGTATCTTATTTGTACAAGATGTAAAAAACAGTAAGGATGTATCTTGTCTATACAAGATGTGCAAAATGTCATCCTTGTACCTATTGTCTATACAATATGTATCAAAATGAAATGGCCAATAACATCTGCAGGATACTCCCAATGTTAAGTCTTACAATACAACTATGGGGAATCAAGAATATCCACAATGGTAACGTCAGAGCCAACGAACGTCTTGAACCGTTCCATTCTCTCGACAATATGATGCCCAAGTTGATGCGACATCGGATCGGTATCGCTACTATGTAATGGATGCAGGAGGTAACAGAGAATCTAGAGTGACACCCATTTACATATTCAATGCAAAAATATCGTATGTGATGTAATAAGAGGTGGGAGATCTCGTAATGGGAAGGATGCAAAGCATTGAAGTTTTGAGATGTGCACCAACACAATCTTGTAACACGAAGCAATCACACATCCCATGTTGGGCATTGACATCCAATGGCCAACATTTGTAATGGATAATTGACATTGTAGGCCCCGAGTCAACTCTTCCATACGATCAAAACCATAGAAGACCCTTTCACATGCCTCAAGGTGTTCCACAATTTCTGTTAGCGGATCATTCTTGATGGCTCTCCATCCATCATTAGCCATGTCCAAAAACCCGACAATCATGCGATATCCACATTACCCATCACCGAGAATGTCTACAATATTGTTGATGAATGATGACAAGAAATAAGGAAATTCATTCAAGTATGTGACTGTACGAACCGTGCAATTACTGTGAAACTTTGGTTTTTGGAATGCAAGCTTCTGAATTTCTTTTTTCTCGGTGATCTCCACTTGAGAGGTCTGAGACTGTACATTATTTTGTGGTTGGTTGGAGATCTGCAAGGACTGAAGCATGTGTTCAAATCCAGATTACTCTCTTTTAGTTGATTTCTCCACAGGGGCCTTAGCCATTTTCTTCCCGCTTTTCTTTTGGCCCCTCATATTAACTTTCACTATTGGCTCCAACAAAGTATTAGCAGTGGGGTTGCTCAATTTTTGGAGGTCTTTTCTAATTTCCTTGTATTGGGTTATGTTCCCAACCTCAAAACGATTCCATAGGAGCTCGATCTCTGGACCGATGTCAACCACATCGGTGTAGTTCTCAACAAATAGCCTCTTCATATATATCACTTCAGTTGTGGCCCTCATCACATTAGCCCATGCCCTAAAGAATTCATCCCATGATTCAAAATCATCGAATTCTTTCCTGCAATTTTTCATAACATTTTTATTGATGTGCACACGACAGAGGTGATTGACACTAGTGGGGAAGACCATAGATATGACATTCATCAACGGAACATCGTGGTCAGTGATGATCATTTTCGTGAGGATGTATGTCTAACATTGTCAAAGATATAAAATTTAAAAATGCTAGAGAGAAGACTCTTTTTGCACTAATTTTGAATATTTTAAAGGGGGGGGGGGCTAGTATCACCCCACGAGATATTCAACCCACCCCAAATAAATATTAAAATAATAGTTTCATTAGTTTCTAAAAGTAATCACCCACCCCTTCACAACCCACCCCATCTTAATCTAACCCACCCCAATCATTCCCCACCCCCAATAAAAAATCTCGAACAAAACCATCTCAAATGAGACTAATCTTGTGCCTTTCTCTCTCTCTCCGTGCGTGCACAATCCCCTGTTAGTGTGCGCACCTCCTCCGCCATGGCTCATCTACGTCCCTTCCACAACAAACATCACTGACAAACCCTCATCCGTCCACCAAGTCGTCCTCCGCCGTGGCTCGTCTACGTCCCTTCCACAACAAAGAGTTCCTAATATTGATTAGGAAACCCTAATTGAAATAGGTATTGTTTTTTTGGTAGTCATGGGTGTGGTGGTGGTCATTATGGTGTTTTTTGTATTGATTGTGGTGGTACTCAGATTAGGGTTTGTTGTAGTGGTTTCATTAATATAGTGGTGTTAGGGTTTGTGTGTTGACCTTTGTGTTGATGATGCAATGTAAGGTGATCGTGAGGGTCTTAATTGTTGTTTTATAGTGTTGGTGTTTCATGTGTTGATAGTGTAATGTGGTTGTGGTGCTCTTGAGGGTTGATGATGGTTCTATTGGGTAATTGTTATTAATTTGTTGTGTTAATTGTGTATATATTTTGTAAACAGGTGAAAATGCTTTGTCTCGTAGATATTAAATACGTAAAATTGCCATTGAAAAGAGAGAATAGAAATAGTGAAAACATGGAGTCAATGGATGATGAAGTTAGTTTTTTAGTTATTTGTATCATACAAAGTTCTTGTGAATTCTATTTATTTTTTATATTAATAGCATGTTGTATTATTCTTGTAGAATCATGGTCTTAATGTGATCGAAAATGTTGATGAAGTCATCCCATATATCGATAAAACCGAGCATTTTATAACCCATTTGATAATAATATGTCATTCACTTTTATACACTTACAATTTTCATTTCATAATGAGGAACCTAATACATTGTATCCATCCATTATTTAGATATTTGACAATTGAAAAGAATTAATCAAGTGGGTTAAATGTGTGGGCCGAATCATTGGTGTGATTGTCGTGATCGGTAGATCGGACGTCTCCAACCCTAAGAGAGCACCCCGTGCAATCCTTATATGTGAAAGAGGAGGGAAATACGATGGGCGCCCTCGTAAGAATGATAAGGGCAAACAGAAATGGCAAACGGGTATAAAGTAATGTCAATGTTCATTCAAATTACATGTTGCCAAAGTGGGTGGAAAGTGGACACTAAATGTGTTGTGTGGGCAACACAACCATTCATTGATAATGAACTTTGAGGGGCACTCTTTTGCTGGAAAATTGCTTGATGATGAAGTTGAGATATTTGTAAGGAATGTCCAAAAGTGGCATGCGCCCACGCAACATTCTAACTCACTTGAAAATAAATGACCTCTTGAATGTAAGTACAAAAAGAAACATATATAATGTTCGGAAGAAGATGAGAATATTAGAGACGGGGGACGCACTATGCTGCAACAGTTGATGAAATTAGTGTACGAGCATGAGTATATTGAGCATCACCATATTGATTCAGAATCTGATATTCTATTGGAGTGTATTCTTTATTCATTACACATCAATGAATATGGTCAAGATTTTCCCCATTTGTTTCATGATGGATTGCACATATAAAATCAATAAGTACCGATTGCCCCTATTGGAGATCGTTGGCGTCACATCAATAGGGAAGACCTTTGCTATAGCGTTTGCACAACTCTAATCTATAATCATTTTGATTTATTTTTAAAATAATATATGAATATATAATTTCAAAAAAGATGAAATCTATCTATTACACTAACTAGAAAGAGTTTTTTCCAATTTGTTTCTTTATAATATTTTCGTTTTCGATTTAACCCTTATTTTTTTGTAATAACTGAATATCATTATTGAATTTTGGTTCTAGATTTGGGTAAGAAAGGAAAAAATATTTTTAAACTAGAAAGTCTATCCATATTCTATTCAAAATTTCAATATCAATATATTTAAAGGATAATGTTGAATATTCATCAAATCTATCTTATTAAATTTATAGAAATATTTGTCAAGTTCAAAATAACAATAAACTCAATAATTTGGTTGGGATACTTTATAAATTTGACATTTAAATGTAATTTATATCTTTATAATTAATTTATCTATATATATAATATGGAATGTTGTACCACATGCTTTAGCATATGCATAAAATTCATTCTTATGTTAATTAAACAATTATTTTTCCTAATGTTATATTTTATAAATTTTATATATTATCAGATTCTCTTACAAATTAATTAATAAAATTAATTAAAAGAATCTATATTACATATTCACCAAATATCATTAAATTTTAGAAAATTTATAGTTTTATTCACAATCTAAATAATGTTTAGATAACTATCATTATAAAAAAAATGAGTATATTAATTTTTATTTTTTATTTTATTGGTTGATTGTTGTTGGAAATTTATTAATATATCATATTTATTTAGTGGGTTATAGAAATATTGGCAGAGTTCATTTATTTTATTCTATTTTTTTATATTTTATTACTAAAAGGAATTCATTCGGATTAAAGGGTTTGAATATTGTATTATTTTTGTTGGTGGATTTTTCTTAGAGATTTATTAACATATCATCTTATTTATTAAGTTTTCAAGAAATTAATTTCAGATCCTTAAGGGAATCCTTGAATTATTTTTTGGTCCCTGGAACATGTGGATTTATTTTTAGATCTACATACTCTATTGTTTATTATTTTCATATCTTTTTAAATAACAACAGTTAAGTCCGCTGTTAACATTTTCAATTTTACCCCTCCCTTTCAACAATTGTGAACATTGTTGATAGATCTGAATACACTGTTAACCGTTCTAGTTATATTATTAAAATGAGAGGGAGAGAGTAGCAAGAGGAAGAGACTGATCGAAGGGAGGAGGTGATGGTAGAGAAGGGTGACAGGAGACTATGCACGGAGAGGAGAGGCTGCCATTGGTGTAAATGGGAGAGAGAGGGACACAAATAAAAGATTAAGATAGGAATAAAAGTGAAATGAAATGGGTAAAAGATAACACTCATGGGATAGAAAAGACCCATAAATAATACCTCAATTAATCAGGGGATCTAAAAATAATTCTAGATGTTTTAAGGACTTATACATAATTCAGGGATTCTCTGGAGACTTAAAATTAATTTTCTCAATTTTTTTTTTCATGCACACCGTGCGTGCGTCGATGAACACTACTAGCATATAATCTAGCTAATTGTGTGAACCCAGTTTTAGAAAATATGAATAATGTACCCTTCAGGGAGTTATGAATATGAATAATGTGCATCTTCCACGCAGGGTTTGCAGACGTATACTGTACCCTTCAGGGGGTTATGTGCAAAAAAAAAAAACACAGAAAAAGCCAAGATGGGTCTCCATCAGCCTTATTGGGCATGTTGATTTTTGCTCTGAAACCTCCGCCGACTGTCACGCACCGAGCGTCCGAAGAGGTTCGTTCATTTTTTTTTCTCTTCTGAAAAAATTAAACTTTCATTTCAACAGATCCAGTTTAACGTATGTTTGATTTCACTTTTGATCTCAAAAGGGCAATAAAAAAGCAAATCTTTAGTTCTATATGTTACCAATTGATGATTATCGGAGAATGTCAATATTGAGGAAAAAAACTGGACTGTAAAAGTGAGTGAATTCTATGAATGGAACAATAAAAACCCGATTTTGATTTGTGTGGTTTCAGCGATTCAAATAGAGTAACCGAAAATGCCGGCGACTGCGACGGTTATCGGAGCCCTCCTGGGCCTGGGAACCCAGATGTACTCAAACGCCCTTCGCAGGCTCCCATATATGAGACGTCAGTATCTTCTTCTCCTTCTTCTTCATCAATCAGCTTTTGTGATCTTTGTTACTGTTTTTTTTTTAATTGTTCGGGTAGGAAGAACATCATGTATTTCTCATACGAATTTGGGGAAATTTTTTTTATGTATTTCTTTCATAATTTGGTAGTGTAGGGTAGGCTTTTGAGACTACGAAAGGAGGATTACATCAGACAATTTTTGTTACAGTTATATATTATATTTTTTGCAGACCCGTGGGAGCATGTGTTGGGGATGGGACTCGGGGCATTATTCGCGAACCAGCTGGCAAATTGGGATGCTCAGCTCAAGGAGGACCTCGATAAGATGATCGAGAAGGCTAAGGCTGCCAACGAGCGTCGATACTTCGGTATAACTTTCTTTCTCTATCTCTTCTGGAAATTGATTGTTTTTGAAATGTTAAATAACATTTCCTAGGGTTCTTTTTTTTTGTTGCTTTTATTATGTGTTCTTGTCCACATTTCATGTTATATATTTTATTCGTCCAGTGTAAATCCGGTAAACAGGCATGCTTGAGTGTGATTCAAAAGTAGCCTCATCCTACCCCAACAGAAGTTAAGCCAACCCTCTCGAGTTGCAAGCGTAGAAGTGATGATCGTATTTAATGCTTTTGCCTTGGCGCTTGTAAGGACATTGTTGGAGTCTCTGTGATGTTTGTAAATAATAAACTGTTTTTTTTAACAAGAAATGGCCCTTACTTTAGGATTTCTTTAGTGGTGGTCAAGTCGTGGTGATTTCTTAGAAATCATAGATGTTTGGGGGTTGTTTTGAAACCTATCAGAGATGTTTACTTTACTATCAGAATAATGATAGTTCATTGGATCTCTTGTTACGATTTGAGGATTTTGGGAACCGATAAATCTAGAGAATAATCGAACAAACACAAAGAATTTACGTGGTTCGGCAAACCTTGCCTACGTCCATAGATCACACCAGAGATCAATCCACTATCTTCGAGAAGTTTTTACAATGACCACAACAAAAATAAAAACCCCCGTCCGATTCCAAGGAGCACCAACAATACTATGCGCATAAGATCAGGCTCCATAATATAACATCTCTCACTTGAGTTGGATCTTAACTAGTAAATTGGTATTGCAATTGTAAAGGTATAGTATTGTTGGTGTACTTTGATGAGTTACTATTGAGAAGGGCAGAATAACTTAGACGCGTTACCAACATGTGATAGTTCTTCCATATTTCATACAAAAGAAACAAGAGTGCGAAAGGTGGGGTTAAATCTCCTTCCTGTATTTTTGGAGTTCACATCTTTTAATAACATCAGTGATGGTGAGCTCCCACCGTTAGTAAAAAAAAAATCTGTGCTGGAGAATCTGAACTACAATATGAAAATACGTTTTCCATGGGAAATCGATGCATGTGGAGAATACATGGGATGAGATGCTAGGAAACCTTGGGACATGGGGGAAGCACAATGTGTGCGAAAAAAATATTACACTAAATAGGAATTGGAATTTCATCATACATTAGTCATCTGGGTGAGTTCTCTCTATTGGTATGTTGTTTTCAATTTAACACAATTTGGTGCGCATCACCCCCTTCATAAAAAATACTTAGATGCTTTGGGTATTGGTGATCCTGCCTCTGTGACATGCTCCAATATGGAGTCAATTAGAAATAATTTTATTGAGATGGGCAATTTGGGTAATATTTTGATAGAGGCTTATGGAAAGACACACAATACAAGCCAAAACAGGAATGAAATATAGAAACACATGTTGTTATTATACATGGGGGAAAGAAGAGCAAACATTAGTTAAAGAAGTTTGTAATCCATTCATTAAATATGTTTTAATTTTCCCTCATTTTGATGATTGTTTATTCAAGGTTTGTTTTGTCAGGGACGACAATGGCCTTTGGAAGTGAAATTTTGGGCACAAGTTGCCCACTTACATATGTTTAGATATGTTTTCCTTTTGATGGTTGGTTGTCCACCAAATGTTATTAAAGTTTACATCAGAAAACCAATGCTTTTGCTTGCTAGAAGGCTTGAAAGTTGTAACTATCATATTATACTAGTCGAACAATTAATGAGTATACTTATTGTATGGTCTTGCATGAATTGTTGATGAGTTTCATATTGTGCCTTTTCTATATAATAAAATGTTATGTTTCTTTACATTGTGATGCAAGGTTCTTATGCATAGAATTTAGTTTTTATTGTTATGGAAAAAAAGAAAAATTATTGAATCAATTTTTCATTTTGGGCCAAGAATTATGCAGTCCTGTTTTTATCCTCTCTAATTATAATTTTTCCCCACATTTAACTATTACCCATCTGAACTTTAGTTATGTTTTATCCTCCTCGAGCCAATCTGAATTTTATACTTTTTTTATTATTATCTAGAAGCTGTCCATTATGCTGGCATATGCAAAGTATAACACTTTTTAGCACCATGTCTTGTAATCTTGCCTTTCTTTAATTCTCCACAGCTCATTTTGATCGTAAATTCTATTGGCTCAACTCTAAACTATGGATGCTTTTCTATATGATCATGTGGACTTGCTTAAGTTTGTTTTTTTGTGCTTGGTAAGTGAGAATATATATTGCAATGGGAAATTCAAATGTACAAGAGAGAGGATAAAACGGAAGAAGATCCGTTAACATTCACAAAGGAAAGAAGGAGCTAGAATTAAAGCCTATAACCTCAGATAATGAAACAGAGTGACACATAGGCTGGTCCATTAGCCCTGTTCGAGCAACTTGTGCCCTGCTTTGTCTTCTCAGAGGAGAGTACTGAGATCTTCCCAAAAAAGTGGTAGAGCAAAGGAGGTTTGTCCCATGGTAGACTGATGAGATGCAAGAAGGTCAGCAGCACGACTGCCCTCCCTGTAGACAGGAGAGATGTGCCAAGAAGAAAGGTGCTTTGAAAGCTGCTGAAGAGTGTGAAGGTTGTGAATGGCAGTCCACGGAATCATCCCACGGCCGTTGGACACTTGACCATGCCACGACAGTGGTTGAGTTCGTCTCACTCCATACATGAGAAGCACCAACCTGGATAGCTAGCTGTAGGCCTGCAACCACCCCTTTCAGCACTAGAATGTTGATGGAGCAAGCCCTTATTCTAGCCGACATTGCGATCAGTCCATCTCCTTTGGAGTCCCTGACAAGAGCACCAAACCTGTTTCTCATCGGAAAGTGACCCATCCGAATTTGCTTTAAACCATCCCCTATCCCGTAGAGTCCAGCTAACCCACCTAGGAACAATTTTCTTGACTTGATAAGAGATGTCGAAGGAGCTTTGTATTTTGGGTGCAAGGGGGGAATTGGGGTCCAAAACAAAAAGTTTTTGAATCTTTGGGTGGTTGCGTGAATGACTCGATGAAAGATTTGTGTCCTCGAAGTGGATCTAAACACTCTTTTCATTTCATTCCTTCCATATCAACCATATAACTTGTGAGAGGAGAAAGTGAAGCACCTTACCTTCCGAGTCAGATTTGGCTAGCCCATGAACCATATGAAGTGGTCAGCAAGCTTTGGAATTCTGCATCTTTGAAGGCCAAGGGATTTGAGGATGGCGTTCCACACTTATGCTGAGAAGGAGCAATGGAAGAAGAGATGTTTTGCAGATTCCTTCAAAAGGTTACATAAGCCCCAAGACCCATTAGAAGAGAGTCTATGGGATAGTAAGTGAGCTCTAGTTGGTAGCTTGTTTAGGGCCGCCTGCCAACAAAGGAATGAATGCTTCGGGACTTGAATTGGAAGCCACAAGTGGTTCGACCAAGGGGTGTTCGGGAGCTGCGGTCTGAATTTGTTTGCCAATTTTGTGCCCCTTCCAAATAAGCAGATCTGGACCGACACTACCAACCTCAAGGTCTGGAACGAGGTCCCAAATGTGATCAAAGTTGTGAGGCCAATGCACCGTTTTAGAATGAACAATAGTCAATTTGCTCGTGCCCCTATCATGTGGAGAACATCGCGAGCTCAAAGTGAAGGGCAATGGTGGTCGCATTGGCGTTCGATCCGCTGAACCTCTGCAGTGTTGCAGCGATTCTTGGAGACCTGCGCCTGATAGCATAACTGAGGATTGTTACAAACTTACAATAATGGAATCTTAGGCTATTCTCCTGATTGATATATGAGATTAAGGTATATATCCTTAATCTACTAAGATTGTTAAGATAAATCATTGTGTTATGCTAGCTTTATAATTAATTGTACTGAGGATGTATAGTAATAGTTCTTGTTCACCACTGGCTTGTTTTATGTTATCATTCTTGGACAAAGAACAGATGTGTTCTTTCAATTAGTTGTATTATCAAGAAATTTGAGAGGAACACACCAATTTTTAAATGTTTATCAAGTATTAACAATATTGTTTTGTGACTATATATGTATGTCACATGATAGATTTTTTGGAATACACCCCTCCCATGCCATAGGTCGGTTCCTAGCTAGCTCCACCCAAATGAGCATGATATACACATCTCATTTTCTCTATGTCCTAACACGTCTCTCATCACTTCTATTTCTATATACACTAGGTCCCATCGATCACATATGACATAGTCATAAGAACTCGTAGTTCATTACATGTTAATTACACTTACAGCTTGACTCTTGCATATCCCTATTACATTAATTACATCTCGATGTCTGACATTAATTTTATGATAAGAATAGACTTAATTTCTCTAGATATATAGAACCACATCAAATGTATTAGAACTGCATCACATTAACTGTCACACCCTAAAGCTCATGGCACGTGGAGGGGACACGTGCCGGGCATGTTTGTGTGCAAGTGCGCAATGGCTTGCGGACATGCCAAGATGAGCGGGATGCGTATGTGGCTTGGAGACATGTAGGGATGGCTGGAACGGACCCTAGTCATACACGGAGGCATGACCGAGAAGCGTGATCCAAATGAGCCGGCACCACGGGCGCAATGACGTGGGCTTGCCAGGCAACTAGGCTGAGAGCTTCGGAAGCCCTGACCGGGAGTGTTAGGCAATTCATCCGGGAATAGTGGATAACTCGACCAGGAGCGTCGAGAACCTCGACTGGGAGTGTCGGGTAACATGGTTGGAGTGCCAGACATCTTGTCCGGGCAAACTTGTGGGATCTACCGGACGGACTCGGGGGACATGGACACAAAGAAGGGATCTGACCTTGCAAGGAACGTGGGGGAGATGCGTGGTGGTTGACACATACATGGGAAACGGATGTGGGCAAACACTAGGGCGCATGAACCAGACGTGGGTAAACACGAGGGCGCATGAACCAGACGTGGGCAAGGACTGGACTGCATAAGCCAGACGTAGGCACATGGGGGGGGGGGGGACGTGCAGGAGTGATGTGCAATGATCACTCCATTCAAAGGGGAATCCGCACAGTACGTGGCGGAGAACCAGTGGGCATCCGGGCAGGGTGACCGGATGCACTCAAGGTGTGCACCAGGTGCATGAATGCACGATGGCTCATGGGCACAACCAGAATGTGCGGGAACGTGGGCGACATGGTACAGGGCGTGACGTAGCACACGCGGGCTCACCACGAATGCGGGCAGTTGCAAGGGATGCGAGGGTGGGTAGTTAGACGCGTCGGTTACGCGGTCTAATGCGCCACGAGGGCAGACGGTTGCACTGGACGTGGAAGTGGGTGAGATGCGCGCATGGGCAACAGCGTGGCATGCACCATCCACACTGGCCAGACCACTTAGCACGTGAGCGAGAACAAGCGGAGTCTTGAGCGCGTGAAGCAGGATCGTGGGCAACTCGTGGGGCGACATGGCACGCGATGCACGCAAAGTGGGCAAGGTGTGGTCTGTTATGTAACTGCCACAACTATGGGCAGAGTGTGTCAGTTATGTAACTGTTGTAACTAACCCATGATAGGGAACATGGGAAGTTGCTAGCAAGTGAGCTCCTGCGTGGGCTAAGTTTTGTAACTGTAGACTGAGGTAGTCTATATAAGGGTGTAAGTGTGATCCTTTTGGACACACAAGTCCTTGAAGCATTTCCTTTATATTCTGGGAGTTGAATAAAAAGGTTGGGAAGAGAGTTTCCTGTAAATCTGTGGGTGTCTAAGGTTTGTGTCGAGGCTGACTGGTGTGGGCATCGGTGCTGCACGGGAAAAATTTCTAGTCCGGAAACTGACCCCGTGACATTAACCATGATACAAGTCTTGTACTCAATATTGGTCTGATCATCACATATGATAGGGGCATGAGCAAATGGCTATTGTTCATTCTGAAACTGAAGGGGAAATGAGAGAGGTGATATAGTGTTACAGGTGGCGGTAAGGCTCCCGACTCCGATGGCTTCCAATTAAAATTTTTCCAAGCTTTTTTGGGGAGTAGTCAAGGATAATATGGTGGAGGTGATGGAAAACTTGTCCGACGGCAGGCAAGGACATTCACAGCGAGACTTTGCTGAGGACACTTAACTGCATTTATGTACCCAAGGTCGATTTTCGAAAGACACCTACAAGGTATTTCAGATTTTTTGTTCTCATAAAAAACATTTTAACCCCAAAATGGAGTCCTCACAGAGACCTCTTCAATGGAAAGAAACCCCTAAAAGGGGATTGAGAACCCTAGAGTACAGGACATTAAAGGTCATTGAGCGCAACATTTGGCTTGAGCAGAAGAATGTCTGGGAGCAGAAGATCGTCTGATGGGAAGAGGCAGAAGGGAGGCAATTTTGGGAGCTACAGGGACGTGCTGTGAAGGGGCTCTGAAGGGGATGGTGGCTTACCTATGGAGGAGGCAATGGAGAGGGGATGGACGATACGAAGAAACATTAGGGGGGGTCCAATGTTATGTTTGGGGCATGCTTCAGGAATCCCCAGACCAATCATCGGTGTAAAGATTGCCCATGAGCCAATGGTGTGCCTGAGATGCAAAGTTGTTGGGCATAAGGGGGCCCATCTGTCCGAGCACAGGAAGGGCAAGAGTGGTGTTTCCTCCCTTTGACCTGAGGCACACTCTCAAGGAGGAGAGGAAGGGAGAAGCGAAGGTGATGGAGGGTAATGTTTCTTCTGCTGTCAGAACTTGTGGGAAGCAACAAATCCAACAATGGTGAGTGATGGATCATCAGAGCACCTGTTCATCTACTGTCATTTCTCATCTCGTGATCAGATACGAAGAAATGAAAAAAACCTAAGGGGAAAAAAGGAATGTGTTAAAAGAAAAGGTCTCTTAGATTTTTTGCCCATGCTGTTTGCTGGGCCATTTGGTTATCCAGAAATGATATGTTTAAAGGGTCCTCTCTGTACATGGAAAACACTTGGAAGTCTGTAATCAGATCATTAGAAGTTGGGGTATTACCTGTGTGGGGGAAGATTTTGTATTATTCGCCAGGGAGGGTAAGCCATTGGTAGAGCCTTCTTGGTATTATACTATTATGAAACTATTCCCCTTTTCTGTATTACTTATAGTCTAGCAGACACCTCATCTTCTAGGTGCCTTTTTTAGTTTATCATTGATCTAATAACGTCTTGGTTGATACTCCTGCATTTACATAATAATGTCCTGATTCTGTATTATGAAATGGGATATGCTTCATTCTTTCTAAAACTGCTATCGATCGGATGTATGTTTCATCCAAAATTTTGTGAACAACAATTTTTCAGTACTTCATGAAAGTGGTCTGTCGTTGGGGACTTAAGCCGGATGCTAATCCTAACCTACATATCATTCATCATTGTATGAAGGCGGAGTTTATTTGTTTTCTTTTTTTCTCTGTATTCCTGCTATGGCAGTGACTTTTTGGACTTTTAAAATGCAGTGCCCACTACTCTTTAATGTATGAATTGATTGACAAATACCAATTCCCTAAATCTTGATTTGATCTCTGAACTCATTTGCTTGACATGTACCACCTCACATATTCTTCTATTGTTCCTCTTTATTCAACCCAGGAGTAAGAGTTTTATTTCTTTTTTATACTTATTTATATTCTAAGTATTGTCTTGTTGTTTGTTTAATTGCAGATGTGGATGATGAATAACATGTTATTTGCTGGAGCACATCTTATTTAACGGTACATATGTCCCGCTTGTTGTTGTGTAATGCTCATCAACTTATTTTAATTGATCAGAATTGTGAAATACAATGAGCTTCATTTATGTATGAGTTTTGAGATCCTGATCCAGTGAAATTTTCAATATGTAGGGTTTCGAGATTGTACGCTTTACAATAAGATGAACTATAGACATGTTGCATCAAAACTAGGTTCTCCTTCCACTCTCCCAATTTTTTTTTTTTTTTGGCCTGCGTTTCATCATCTGAGAGGTTCTTAATTAAGCTTGTCAATTATCTTGACTGAAAAATAAGAAATTATCTAGTGTTTCAATAATCGAACCGTGGATATGGATATCAATCTATCTATATATCAACTGGAAGTGTTTAAGTTTTTCAACTTTGTTTCTTTGTAGCATTGTCTTTTCTGATTTTACCCTTAATTTTTTATATGATAATTATTTTTTGCATTAAGGGCAAAAATGAAAAAAAATAAAATATAGGATGATATGAGACATTATCAAATCTATCTTTTTCAAATATATTTTTTTCAAATCTACAAATCCTTAATTTCATTTCATTTGTAACATTTTCATTTTTAATTTTATCATTAGTTATTTATGATTTTTTATTTTTTATTAAGGGTAAAAATAGTAAAAAAATATTTTTTAATATTTTAAAAGATAATGTCAGATATTCATCAAATATATCTTTTTTTAATATGAATGAATGGTGGTGATTGTGCCACATCATCATTTTTTTGTTATTGTTTTTTTTATTAGATTTAGATTGAGAGAATCATGGAGTATAGATGATAAGTAACTAATTTCGGGTTAAATATGAGTTTTGATCTCACTTTTCATTGTGAAATAATAATTTTTTAGAAAAATCTATTTCACAATCATAAGTATAATCATAAGTATATATTGCAAAGAGCTTTCTAATGAGCTATTGATCACCCTTGTCAAGAAGACCACGTGGCCGCAACATTAACCCTCATTGGAGTTATATTTGAAAAGTTATTTTTAAAGAATTTCAGAAATAATTTAATTCATGATTTTTTTAATCCATATATAACTTGGATAATATCATCAATATCCAACAAATCTTAATTTTTTTTATAGCATATATACCGTTAAAAATCATATTTTAGCAAAATATCATTGATGATTTATTAATGCTAATAATATCATTAAAAAAGTTTTAAATTGTATATGTCAATTGTTTTTTTTATCTATTCAAGAGATATGTTAGTTTCAGAGTTTTAAATGGGGTATTTTTACAATATAAGGTTGATTGAGGGGTATATATGTAAAAAAATATTTTTAGTGATAGCATATCTCCTTTATTTTCATAATAAATTTTACAAACGATTTATTTAATTATTATTAAAATTTTCATTATATTATTTTTGTATATATAACATGGTATATTATATCACATATAAATGGATTGAAAAAAAAATTGAGAGTATTGGCTGTGGGTAGTTTTTTTAAATTTGTTTTTTTTAGTTTACACGTACATTGTGCATGGGAGAAGACAAGTGTATCCTATTTGTAAAGAATATCCAAATCTGACGTGTTTTAAAATTGTATAAGTTTGTATTTCATATAGTTCAAATTCAATAATCGATACATCATAATTTTAAATTTTAAATATCTATTTTATTGCCTTTATATGATCTTTGAAAACGACGAGAATTCTTAGTTTCAATTTTTTCTCTCACCACTCCAATGTTTTATTTGATCACCGAAATTCCGGTCCATATTTACACACGTAAAATGTCTAAGGGTGCGTTTGGAAACACATATTGAAAATTAGTTTTTGGAATAAAACTTATTTTTAAGATGATTTTAGACCTTGATTTTTTTAGGATGTTTTTTTTTTAATTCAGAAATCAATATTTGAAAGGAATTTAATGTTTGATAGAGAAAATTATTTTTCAATTCAAAAAATCGATTCCGATAAAAAATCGTAATTTTTGAGCTTTTAAAAACACGGATTTCGAAAGAAAAATTAAAAGGAATCTATCTTTTGATTCTGCTGGAATCCGTCCCGTTTAGCTGTACGATTTTGGGATTTCAGATTTTCAAAAAGCGGAATCCGACCAAATCGTGCAACCAAACATACCCTAAAAATATCCTTATTCGCTTTTCAAGTATGAAAATATTGGAATTGAAATATTAATACTGTTTTTCAAATGATGTATGATGTTGCCTAGTCAGAAAAAGAATGATACATGATCGATACAAATATTAAATGTTAAATGTATTAGGGGTAATTTAGTCATTTCAATCTTTTATCCTTTTGTACTATAAATATTGAATACAAACCCTACTAATATTTTGGTTCATTTTCTTTAATTCCTAATTCTAACATGGTATCAGAGCCTCCACCTAAAATATCCTAGACCCATAAAAATTTCTCTCTTCCCGACTCTGATTGAGGAGTCTTCAATTGGAGCAGGGGAGTACTTTTGTTTGCGAGATCATCAACACTCCGTTGTCCATCACTATGTCCGCGCCCTTGTGCGCAAATCCGTACTCCCATGCCGCTGTTACTGTCCCCGCGCAGCCCCCATGTCCTTGCTGCTCCTCCCGTGCAAATCGTGTGCCACTCTCGTGCCTCCGCCTCACGCGCCTCCACGCAAGTCAGCGTGCACCACTGCACCCTCTGGGTGCCCTCGCACACCCTCCTTCACCCTCTGCGCCCCCCCCCCCCCCCGGCATGCCTCTGTGTAAGTCCGGGCGCACCACTAAGCAGCCCTCGCTCCATCCTGTGCCCTCGCGCGCCTTCATGCAAGTCTGCAGTTGCCATCATGCAATCCAACGCCCTCCGCACCCTTCCATGTGCCTCCACGCGTGCCTGCGCGATTAGTGTGATCGCGTCCACACCATACGTCCACACCATACGCACGTTAGCACACCTGCACGATCCGCGCACACGGCATCGTAATCTGCTCATGTGCCTGTCAGCTTGTGCCAGTTGTCCCAGGGCAACTGCTCTCAGGATCTGCCCTGCCAGCGCTCCCAGATCTCTCAAAATCTACCCTGCCAGCGCGTGCCAGCGCTTCTAGATCTCACGGATCTTCCCTGCAATTACGTGCCAGCGTATGCCAACCCCTGCCAACACTACCCCAGATCTTCCGGGACACCGCCCTAGATCTCCTGGGATGTGATCTGCATGATTACGAGACAATGCCTAGGATCTCCCGAGACAGTGCCCAGGATTCTCCGACAGTCACCTGCCACAGCCTCCATTGCCGACCACCGTTGCCGGCAACCATGCTTCGCTACCAGCTACCCATTATCGGCCACCTTGCACCTCAAGGACGCGCTGCCACTAGAGGTGGATCTAAGAAGTTATTTTTGGGTGGGCTAAACTAAATTGTTAGTAAAAAATGCTAAGTAAATTTTACATAAACAAATCAAGTATATACTCCACGTAAAGACATATAGAACCGTGTAATACACAAAACATCACCTATCATATATATATTAAGAGTCAATTTTATATATATCGTTTGATGTTCATTCTTATTCTACTTCACCTGAAGTATTGAGGAGTTCAATTCTACGTTCATTCCTCTACAGTCAGACAATAATTCTCTTCCCACGAAATATTACGCAATGAGAAATTCTCTTTCTAAATTATAGAATTATTAAATTAGTTCTAAAAGTGATTTTAGATTTTATGATATGATGATTATAAAAAACTAAATAAAGAATCTTATGAAATACATTTTTTTATAAAATATTGAATAAAATAAAAACTAGCTCCATGACCCCATTTTACTCATCCACACTATATACGCCACCTACGACATATTATTTTTAAACTGATGAATGAATGAAATAAAAAAATAAAACCCACTTAAGAAAAATTAAACCAATGAAAGAACAATTAAAAAAGAGGGATATTAACGATCTTTCAATCAAGATTCAAAGCCTAAAAAGAAACCAACAATGAAAGAGTATTTCAGGAAAAAGAAAAAATATTTCACATTAAAAAAAAAACAATTACAGAGTAGTTCATCGAAGAGATTCAAAGCCCACGGAGGATGACCAGTGGTGACACTGAGTATCGCTGGGACGTGATTTTCCATTTGGCATACATGGAATATGGAGATCTGGGTGAGGGAGGGACTGAGAATACTAATTTAGTCTGAAGTTGGGGTTTTGAGGTATTCTTTTTTAAATTTATTTTTGTTTGTGAAATCTGGCCCGGTCCACCCTAGCAATGGATCCGCCCATGTCTGCCACCACCGGCCGCCCATTGCAGCCACCGGCCTCCGCCTCTCGTCGCCGCTGGTCATTGCCTCTCGCCGTAGCCACCGTCTCTCTACCACCGCCGCCTCCTGCTTTTCAGCGTTTTCTACCTCTGGCCGCTACGGGCTCATCCAGATTCTGAACATAGTCATTTTGGTACTCATTTTACTCCGTTTTTCGTTCTCTACACATTTGTACGTTTATTGTTTTCATCCGAGATCTCTATATTTTTGTCATCTTCTTTATTTGGATTTCTCCGCGGTCTTCTGTGCCGCCTTCCTCTTTGTTTCAGGCACATGAATTGCTTCCTTGTCGATGTTGCTTGTCGACCGCCTTTTATTGCCGTCACTCGACTAGTGTGTGCTCTCTCTTTCCGCAGCATTGTTACCTCCACACATGTCTTCTTTATATGTGCTATTTTTCTTTTCGCAACATTGCTGCCTCCAAACATGTCTTTTTTTATAAGCGCTCTCTCTCTTTTCACAGTATTGTTGCCTCCGCATACGTCATGTGCGCTCTTTTTCGTTTTGTAGCATTGCTGCCTTTGCACACGTCTTCTTCAATATGTGCTCTTTCTCTTTCCACATTATTGATGCCTCCACACACGACTTGTTTATGTGCGCTCATTCTTTTCGTAGTATTGTTGTCTCCGCACACGTTTTCATTTATGCGCGTTTTTTCTCTTTCTACAGCATTGCTGCCTCCACACACGTATTCCTTTTTGTGCGCTCTTTGTCCTCTCTTTTTGTTCTCCGTGTTGTCACCGACTCGGCGATGATGTCACACCCTACCATGGGTTGATATTTTCCCTTAACAGACTTTCTTCCTTGCTTCATGCATTCACTGCATCCCTTTATTTGATGCTTTCGCACATCCTTGTGACTCCTTCAGTGCCTCTTCCTGACCTCTCGTCTATCACAATATTTCTACTCTCACTCACTTTAGTCTCTCTCCTTCCTATTTATTCCCTTTAGTTCACACTCCATCATCAATTTCTTTCTATCGGTTTTGCGTTCTTATGCATCCGTCGTGTTCCCGCTTTCTCAAACTCTTGGTTATTCATGAAGTTGTCAACACCAATACTTGATTGTGCAGTTCGATTTATATGTGATGCAGTTTGATTTTTACGTCGTCCAATTCGATACTGACCGAACTGACCAGATCCAGTCCTGATTGGATCTGGTCCCATGTATAGCCGCCCAATGCTACGCACTATTATTGAAGGAACATTTTCTTACACGGAACGGGACTAATGTATATATATAAATACCTGACACGCGACTCAAATAAAGCCATCAAATCCATTGAAATTAACCACACATTTTTTTTAATTATTACAGTGCTTCCTTTACATTACTGAATGAATCTCCCCAACACCCAGTGAACACAGCAAAGATGATGAGATCATCGAAATTACTCTAAAAAAAAATTATGCATCTTGTGATTACGCTTCTTTAATTTGGATCTAAAAATTATGCATTGAATAAAATTATAAGAATGGATGGTCACAGACAAGTTAGAGAATCAGATTGTCCAACTAGCGTTGGACTTAACCCGATCCTGATTATTTATGCATCTTTAATTTGGACCTAAAAATTATGCCTCAAGCTATTCATCGTCTAGTGATTAAGGTGCATGATTATGACATTTCATATCAAACAAATATCCCAATCCATGCTCTAGCTAGGAATCATCAAAGGAAAAGTTGTGGTCCAGAGAATTAGTGGCACATAAGATCAGCCGTTTAATAAACGTGAGGTATGGCATCAAGACTAGCCCTGTTAATTGAATTTTGGGAAAATTCCAAGCAACCCAATGTAAACGGTCTGAAATTCATATAACCCCCTGAATTTTTCTAAAGTCCATATAACCCTGTAAAAACATCTATGTAAATCTAAATAACCCTCTAAATTAAACTTTCGTTGTTAGATAAGAAATATTTAATGAATATTTCTTTTTGTTTACTGATTTAGCGTAGGGATTATGTTATTCTGCTGACCTGATCAATCTTCATGGATGCGGTATTTGCAGGCTCTAACACCACTGTTTATTTGTAAAGACTACTAAGATGTTGGACTTCAATGAGTCTGTTGATTCAAACGATGGAAATCTATGTATTTGCTAATACTCCTAGGATAACAAAAATACAATAGAGAAAATACATTTATATTATCAAAAGTCTATTTTTAATCATATGATTATAAAATCTATTTATAGAACAGATAATTTTAACAAACTAGGATTTCAACACATCTCTGAATCATCAAATCACAATTAAAACCTAACTAAATCTAAATTCAAAAATTCAAATTCAAATCTAGATCATGAAATAAGAAAATAAATCCTAACAATCTAAAAATCATTACTAAAAATGATCAAAATAATTTTCAACCATCGATTTGACCTCCACAACAATCTCAGATGGCAAGCCATCCAACCCTTTCTTCTGGTCCATCCGATCTGTGGCATCCATGAAGCTTGTAGTTATTGGTGCTGCATCACCCTGACTAAAAAACACAGTATATCAAAAAAAAATTAAAGCATGACCCATACATTTTTACAAAAAATAAATTCTAGTTTGTATGAATCTTGTACATCATTTTATTTTCAGCTACAAATACAAAATAGATACACAATATTGTACAATCATTTAAACTAAAATATTCTATATTATCTTATGCACTTCAAAAAAATTAATGGGATGAAAAATTTATAAAAATCCTAAAAAAATCTTTAAAAGTGGTTAACACTATTATTCAACCATAGGATGAGTGAAAGATGGATGCGAGAGAAACAGTGAGAGAGAAAAGGTTTTGAGGGGAGTGAGGGAGAGACAGACGTTAGAGAGAGAGAGAGTCTTGAAATTGAAATGTCTATGGTCATTGTGGTTGGAGAGATTTGGGAGGGGAGAAATTTAAGGATTGATTTGGAGAATATCAAACAAACTGAAAAAATGTGTTAAGAGGGACTAATTCACACTGAAAAAGTAACACATCTTACCGTCCATTTTATTAACTTTCACTGAACAAATGATTTTTGGGGACCCTAGCCCTTGGCAAATTGCCTTGGTGGCTTTGCCCCATTATGTAAAAAGTCTTGAGTTGAGACCAAATTAACATTTGACTGCTTTATCTCTTTATTGGCCACCAATGGCCCCCATCGGCCAACCACTCTGCATTGAAGCTTAGTGTATCATTTTTTCCTGTAAGAAAAACATGTCAATAATGACAACCTCACAAGATGGGGAAATTAAATTTGATGATGTTACTTCAGTTCAAGCATGGAAATGCCTATAAATACTACACCCATATTGAATCATGATCATATTAGAGTGAGAGTAATCTGCATTGTAATTAGAGTGACATGGCTTCAGTCCTACAATACCCACTCAATGGAAAAGTGAAGGTTGTTCACAACTCCCCAAGTAAAAGACAGTCAAAGCCCAGAGAGCTTAAAAGTTATTGGGGTGACTACTTCATTTCGCTCTCCCCGGTGAATTCAATACATGCTTCAATTATTGTTCAGTTTATTAATGAGAAAACTATTTTTTCTTTTTGTTTTGAAGGTTAATGATAGAGGATCACCTTAGTTTTATTCAAAAAAGGGAATGTATAATGAAACATACATAAGTAAAAGACACTCAAAACCCAAAGTGTTAAAGTAGAAGAAGTGTCTACTGGCAGTCCCAAGCCCGACAAACAGCTCAATGTAAAACTACTCCTCAATACATAGTGTACCACCATCGAAAGAAACTTGTCATGCTCCCACACAGTGTACCCCCCAATCCCGAATCAATTGTGTGGCCATGTCCCAGATATTCTCTTCATAAACTGCAGTCCTGTAGAACACCAAATGATTTCTAGCGATCCACAGTGCTCATATCATCACTGGAACAAGCGATTGGAAGATCTTAGCTATGGCACTTTTATCCCCCTCGCACAGAAACATCGGCCAGCCTTCCAAAGTCTCATCAAGAGATTGGCTGGCCCCCACTAAATCCAAGGCAACCTCCAAACGCTGCCACATCATTTGAGCCGATGAGAAAACTTTGCCCCAACGAGAAATCTTTATTAAAAGTCGATCACTTTATAAGGGTTGACCAGAAGAGGTTACACATGATAAGTCCAGAAGAAAATGATTACAAGGAAACATGGGAATGAACACAGTGAAATTAAGCTAGGTGGTTCTCATCATGATTAACTCCCAAACTCTGAAGGGTGTGTTTTGTGTATGATATATGGAAAGTGAGATAAAGTTAAAGATTTTTATTTGATCATTCAAAAATCTAGTATTTGTGTTAAAAAAAGAAGAAAAAAAAATTTCATCACTTTTCCTCTCTTATTTTGTCTTATTAGGAAATAAGAGGAAAAATATTTTATTTTTTCTCATTTTCTATTTGACTAAAATTCTCTCACTATATTTCATTTTTCTTTCAAAATTGTGCACAGATATCTCTTCCATATATGTTCTCCACATCACTCCTTTTCAATCACCATCATTAGCACAGAGTGAATTTTGGTTCATAGTTGAATAGATTACAAGGTCTATTTATCCAACGAGGATACACCAGCAACAATCACATGTTAATTGAAATTGATTACAATATTATTCATGCATAAGATTAATTCATCAGTTGAAAAGAGAGTTCTAGAATTGAAGACAGAAGTGAAGAAGATGATCCAACAAGCCCATGACCATGAATCCCTCCAGATGATGAATTTGATTGACACAATCCAGTGTCTTGGTATGGGGTATGACTTTATGGAAGAGATTGATGCCGCCCTGAAACAAATCAATGGTGCTTGTATTGATGATGATCATTTGCATGCATTCGCCCTCTAGTTTAACCTACTAAGGCAATGGGTATACAACATGCCACCTGATAAGCGTCAATCAGACAGATACAGACCAGATACTTTAATATCCATATCACTATTCTATTTTATCCTCATTTATTTCACCTCTAATTCTCCAATCAAACATGAGCTTAATACACGGGATAAGTTTGACTATTTTTCTTAAAACTGTGGGCATAGATCTTTTATCTTCGCACGCAGACATATTGTACCCACTTGTGAATATGTCACGCTCCACGCGACCCACATGAGGATGTATAGTGTTTCCTACATGAACTTCATATGACAAACAGAGGATCCCAACTAGCCCCTTCTATGGGTCATATGTCATAACCTATGTTCCAAATTGATTTGATTGATGGAAAATGATATATATATATTGATTTGATTTGATTTAAATATATATTTGTCAAATTATATACATTATAAAAAAACAAAATTTTTATCTAGACTAGTCAATACACCGTAATGAAGAAACTCCCATGTAAATGAAGGGTAATTAACACTTTTAATCCCAGAAAAATGAATATTTGTAAAAAAAAGTCCAGTCCATTGAGTATTAACAAAAATTAGTCCAGTTGACCCGGTCAACGCTGCCACGTCAGCGCTGCCCATTTTTTTTAAAGTTTATACAGGAGGGCATATATACGCCGTCTCCCGTATAAACATAATTAACAAGGGAGACAGCGTATATATACATCGTCTCCCGTGTAAAATTTGGGCAGGGGGCAAAATGTAAAGGAGACGACTTGTATATATGCCGTCTCCAGTGCAAACATACAAAAAAACAGATGAAGACTTTTTAATTTTTCGAGAGCGTCGTAATTTCAGATGGTCATAACTTTCAAACCGTATATCAGAATCGCTATTATAATATGTCTACGTGTTCGTATTAGCGAGCCCTACAGAAGAAGTCACTATGCCATTACATCATTTTTCAGAGCGTTCTGAAATCATCTTGAGGGTCAAATCGACCGTTGAATATCTTTGCTTTGTCATTTCTTGTAAAAAAATGGTTGTGTTGAAATCAAAGTTGAGGAAAACGGTCAATATCTTGTGTGTAAGTTTACATTTGAAATCCTCTCGTGTTTCAAACTCGTTTTCAAAATTGAGAAGGTTTGACTACTAAATAAATGATGTGTTTCAACAAAAACAGGAAAAAAAATCCTTTTTAAAAGTTTATACGGGAGATGGTATATATACACGCCGTCTCCTTTACATTTTGTCCCCTGTCAAAATTTTACACGGGCGCCGTCTCCCTTGTTAATTATGTTTATACGGGAGACGGGGTGTGTATATATGCCGTCTCCCGTATAAACTTTAAAAAAAAAACGGTCAGCGCTGACTGGGTCAACGGAGCTAGTTTTTGCTAATATTCAACGAGCGGTGCTATTTTTGTAAATATTCATTTTCTTGGTGTTAAAAGTGCTAATTATTCATAAATGAATGTATGTATATATACACCCTCAAAAAATAAGTTAACATGATTAGCGTGTCATTTTTTGTGAAAGAGAAATAAGAGCATCTCCAATGGACATGTTAACTCACTAGTTAGTGTCATATTTTTATAAAAGATGTAAAAATGGTGCTCCAATGGAAGTGTTAAGGGTATGTTAAATGTGGGTCCCACTTGTCATATATTAGTTTTCATGTTAATTTTAGCTAGTGCTTTAGCCAACCAAATGTGGTTCCCACCATTTAAAATATTCAAAAAAATATTATTTTGGGTGGGTGGAGAGCTTTGAGTGGGTGGAAAGATGGACTCACTATTGTTTTAACTAGTTATTTAGCTAGTCCATTGGAGCAACAACCACCAACTAAATGAGAATGTAGTAAATGATGGTCTAGTTGATGGATAAAGTGCTGACATGTCACTTTAACATCTTAGTTAGTTAACATGTCCATTGGAGATGCTCTAAGTCAATAATGACAACCACACAAGATGGGCAAATTAAGTTTGGTGTTAAGGTTTTGAGAAATTATTAACTTAATTTTAGAAGATAAAAAATTCATTAATTTTGTTCATATTTACATTTATTAAAATTGGGATAAAAAATGAGGATAAATGTTATGCCAACATTTAGGTGGAACAAAATATCTTCATTTTCATTTCAAAATTAGAAAAATTATCCGTAGTTTATCTCAATTATTTTTCATACAAAACAAGAATAAACTGTCATCTCATTCACTTATCCTCATAATTAACCATTATCCTAACCGTTTCCCTTACCAAACCAGCCTGATATCATGATTAAACTCCCAATTCTATTGAATGCTAGAATTCTCTTCCATTTTGTTCACCACGTTACTCCTTTTCAATCACCATCATTAGCACATAGAGTGAATTTAAAATCCTGCTCGAGTTCTTCTCGTCTCGCTCAATTTTGGATCATAATTAAATAGATAAGGTGCAATTCAGGTGGGTTGGATCGGATTGGAGTTTAATCTGAACTCAATCTAAAATTGGAGAAAGTCAATCCAAACCCAACTTAACCCGACTTTCGGGTTTGAGAAGCTCAACACAAACACAAACCCAACCCGTCGGAGTTTGTTTGGGTTGGGCTTAGGTTGTGTTCTGGTTTGACTTGAAAAATATATTATTTTAAACTATTATAATTTTGCAAGAGTTAATTCACCGCACAACAAAAATAAAATATATGAAAATGATGAACATTTTTATTTGGAGAATAAATATATGAAAACTATAAAAGTGAAATATTCTAGATACAAATAAATTGTATAATTCAAATTTTATCATACAAATTAAAAAAATTATAATTTTACTTAGAATATTTTACTTAAATTTGAAAACATCAGGTTTGGGTTAGTTCGGATTACTTGAACGTTTAACTCAAATCCAACCTAAATTAGGTTCGGGTTGCCCGAATTGAACCCGAAAACTAAAACTCTAACCCAAATCAGTCCAAATTTCGAATTAGGTCGAGTTCAACTAGTCCAAGTTGTACCCTATGAATGAATCACAGGGTTTATTTATCGAACGAGGATACACCAGCAACGATCACATGTTTGATTGGAACTGATTATAATATTCATGCAGAAGATTGATTCAGCGGTTGAAAAGAGAGTTGAGGAAATCAAGAAGATGATACCCCTCATGATGATGATGAATTTGATTGACACAATTCAGCGTCTTGGTATGGGGTACGACTTTAAGGAAGCGATTGATGCAGCCCTGAAACAAATCAGTGGTGCTTGTATTGATGATGATGATGATGATGATTTGCATGCATTCGCCCTCCGGTTTTGCCTACTGAGGCAATGGGGATACTACATGCCACGGGGATACTACATGCCACGGGGATACTACATGCCACGGGGATACTACATGCCACCTGGTGAGTATTTCAAGTATAATAAGCTCGAAAGCGAGTTTGAAAAAGGCTTTTCAATTAAAATATTTTTTGAAATTAGATTCATGAAAAACATTAGATTTCAAATGTTTTTCCAAATGCTACAATATATCTCATAATGTTAACAAAAAGCTCAATTAATCACATCAATTGCTGAAACAGATGGCTTCCACAAGTTCACAAACGAGCATGGGAAGTTCAAGGAGAGCCTGAGAAGTGATGCAAGGGGTTTGTTGAGTTTATATGAGGCAGCTCACCATGGATTGCCTGGAGAGGACATACTAGATGAGGCCATTTCTTTTACAGTGCACCACTTATCATTGATTAAGAACCAGGTCAAGTGTTTCGTTAGCGATGGATATAGAGCGAGCATTGTATATACCCCTCCGAAAGGGAATGGAGAGACTCCAAGCAAGGCAATACGTCTCCACATACGAGAATGATGAGCAGCGGAGCGATGTGATATTAGAACTTTCAAAGCTCGAGTACAATCGGGTCCAGTGGTTGCTCCAAACTGAACTCAAGACTATTTCTGTGTGAGTTTCTAAGGGTAATTAATGGGTGATTATAAATAGTAATTCAATAATGATTTTTGGGCCCAATTGGTAGACCCCATGAGGTGGCAAGTTTGAATAACCTATATTACCCCCCTAACTAATCTCACCGTTTTTTCCATAAGAGGTCCTACAAATGATTAGTTGGTTACGATTTGGGGTTTATTTCCCTTTTTTGAAGATACCAATTGAATTGCACGATAAAAAAAAAATCACGAGTTTTATTTGTTTTTATACAGATTGATCTGTTACAACGAAAACAAACATAAATTTCAATTTTTCATTCAGATTTGATCGGCGGAGAAAGAAGATTTCAATGTTTTTTTTTGTGCGATTTGATTCTGGTGCAAACATCCAGGTTAGACCTTTTTGGACCCCACAAAAAATTACGATTTAAAATTTGTAGATTCATATTGATCTTTCTTTGCAACTTGATTAGACTTTTTTGGACCAAAAAAAAAAAATTAATGGTTTACAATTTTTAGCTTCAGATTGATTGGTAAACCTGAAAACAAATATCAAATTCAGATTCATGTATCTAAATTCAATATTTGTTTCAGATTTTCATTGTGGGAAGAAATCTAATTCAGATGCATGTATCAAATTACACGATTTTTTTTGTGCAAACTGATAGTAGTGCAAGCAATTGTAATCCATCCAGGTTAGGCTTTTTTGAACCCCAAAAAATCATGGTTTACAATTTTTAGTTTCAGATTGATTGGTGAAACTGAAAAAAAATATCGAATTCAGATACATATATCTGAATTCGATATTTGTTTCAGATTTTCATTGTGGGAAGAAATTTAATTAAGATACATGTATCGAATTCAGATATTTTCATTACCACCACCAATGACATTACTACCCTTCATTACCACCACCACCACCACCACCGAGCACACCGCTACCACCAGTCCACCACCAAGAAGGCAAGAACCACACCTACACTGCACCATTCACCATCACCACCTTGAACTACCACCACCAGGCCCACCACTACCTTTCATCACCAAACCACCATCACCTGCACTGCACCATTCACCAGCACCAGGTACCACCAACAAAAACCACCATCAACACTACAGTTCCCTACTACTACCACCATAAATCATCACCAACACCAGAGATCACCACCACCACCACAGCCAAGAACCACACCATCACATCCACTGTACCGTTCACTAGCACCTCCACCAAGAACCACCACCACCAAGAACCATGACTGCATCATCACCACATGAAGAGGGACATCCAAAAGATGTTATTCCAAACTCGACCCATTGACAGACCTAACCCATAAAATCACACATATATTTATATAATGGACATGAGGGCTCTTCTGAATGGATTCAAGTATGGAAATTTATATTTTTTTTCATATTTAGATTTTATTATTTTAAATTTTAAATACTTATATCTACTGCATCATTTTTTTTCTAGATTGAAGTAACCTATCCACAAAAAATACAAAAGACATCTAAATTGTCTGTTTGATACGCATGAATTCACATGCATAAGGGATTAAGGGGCATGGGGGCAACGATTAGTATTGCTTCTATATTAACTTAATTACTACATCATTAATTTTATAAGCTGCAAAAATCTCATTACAGAAATTAAAATAAAAAAAAACACAACAACGAGATATGAACAGAGTGATAGGGCAATGTAATAGAAGAGAGAGTCTCTAGTGACCTGCATAAACATTTTGCTCAAGTGACCACATTTCTTTTTTGCATCCATCTCACCCATACATTTCAACTAGTCAAAGTTTTAAATGCCCCGAAAAAGAAAGGGAGTGGCATGCCCCTTGACCAGTGAGTATATATACCTAATAAAGACTTTACTACAGTACTCTTCAAAAACATTACAAGTGTTTCAAGAAAAAAAAATTGGGACAAGACATGTAATAATACAAACCTTTATTTGCTTGTTGGGAAAGGAGGAGAAGCCGAAGGAGCTAGTTGGAGTCTTTTGGAACTCTTTGATCTTCCTCATGTTTTTGTTCAGCTGCCGGTAGTCGTGGTAGGCATCCTTTATTTTAGAACCATTAAATAAGTATATGCATGTGAATTCATGGGTTAAGCTTGTCAATGGGTCAGGTTTAAAATAACATCTTTTGGATGCTCCTCTTCAATACGATACTCTTTTTTTATAGCCATCTTGTCTTCCAGGTTTCATATATTTTGAAATCCAATGTCACATTCATTGGAGTATATCACTTTTGCTTTTAATCATGTCACTTTGAGCAGAGAATATCACATTTTTCTTTTTTCTTTTGGTCACCTTATTTTGAGTGGAATATTATCTTTTCTCATAGTGCAACATTTTTTTTCTGTTGATAGGGTACACCAGCGAACTCACTCGCGGATATCTTGATGAAAATTTGTGAGTGAGTGTGTTGATGTAATTTGAAGATCTTTTTTTTTTAACACAAATTTTGTAGTCTTTCTGTTTATCCTTTTGTTCACAAATGCTTCATGAAAATTCGTGGGCAAGCAATAATTTCTGGCATCTTCATCTTTTGTCCTTTCAAAATTTGTGCCATTTTTTTCCAACAGTCTCATTTTCTCCTTTAAATATCTTGAACATTCTCATAAGTTTTTAGTTCAATTGTTTCCCAGTTGAGTATATTCTGCTATAAGATATGTTTTAATATTATATAATTATCCTCTTATATCTTTCCTTGTATTGATAACCAGAAGAAAAAAGAAATGTGGGTCAAATGTAGCCCATCATTTTGTGTATATCACTCAAAGGAAAAGAATTTCTCTTTAATCCATGGTATTCTAAATGCATTATGATATTTTAATAGTTAATATAATTTTGAGAATTTAACTCATCTTCTTTTATATGAGTTTGAAAATTAATTATCTCACAATTCAACTTAAGATGGGATGCAAATAAAATTTACACAATCAACTGTCTCAGTGATTGGGGTAACTATCTGCACCCCCAATTTAAATTTACACACCCATTTAATAAAGGAATTGATAAATCAATAGATGTGCAAATTAAGATGGGGGTGCAATTAATTGTGCAAAAAAAAATCTCTCAGTTATTCACTTCCTCATATTTTTTTTTTGACAAATAATTAGATGTTGCTACTATGATTTTATTAAAGATTTTAAAATACGATACTGAAGGAGGTGAGAGATGAAATAAAGAAAAAAGCCAGAACAAGCCAGTAAACTAGCTAGGAACAAGAGGAGAAGAGAAGAAGAAGTAATTATATTCTTGGCGGTGAATGGCCGGTTAGAGATATTTAACCGGGCTTGTCACCGAGAAATTCACTTGCTCATGTTATCATCAAACGAATCTTTATCTCCGATGTATGAAGTTGGTAAAGTATTAAAATTTCATTAGCTAGACTATTGTTCATCATTCTTGCAATTCACCAATAATAATTGAATCATTGAGGTGGGTTAGTGTGTTTAATGATATGTACTTGTAACTCTTACGTGCTAATTGACTTCAAGTCCAGAACCCCAGAAGTAATTGGTATAAACCTTAATGATTGATAGTTGGTTTATTAATTGGACTGACTCAAATTGTTGGTAAAATAATTCATGGTTTAAACACTTATTAAATCTCATTTTGATTATTTCACTTTACTAAACAAAAATAAAACCGACACCAGTTTCCAATGTAAAACGCTTGACATGGTTCATCATAACAATCTCATCAACTTCTTTTGAAGTCAACTTTTTTTGGGTCATGGATTCAAGTACAAAAAGAAAGAACCGTGCCACAACCATGAGTACATAATTTCATTTTTCATCAGATGGTGCAGAAACTATTGCATATATATATACTCAAAGCATAAAAACCATACATTATGAGCATGTCCGCCATGAACCAGAGTATAATGATTTGTGGCACTGCTAATGTTGCACACTGTTGAAACCTGATTATATAGAGCTTTGGGAGGGAAAAAGTGGCACTACTAATGTTGCACACTGTTGAAAAGATCGCGCCGTGAACCGGAGATTTACGTGGCTGGAAAGTTAATGTTGCCTACCTTCACAGAGATGGAAGAATTTTTTTTTTTTTCACTTTTTTGGATTGCATACCTATTGTGATGGGACAATAAATTTCATTTTCCTTCAAACCTTACAGTGATCCCATGAGAAAACCTCACAAAAGAATATGTATAGCTCAATGCATAATTATAATACTTTCACATATAATGCAAAATTACAGCATTTCCCTCACACACAATATACTCAGACCAAGTTTTCTAGTAGTAGAAGCAAACTATATTCAACTATGGGAATAAACCCTTTGTTGCTACAATTCTTCCTTAATGATCCACAAACTGGAATGCAAGACCTAAACCCCCCACCAACACACATATGTCAACTTTTTTAATTATAGGATTGAAGACTCAAATGTAAATCCATGTTGTGGTTGTTTATGTGATTGTGAAACAGTCTTCTTTCAAGTCTTCTTGAGCGGGTTCGATCATATTAACACTAATACATTGGGTTCAATTAAAAAAATCCAAAGTTAAACTCTGGCAGAACCTGCCCTAACCCAAGGTGACCAAGGTGGTCGAGTAGGCCCCCACATTTGTAGGGCCTCTCAATCTTCTAAGAAGAAAAAAATCCCTTATTTAATCGGAATTTTGTTTTATTTTTAATTATAATAGCTCATTTTTAAACCCCATTCATATCTTCTATATATGTTATTTTAGCTTTGTTTGTTTCACAATTTATGAAATTTAATTTATTTATCATTTTATTTAAGAAAATAAGATCGACACAAATGTTATTTTTAAATATTGTTTTGAATTTTGTTATTAGGTACATTCATATTTAATTGGGATTTTTCTTTGACTTCCAAATTATTTTATTTTATCTTAAAACCTTATCTATATGCTCTCAACTTTTTAATTTTGATTGTCCCTATTTTAAGGGGATTTTATTTTGCTTATTATTTTATTTATAAATTACAAAATCATATTGGATCACATATTATTCTTCATATTTTTTATTTATGTCAAATTTTTTGTTATTGCTTTTCCATTTGTTTTTATCTTATTTTATTTTCGGTTTTCTTTTGTTTTTTATTAAGATTATTTATAACCATTTTTATAAAAAAAATTATACATGGTCTCTTTTTATCTAATCTTTAGTTTTTTACTATTTTCGTGGAATTTTATTTTATTTATTATTTGATTTGATTTATAATGAAAAATCATATTTGTTCACGTGTTATTTTTTATTTTCAATTTTTTGTTATTTCTATTAGTTTTTATCTTCTTTTAATTTCTGTTTGAAAGATATTGTATATTTTACTTTCAATCTATTTATTATTATTTTATTATTCTATTGTGATTCATTTTTGTTCTATGAAAAAGAATTGAAAATTAATGTTTTAAAAAATTCAGTAATTTTTTTTTTGTGATAATGAACTTTAAAAAAATACATGTAAATGTAGGGGGCCCTTTTTAGGCCCATGCCTAGGGCCCAATCTCAGGGCCAACCCTGAGTGCTGGTAAGAGTATTTACATGCAAGAGGTCATGAGTTTGAGTCCTAACATTTACCTGAAAAATGTCTTCTTTGGGCTGGTCTTGTGGTTCATGATGCTCAACCATTCTAATTCTATTTGAAACTTTACACCCTTCATCTCCACATGAGCATTCTTATCCTTCTATATTGAGATAAAGAAAACATTTCCCTTGAGTAAAATGTCTTTGCAACTTTCATGACAAAGAAAATCATATCATTGATTATGAAATGCTTACTGGTTGGGGAGTAGCTTCTGCCTAACACGGGTCCCATTTCAAAGTATAAAATTATCATTTTTTTTTTCTTCAAAGGTCACTTCTAGTGGTTGGCAATATCAACTTTCTATCCAAATTCCAAAAGTTCTTCCAACTGTTCCTAGCTACTATTGCATTGTAGCCACCTTTTTCACCTTCTCCTAATGAAGATTGAAATGCTTAAGTACAATATTCATCAGAAGTGATCTCAAATTAGTTTAGCATATTATTTGCACAGGAAAAGTATTACCAAAAGATGCACACAACGTTTTCAGAGGTAATAAATATATCCGTCCTAAAACTAAACCTTCACATGCAATTTTTTTATTTATTGTTAATTTGGGGTCATTTGTATTGCTAAGGATCAAAAAGATTTACATGACGAACAAAGCTTTGAAGCAAAAAAGAGAAACAAAATAATACCAATGTGTTTACACTTCATATAGCCTCCCATAGATCCAGTATTGGGGAGGATCACATACATATTTTATATCCCCTTGATATGTGATACATATTGGCTTATTTGTGAGAAGCTGTTGGAGAAGATGACCGTGACATCAATAACCCTTTGAGTCGCGTTATTGTGTCGCTCTCCTTAAGACAATATTTGCCCCCAAAATAGTGTGTAAAGGGTTGCTGCAAATTCGTCTGTAGGATAGCTCGAAGTGATATCCAAGTGTCAAGTGCGCCAACAAAGCACCACATTGCTCCCATCGCACCACGGCACCGTGTGCATAACACCTTACCATTCCTAAAGTAAACATTACTTTATACACACCTCACTTTATATAGTGCCAAACTTTTTCCTCTTTAACATATGTGGGACTAAAACCCAACTCAAAGTTACAAACAAAAACCCAACTTATAGGACACATGAAAATACATTTTGAAAAACCTCTAACAGAAGCATCGTTTACTAGTGAGAAAGGCACAACAAATGGATATCATGTGTCATTATTAATCGGACATGTTCTTAATTAATGTTAAAGGTTTTTTCAAAATGTATTTTCATGTGTCTTGTAAGTTGGGTCTTTGTTTATAACTTTGTGTGTTGGGTTTTTAGTCCCACATCGGTTAAAGAAGAAAATGGCACTACATAAAGTATGATGTGTATAAAGTAATATTTACTTTAGGAATGGTAAGGTGTTATGCACACGGTGCTTTAGCACCGTCTGCGCACGCGTGTGTGATATGTGCAATGGGGGCGCTTTGTTGGTGCACTTGACACTTCGCAAAAATCAGTTACACTGATCGAAGGGGTGCCATTGGAAAGGGTGCATCGGATAGTGATCGATCTGGATCGTCAATCTTGTAATTAAAGATCCAATGGTCCAGATTGAAGGTGGTTAAGCCTCATGGGATTGAAAGGGTGCTCTCATTTCTATTAATAAACATGAATTTCAACCATTCAAACCACTTCGAAATCATCATACAAGCTTTCTATTTTCTCTAAAGTTTTCTTGTATCAGATTTCTGCAGAACCTAATACAGAAGTCTTGGTTTACTTGGGTTCTTCTTCAGCATTCTGTCCATCATCGTTGGTGTAAACGCTGGTGGAATATCACTTCGAGTTATCCTACAGACGAATTTGCAGTAACCCTTTGCACATTGTTTTCGGGGCAAATATTGTCTTAAGGAGAGCGTCTATAACGCGACTCGAAGTTCCATTGAAGTCTTTGTCAATTTTCCAACAATTAATTCCTATTATTTACATTTTTCTCCAACAACTGACTCACTTTTCCAATTTCTATATAGAAAATTTCCATGGCGAAACAAACAAATGATGATTGTATTGCTCAGTGGTTTATATTCTTGACTTCTCATGTGGAGAAGGATGAATAGATCAGCCGAGGAGAATGGAACTAAAGCATGGGGAGCTGGTGAAGAGTGAGTACACAGCATGTTCAATGTGACTGTCAAATCAGTTCTTCAAAAAAAAAAAAAAACATGGAAAAACATGTGGTGTCCAAATCAATGTAGTGCCTTATGTTGTCTGTTAATCCACTGGCCGATTCATGAATAGCCGAACACATGATAATTTAAATGATTTCTATACATCGTCTGATAATTTAGCCCACATATTATGTGAGCACCAAAACTGAAAATTCATAAAAGCATTAACCCTGTACAGTACATTTTGGTAACCCATTCGAAATAACAAATCTAGCCAATAACTGAGTAGTTAACGAATCACTACACATTTATTGAAGTGCATGCAAATTCTGTTTCTTATAGTCTAGATCACTGCAAAATATTATACGTTAAATTACAATAAGAGTAATTCCTTGGAAACATTATAAATCATAAAAAATCCACATAAAGATCATCAATAAGCATGTAACCTTCAACAACAACCTGCACAATAATATGAGATAAGCGGGGAAAAACACTACCTAAAATAAAATGTATAATTTCATTCACCATGAGCCAATTACAATTAAAAGTAGAGACAATATAATTGAAAAACAATGAGCAACAATGATGACTATAATTGGTGAAGAGAGACCAATTATTTTCATCGAAGTTCCAACAAAAATGTTTTGAATGCACTATGATATTCACAAAAAAAAATACTTCAGTGAGTGATTCATTGATAAATATCACATATAACAATTATTATTCTAATAAAGAGTTTTTATAAAACAAATAGCACTTTCAAACATTCATCTTAGTATGCTTAATATTTTGAAAAACATGACTTTCAAAACAATTTTAATTAGCTTATAAACCACTGATCTGAAGTGATATAGAGAGAAGATTGACGAACAACAATCAAATGTGAATAAACAAAAGCTTTTGTGGTTCAGTAATTTGCATATATCCAGAGGCAGCGATATGATATTATTGTGGAATGTAGCTTAATTCGCCTATAATATGTTTGTAAAACAGATGTTTGTAAAACATTTGTTATCACTTTTAAGTTTTCTTGTTTATCAATGCATGCTAGGCAAACTTTAGTTGTGTGCTATGATGATATCTAGGTACCACAAAAAAATGCCAGCAATAACCTATATGAACTTGTACCATATCCATCATGCAATAGCATGTTGACTTCCCTAACAAGGAACTGATGTTTGGTTGCTTTCATGCATATGACTAACTCATGACTCCCATCAAGCATTATAGAATTGATATAATACAATGTTCTAAACCAATAATATGCATGTCCTGCTTCAAATGATCTTACTAACAGCTCATTTTTCCCAAAAAGCTCTGTGGGCGCTTTAACAACATCTCTAACAAGTGTCTCAAGAATTTGTTTAACTTTCAACAAAAGCAAGATGGGAAACGGCAAGGGCACAGGGAGAATGGGGACCTCTTCTTATCTATTCATTTTGTTCCAATGTTTATTTTTTAGTGTTTCCTTCTTTCATACATGAAATAAAATGTAAGTTGTCATATGTTTAGAACATTGAGATTATAGAAAGCCTTTGGAGGGGAAAAAAGCAGGGCTAATAATATCACACACATGCCAACTTTTTTTAAATTATTATGAATGAAGATTAACTATAATGAAAGCATTCATGCTTTGTATTAATTTCATATTTTTCCAATCAAAAAAAAAAAAAGGCATCCATGCTTGGCGGTTTCTGTGATTGTAAGTTTTCTTTAAGTTCTTCTTTGGGACCAGTACTCTCATGTAGTTCATTGTGCCTAACCATTCTAATTCTATCTACAACTTTAGACCATTCATTTTCACACATTAGAATTCTAATCCTTCCATTTTTATAAAGCATCCATGCAATTTGTTTTGCTGAGAAGCTGGTGTTTCACTGCATCATCCATGACAAAGGAATTCAAATCACTGTCATTGAAATGCTTACTTTAGAGTAGTTTCTGCCTAACAAGGGTCAATGTCAAAGAAAATAATGTATGCTTTTTATACAATGGTTGTTGCTAGTTGTTGGTATTGTCAAATTCCTATCCAAAAGTTCTTCTTATTGTTAGCACTGTTGCAATGTGGCCATCTTTATCCAATTTCTCTTCTACATGGAAAATTGGAATGTTTGACTTGGACAATATTATTTATCACGAAGCATAACTATATTTGTATGGTCCATCCGTCCATGTATTACCAAAACAAGGCATTCAATGTGATTTCTGATGTGACAACTTTTTGATAAAATCCATGGGTGCATGATTTTGTGATCTATGACTTGTTGGTCACATTCAAATTGCTCACAATAACTCAGTATGATAACATATGTCAAAGAAGGTTGCGGTGCGGACAAACCTGAATTTAATTAAATTCAGACACTACTTTTTTCAATCTTAATTGTTTAACAAGCTCTTTTTATGTTTAACCACACCTCTTGTTGTTTGTTCTTTAGTTTCACTTTAAATACTCCAACACATGCACCTGCTGCTCACCACCTTCTCTTCTTCCATTCCTCTCTCTCTCTCTCTTGTCCTGATATAGTCTCAATGGCATTCTCTCTTAGACATGTTGCTTTCATAGTTTTTCTTCTCGTACTATGCGAAACATCAGCCAGAGCTGCTACTTTCACTAGTTCCAGAGCTGCATATTATCCAAACTCTGATCAAGGAGGCACTAGTGGTTAGATCCCATATAGCCTTCTCTTTGATTACTCCTCCTGATTACAATATATACCAATCTCTGCTTCATTTCACTCTTATAACTAATCCACTCTTGTTGCAGTGGGTGCATGTGGTTATGGATCCTTCGGGGTCAATCTCAATGGTGGAGATGTATCAGCTGCATCAAATCTATATAGGGATGGTGTAGGATGTGGCGCGTGCTATCAGGTTATCAATGGTTCTCTCTTAAGCATAGACAGAAAGTCTAATTAAAGTCTTATTCACTATGTGTTATCTTTTGGCTTGACTAGGTGATATGCACTAATAGTAACATTTGTTCCACCAACGGTGTTACGGTGGCAATCACTGACAGTGGTGCGAGTGATAGCGCAGATTTCATACTCAGCAGGCATGCTTTCTCTGGTATGGGTCAGACCGCCGACTCAGGAGCCTCTCTGCTATCTCTTGGAGCTGTTAATATACAATATCAGCGGTAGGCGCACAGTTTAAGCACTACAAATGTTAAGTACACAGAGTTTTGTTGAAGTGAAATTTTTGTTGTTTCAGTGTCTCCTGCAACTACCCAAACAATAACCTTTCATTCAAGATCGATGAAAGCAGCAACTTCCCAAGCTATTTGGCTTTCGTGATTTGGTTCCAACAAGGAACAAAAGATGTCATCGCGATACAACTATGCGAGGTAACCTTGGTGAAGTTCAATACTAAAGAAGATTTACCTTTCAAAAAAAATACTAAAGAAGATTGAGTTTATCAAATTTGACAATGACATTATGTATGTTTTTATGGATGGTGCAGACTCTGAATTTCAATTGCAAGTTACTGGACAGAAGCCATGGTGCAGTGTGGGCAGTGGTCTCTCCACCCAGTGGTGGCCCTCTCTCGGTGCGTATGCTATTGAGTGATGGCATAGATGGAGATGAGACGTGGGTGGTTCCAACCAACAACATACCTCAGAATTGGAAAGCAGGGGATGTATATGACTCAGGGATCCAGTTGAACTAGTTTGAACCTAAACAAATCCAACTGATGTTCTAAATTAGAGCTCAGTATTAGCTATTTATATTGGCTAAAGTGATCTTCTGTTTAAGATATTTGGTTATGTGTTTCTTATGAGAGATTTGGTTTTCTTCTTTTTTTTCTTGTTTTATAATCTTTTTATTTTAATTTATTTTTCTTTTGTTACACTGTGAGAGTTTCGTTGAATTGGATTGCCACATAGCATTTGGACTTGTCATAGTAATAATCCTTGCTTTTTTTTCTTTTCTTTTCTTTTTGAGTGAAACTGTGGGCATATCTATTTCAAAAATGATTCAAAAATAGATCATGTCCGAATGGGGATGAGAGACTAAGAAAGTTCAAAATTCTTGCTTGTTGTTGATCTTTTAATTCTATGGATAAGAATGTATAGAATATTCAAGAGTCACCACTATGACCATACATCTGGACTAGATCTAGATATGTATCCATTTTGTTGCCATATCATCTTCCACATTCTCACGGATGGCCTCCCACCAGTTGGTCCAGTTCTAGTGGAAACCCTTGCTACTAGGACTTCAACAAAGAAGGACATAAAAAAGATCAAAGAAAAAGTGATGCAGATTGGTACATGCACACAAGAGAACCATTGAATCAAACTTAAGGAACTTATCCATCATCAACTTACAACTATTTCTTACATTACTCATCATCTATCCAAATAAGAAACAATTTATTCGTATGTTTTCTAACGAGAATAACTGAAAATATAATCAAACATAAAAAGTTGTTGTACCCACTTATGCTGGTATAATTGTTTACCCCAAAGTAACTCTTATTCTCCATCCAAACAATGGCTTAGAGATTTAACCCCAACCTCAAATAACATAGCCCCACATCCATGCATTCCCCTATTTGAGTTCTCTAGGTGCTTGCACTGGTGCATACCCTGTCAGAAAAGGATTTGAAATCATTAAGAGCTTATGCTCATCCTTCTACCGCTACAGTGTAAAGTGTTGCCATATGGATTGGGTTTAGGAATATCCTCTATAGTACTCACAATATACCTTTACAACTTTGTTAACCCTTTGAATCCTTTCCATGGGATCACCAATCACAAGGTCATGAAAATTTGTTTGTCAAGATCTCCATGCAAAAATGCATTCTTGACATCCATTTGGTGGATGTCAAGACCATAAATTGTTGCCAGTGCAACTAGAGTAATTTCTTCGTACCTGAGGATTGTGTCTTCATAACCATCCTTTTGTTGTGGTGGATAGGCGTTGCACTCGCCACTAGTATAGGTACTCAAATGGATCATATTAAAAGGAGAAATCCCCAGTCTGTTAAAGTACAAATGATGTATACTCTCAACTTTTGATTCTATTTCTACTTTCCTCTTAAAATCATGCACTAACTTGAACATTATATTTTTTTTTGGGATTTTTAGTTTTAAGACCCCGCAAACTATCGCATTTAGCGATCGATCCCTCACTTCTTCATATTTTAGTTTTAGTCCCTACATTTAAAGATAATTTAGGAATAAGTCCCTGGGAGGGACTTATTTTTAAATTATTAAGTTTGTTTTTAGTCCCTGGGAGGAACCTATTCTTAAATTATCATTTAAATGTATGGACTAAAACCAAAAAATGAAGAAGTGAGGGATCAATCGCTAAATGCGATAGTTTACGGGGATTTAAAACTAAAAATCCCTTCTTTTTTTTAGCTAAATGGAAGGCATGAGTCTTAATATATATTAATTAAGAAGATGCCCAAATCAAAATACAAAGATGGTAGAGCAGAGGCGGACATATGAGTTGGCTGGGCCGGGCTGTAGCCCGGCCCAGATTTTGTATTTTTTTTAATTATTTGATAATATAAATTATAATATTTATATTTTATATTAAATAAATTATATTTTATACATAAAATATATTCTTAACAAACTAGATATCAACCTAATAAATTAATAACAAATCAAATAGTATCATAACAAAGTCGATCTCAATCTAACAAATCAAATCGAACTCCGGCCCGTTTGGAAACAGATTTGAGTAACTTTTGGATTTGTAGGAAACTATTTTTTCCAAACTCATTTTCAAACAAAAAAAATGGGGCCAAAAGTTGTAGACATATTTTTGTGAAATAGTGCCCAAAACCTGAGTTTTTCAGAAGTTGTGGATAGATAGTTTCTTACAAAATCATATTTAAACTCAACTTTTGCTCAAAGTCAATTTTACACTCGTGCAACCAAAAGCAGCCTCAATCTTATTATAAATTTTAATAATTCTAAATTTAAAATTCAAATATTATCTTAATAATTAATTTAATGTCAATTGAACGATAAAGAAACATTTATATCTATAAAACAACTCTTCTTATTTTTCTGGCAACTCTTCCTATTTTTATGATGACATATTTGGTTATTTAAATTATAAAATTTGTTAATATACCGTGTAAGATGAGTTTATATCTCATTTTTATTCTTACAATACATTTCATATTTTTTCTTTTCTTCACATGTATGTCTTTTGAATATCACATTAAATAATTACATCAAATATAAGAACAAAAAAAATTTATATAAATATTTAATATAGCTGTCAAATATAAGAATAAAAAATTTTTCCTATAAATATTTTATATAGTTTATATAGCCCACCTTAAAATACTATCCTGGACCCGCCCCAGTGGTAGAGGAGGGGTCAATTAACAAAACATCACAAACAAGAATCACCCCCACATATATGAGCCATATATGAACTCAATTCTTAATGTTAAGGTAGGAGATATGGTGAACGTTATCTATACATATACACACTATAATAAAATGTGATAATGAGAACAAAAATTGGCCAATTTGGATATGTTAGTCATTTACCCAAATGAACATGGGTAATCTTGTAATTCATCATTTTATATCTCACTATCTCATGTGTTTGTTCTTTGTGAATGCTCTTACCACGTGAGTTTATGTTGTGGGGGAAGCTGTTCTACCGCATTTTCAATTTCATCCACGTTAAGTTTTATGGGGAACATTCCGTTTTCAATTTGTATTTTTACATATACAATCATATATGTATGTGATCATTCATGTTGATGATAAAAACACTATTAAATTTTTATAAATTCTTCTTGATTTCAGTAGAAAGTGTATTCACTTATTTTTTACTTTCTCTCTCTCTAAAACATGTTGCAATTTTTTTTATTTTTAGGGGTGGAATATGATTTTTTTTTTTCGTGGGTATTTTTTTTTTCTTGTCAAATTTTCCTCTATCAAGAGGTCGCAAGACTCGAACCCAAGCCTCCTCACTAAAGAGAGCGTAGATTTCTCATCCTACTAAGAGGAGGTTCGATATTATTATTATTATTATTATTATTATTATTGACAAGTTTGTCAGCTTCTCTTGTCAAACGAGGTAACAATCCAGCAATCAATGGATTGGTTAATTGATTTTTGATTTCATCATGGGCTTGATTAGTTGCTATGGGCATTGTTTCAAGCCTTTCTTTTGTCTTTCTTGGATTGACATTTCTGATATGATTGGGTGTTTTTCATGCTCTTTCTTTAATTAATCATTCTATAACTACTGAGTTTTTTTTTTTTAAGTTTCGTTCTACCGAATTTAAAATATAAAAAATCCATTTTTAATCTAAAATTATGTGTTCGTGCTTATGAGTTCCTTTGACTTTTCATTGGAACTTTTTAATGTGGGCAATTTAATCTAAAGCACAAGTGTATTCGTGCTTATGAGTTCCTTTGACTTTTCATTGGAACTTTTTAATGTGGGCAATTTAATCTAAAGCACGAGTGTGTGTGTGTAGGGGTGGCCAAACGGCCCGCGAGCCCGGACCCGGCCCGGGCCCGGCCTGGAAATTTCCGGGCCTAAGCCCGGCCCGGCCCGGCCCGGACTTCGGGCCGCCCGGCCCAGGCCCGGACCTTCCATAGGGCCGGGCTTGGGCCTTGGTAAAAAACCCAAAGCCCGGCCCGGAAAAGCCCGCCCGTAGGCCCGGACCCGGCCCGGTCATGGGCATTAAAGTTTTTTGAAAACCCTCCCCAACGGATATTTTTTGAAACCCTCCCCAACAGTTATATTGGTATCAAAATTTAAATTTCAAAATTCACAAAAACACTATAAATACCCCACAACCTTTCAAGTTTCAATCACTGTAAATGCAGTCATCACCCATAAGCTAATATTCAATCATTGTAATGTTCCATTAAAATATTTTTCTATGAATTTATAGTAGCTATTCAATTAATGTTCAAATATTTCTTGTTGTGAACTTATAATGTGCAATTATTGTAAAGTTATATCAATATTCAATTCAAATATTTTTATTGTTCAAAGTATTTTCAATTCAAGTTATTTAACTTTTTTATTTACTTTATTGTACGTTTTAATTTAACTAAAAAAAATGAAAAAAAATATGTGGGCCACAAAGCCCGGCCCGAACCTTAAGCCCGGCCCGGCCCGGACTTGGCCCGTTCGTGGCCGGGCCTATGGGCGGGCTCGAGCCTTATTTTGAACTTTAGGCCCGGCCCTGGCCCGGACCCGAAGCCCCTTAGGCCCGGTCAAAGCCCGCCCGAAAAAAGCTCGGCCCGGTCAAAGCCCGGCCCGAGCCCGGCCCATGGCCACCCCTATGTGTGTGTGTGTGTCTGGAAGAAGAAATTGGGATTTGCAATGAAGCAGTTCCTTTGGTGGGTCAATGATCCAATTAATTGAACAATGAGCTGCAACATATTAATTGGCACCCTTGATGGCCTATGGGAGGCCGGCAGAAGTCTAAAGCGAAAGGGTGACCATAGCGTGACGTCCAAAATCTCTCAATCCTTTGTTCTGGCAGTTCTTTGGTTGGTGTGGCTAGTCCGCATCCGCAACCACCAGATCTTTTGCAACACAAGCATATATTTTGAGAGCTTATGAGAATCGGTGGTTTTTTTTATCAAAAGTTAAAGTCTTGCGTGTGCAGGGGCAACGAAAATCTTGTTGATTGGGGAAAAATTTGTTGTGGAGGAGTGGCTTTGTATTTTTGTTGCAACTGGTAGACTTCTCCTCTACCCTTTTACTGCTTTGGACATTTTAAGTCTTGATTCTAATAAAATTAAGGCTAATGCTTATCATTCCATATAAAAAAAACATACAAATTGGCAAGGGACTGATAAGGTAATTTAACATATTATACAAATTTCTTGTTGTCCTTTTTAGTTACTTAAGAGTATCCCCAAGACCCCAACCCTCCTCATACTTTCTCTATAGTAAGAGGAAAAAGGTTCCTTTTTTTATTGGTAATGAAAACTATGTATTGCTGTAAAAAATAAAAAAATTTATAAAAAGTTAACCCACTTTACAACTCAATTATATAGACTTTGTCAAGATTTCTTGAGCCAAAGCTGCTTCAACAAAGTCTAAAAAACTTCTTCTGCCTAGTTACATTGATTACAAAAAGAACTGTCAGCGTTTAACTCGAAGGTGGATGGTGTTTATCCGATCCAAATCCAAAGCCATGCAAAGATCAGGCCATATGCTTGAAGGAGTGATAGTAGATTCTCCCCTAGAGGACTGATAGGTTACAAATATGTCTATCGGAGAATTTTCTACTACTACAATTTTTAACATTGATCACGGTTGTTTTGATCATGTTTTCAAAAAAACTATGATCGTAATTAAATATATTATTACTGTGATTATTTTTTAAATAAAAGATCATGTTTTAATTTAAAGCGTGATCGTTTCTTAAATAAAAGATCACATTTTATTGAAAGCGTGATCGTTTCCTAAGTAAAAAAATCTAATGTGATCCCCAAATGAAATCTCATTCGACCCCACACCTTACCCTCTGCCGACCTCACCTCCTCTGCTGATCCAGCCCGCCGCCACTTCCCCTCTGCCGATGACAACTCAGCCACCACCGCCATTGCTGCTGCCGCTTCTCCTCCACCAACAACGACTCATCCTCTATCGACGTAGCCGCGGCCATTGCCGCCCCTTCGCCCTCCGCCGACGACTAATCCGGGTAAGTCTCTGTTTTTTCTCTACATCTCTCCCTCTCCACATGGAATATGCTGTGATTTCATTATCTAGAGTGACGAATATAATGGGTTTCACTTTATTGTAACCACTCCAATCGATTTTAAATGGTTGTTAGCTACAAGATGCACAATTAAACATGTTGTGATTTCATTATCGAGAGTGACGAATATGATGGGTTTCACCTTATTGTAAGCACGATCAAACACTTCAATCAATCATTTTTTTGTTCAGATTTGATTTGATGATCCATTGTAGATTTTGATCTTGATTGGGCGGTTTCTTTGGATATTGTGATTTGGGGTTTCTTTATAAAGTAATAAATCAATATTGTCTTTGGATTGAGATCTAGGTTTTTTATTTGAAGGATTTTATTTGATGTTACGGATTTTAGGATTTGAATGGATAAGTATGTCTTTTTGGATTGATTGATTTGTAATTAGAGATGGTATGAATTCTTAACTTGTTAAAAAAAAGTGGCTGCCAATCCATGTTGCATGGCATCACTTCCCCAAAATCATATAATAAAAATGATTAAATTTAATCAATTTAATTAATTATAATATCATATAGTGTTGCAAAAAATTTAACAATGATTTAAAAAACATCTACAAGCGAAACCTCTACAAATAAATCACCATGTAGAGGTCTCATGGGCATGGATGGAGAATGATGAAATATTTCTTTCTTATATCAAACCGTTCAAGAGGAAAAATTTGTCCCTCATAAAGTTGTTGAGATTGCTTTTGAGATTTGTTAAATAAAATTTTAAATTCATATGCAAAATCGGAATTTATTTAGGATATATAAGGAATTGACTATTTGAGATTAACCATCCATCTAATCAAACCCAATCCTGTTCATCCAAACAAAAATCTTAGTCCTCCATTTTATTCAAAATGAATGATCAAACCCTAATAATAATAATAATAATAATAATAATAATAATATATAGATAAAAAAATTATAGACATCTTTAAAAAATTCTCAAATAAAGTTTTCCATAAATTTAAATTCTAAAAAAAATATTATAGACAATCCGATGCCAACATTCTATAGGGAATCTGGTAATTAAAACAGCAGTTGAAGAAGAAAGAAGATCGGTGCCTCAAGAATGGATTTATTAGGGAAAAATACACACTACAACAAATTTGGTTATTAGCTACGAATTTTTAGCTGTGAAACTTGATTTCGTAGCTAAAAGGAACATTTACCTGCGAAAAGAGAAGTCGTGGGGAATAGTTTAACATTTCTCTACGAAATAAAATTTTGTTGCAAAAGGTATAACTTTTCCCTGCGGAATTATAATGTTGTAGCAAAAGATATGACTTATAGCTGCGAAATTGGATTTCGTAGCAAAAGATATGACTTTTTAGCTACGAAGGTGTATTTCGTAGCGAAAAATTTGACTTTTGGCTGCGAAAGTTACTTTCATAGCAAAATACTTGAATTTTAGCTGCGAAATACTTGACTTTTTGCTGCGAAATTGAATTTCATTTCAAAATTTTTAGGAATGAAGCATGTTATGAAATCTAGATATATACTTTATTTTCTTTATTCATGTATGTATAAATAAAAAATGAATAGAAATTAGTATATTCAATCTAGATATATATTTTATTTTCCATATTATATTAATTATGTTTATTATAATTTAATATTCGGAAGAACATTTGAATTTGGATCATGCATGTGCTTGATGAATTTATGTAATTTATTGAAGTTTGTTGATATCAAATTTAAATATATTCATTTGACATTATAAACAATTCGTTTGTTCTTGTCTTTATTGAGTTCAATGTCAAGTTAGATTCGCTTGTATATATAATGTGTATATCATCTTTTTATATCTTAGACATTTAGTTAGTATTAAAATTGTTATTTATAAAAAGATGCACATGTTATATTAAATTCAAGTAGAAGATAAAATGATTATTCATATAACAAGACTAATTTATTAGTTTTTATAGAGATATATAAAATGAGAAATTCATGATTTCATTAATTACAATAGTTTAAAAATGATCTAGTTTATGGAAGCATCTATAATTGATAGTTCAAGAGATGTTTCTCTTGGAATCGTCACTTCTTTCAAGTCATTGTTTTAATTTTGAAAGTTATTCTATTTTTTTAATTGTCTACCAAATCGCAGTTGTTCGAGCAAAATATTTGTTGGATTAAAACCGCAATAGGGAGGTACTTGCCATTAATTTATTTTTATTATTTCAATTGCCTTTATTATCATTCATAGTATTTTTTATTTTTGTCTAAATTTAATTAATGGAAGTGCAGGTCCATTTGATCTTGGGAGACCAAACGTGACTGCTGAATTTCATAGTAGAGTTCACCAGAGCCTCAATTCTAGGTAACGTGTGTTTATGTTCTTATATACCTTCTTTAATAAATTGTTGTACATTTATCATAATTAGCAAGTGAACCTTTCAAAATTTCAGTTGATTTGTTCTCATTTTCTTTAATGTCTATGGAACATTTGTCCAATGCTATACCTAGAATTATAGGATTCTGGGGGGGGGGGGGGGGGGGGGGGGTTAGAGTATTTCAGATCAATGATCATAGATTTATTGAATTGCTTTGATGCACAGAAGTATAGGAATTCCCATGAAAAATATAAGAATGTACCAAATGTGCAGATCTGCCAAGCTCTCCTTTCCAAACAACATGATTATATATATATATATATAGAGAGAGAGAGAGAGAGAGAGAGAGAGAGAGAGAGAGAGAGAGTTTCAGGTTGCTTGTCACCTAGATGTCATAGCAATTGTAGGATGTGCAGGCCTTAAGGTAAAGACAAAATGATAAAAGAACTTTTAGTGTTTTTTCTTACATTGTTATATGGGGGTTGATCTAAAGTTTGTTATTGTATCATGTCAACACATGCCATTGAACCATACTTCTGCTGACAAATAAATTTATGTAGTATGAAATCAATGGTCAATTCTCAATTATGTTCACACTCTGCTCCTGATATCATATAGAAAGAAGGAACTGAAAAACTATTTTTAGGTGTGGGTTGAGATGATTTTGATGTAGCAGTGAATTGTCTGACACAGTTCTTTTTGTTTCTTTTCCTTTCCACTTAGTTATTATTACTTACAGAATCCCACTAATAGTATATGGACATAGATTTTGGTCCAGACTTAGATGCTTTTCACTTATAATCATGTTTCTGATTGAAGGTTTTTGCATCTCATCATTAGCATCATTTTGTTTACTGAATGAAACAGAATGCATTTTTTTTCACTTTAATATACTTGTATAGTAAGTCGTGAAGACTGATTATTAGTATTTCTATTCTCTGTGTAGACGTTACACATCTATGAAAGCATGATTGTGTCACTCCTAATTCTTGATTGAAAATTGGATTTTAGAACCTAACATGAAGTGAAAACAAATAAAAACTTTTTAGAAATACCAAATAAAAACCCAATGTCAAGATGAGAGTACCTGTTATGGTGTTATGGTGTCCAAATGAATTTCCCTGGCTCTGTTTCTATTTCATCTCAATTTTCTTATTCTAGACTTCAGTTTGTGACATTTTGATTCATATAGGTACTGAGCACTTTCCTTTAAATAAGCCTAGGGTATATGTTTTTTTAAACTCTTTCAAAGATTCATTAGGGGGCTATAGTATTTCAACAACTTTAGTATTGCAAAATCGAATGTAGACTCTTGTTATTGCTAATTAGCAAAACAATATAAAGTTTGACACGAGACTATAGGTTCATGTCAACCAATCCTTTTGCTACAAAATCAAACTTTCGCAGCAAAATATTTTCCGATACGAGGCAGTTGCAGCCATGATAGTTACGAAATGATTTCGTAGAGAAAGGCTTTTTGCTACGAAATATTTCGCAGCTAACGCCCTATTTTCTTGTAGTGACATTTCACACCAAGACCAATACTACTTCACTGATCGAGCTTTCGGAAAATAACAATAAATGAAGTTCTTTCATTCAATTACAAAACCCACCAGCGTAAACATCAATGATTTGATATAGATGAGTACTTTAGTGGTCTTGTTAGTTGTGTATATGAGGTGATGAAAATTTAAGTAAATTGTGGACACACACACACATATTATTTGTTCTAACAGTTGTTCCTTAATTTTCAACTACTTGCATAAGTTGGTGGTGGTTCATGTCAACCATTAAGGTATGGATTTGTCAATCCATCCATATTCGCCTCCAACAAATATGAAGAAGACACACAAGAGCTACAACAATGATTTCTCAAAGATTCTCACTCTCACAAAGTATTTTTGGTTCCTCTCAACCCTAAGTAATTTTTCTTATTCTATAAATTACTATAATATTTATGAAGGTCATATTCATGTGTTATTTCTAATCTCATGTCATTTTTTTTATATAATTTAGGAATCATTGGATGTTGTTGATCATTAATCCAAAATAGCATATTATTTATTATCTGGATCCATTAAATAATGGCATTATAAAGCGGATCAAAATAATCATAAACTTGTAAGTTTATATTATTATTTTTTTGGTGGGTAAATTTTTTTTTTTTTGATCAAATCTTCCCCTATCAGGGGGCGGCAAGACTCGAACCCAAGTCTCATCACTAAAGAGGGGATACCTTTCACATCCTATCAAGAGGAGGTTTGGTAGTATTATATTCTTCAATTACAGCATTTGATATATTTAACATATTTATGAATTTTACGTTTTCCTTAATTTGAATGGGAGTGGAATAGTATAATACACTCATCGATGTTTCTTCAAAGAAAAATTCATAATGGATTCAAGTCTCAGTGACTTATCATATTTTAAATTTCATTTTTAATCATAAATTTGTTTTGCTTTTTTCATATATAAAATTTTAGTGCCCAAAATAAAGGGAGAACATTGAGTGTGGTTATTTTGTTATGAAGTATATGAAGGACCTCATCGACAATCAAAACATACCCATTCAAATTTTTGAGGTATTATAATCTCTTTTGGACCTTAGCAACATTTTGCTCTTTACTTAATTATTATTGAATCTCACAAATCAATTATCTAATTTTCATAATTTTTCTTTTATGTTATCCATGTACTTATTGCTTTTCACATTACATTATATTGTGATATATGTAGATGCATTTGATTTTGATCATTATGTTTGTCATTTCAAGTGATTATAAAATTTATCTACTTTGCGGCTCGATCGGATAATCTCTTTTCTTATGTAGAATTGCGAGGCGAAGGTTATTGACCGGAGTTTTTTTTTGTGATGGAAGAAGTACAAGTTACACTTATTGGTTTTTTTTTACTTATAGTTATTTATAAAACAATTATGTGTGTGAAACGATACTTGTATGGAGTTTGATTCATATCAGAGGAATGAAAGTATTTTTAATGAGCATTTCTCTTTTGTTGTGTGAATTGAATTGTAAAAGCAGGTACAACCAATATATAAAATTGTATAATTGTTCAGTAAATTGTAATATTTTAATAATTTAAAAATGACATATTATTTATAAAACGTAATCTTAAATAATATAAAGATCACAGATTGTTTATAAAGCGTGATCTTAAATACTATAACAATTACAGTTCTTCTCAAAACTGTGCTCTTTTGGATATGAAATATCATGTTTTATAATATAAACGTGATCGATTCATATACAACCATCATGGTTTATTGAAAAACCGTGATCATTTATTTCTTTTGATCACGCTTTAAAACCGTGATGAAAAATATGATACAAACAATCACACCCTCGTAAATCACGGTTCAAAACTGTGAACAAAAGTCTTTAATTATAATTTTAAACTGTGATCAATAAAAAAAATTGTAGTAGTTAAAACTTGAGTTATACTTCGAAGAAGTCATATTGCACTCCACGACCCATTTCCTTTACGCTGGACCCAAGCTGGTGCTGTGGTGGAATCAGTTTCCAACCATCTGTGCTGAAATCTAGTCTAATGACCATCCAAAGCCCAGCTTCCTTTACTTTCAATTCAAGGAGATTGATCATTGGTAGATCGCTACGTCCGGCTATTCCCAACACAAATTCTGACCGTTCATTATGTACAAGAGCATCATATCCTCCCCTGTCATCCGCCAAAGAGCCATCCGATTTGACCTTCACCCAGCCCATAGAAAAGGGAGACCAAATCACTTCCTTGGAATTTGACTGTTGCTCCTCAACTGGAACTAAAAGAAAATCAGCTACTTTCTTCAAGGTTGGGGAGAGTATATCATGCAGGAAAGTCTGGATTTGATGGAGCAAAGAATCCTTTTGACAATCCCCTGTAAGATAGTTGTTGGTTTTTCCAGCAAAGAAAAAAGGTGTCTTTTACTCATTCTCTTCCTTATTTTCAAGTGGTTTTTCCAATCCTCCTCGTCATCTTTTCTCTACTCAAAACAAAATAACAAAAATACTAAGAATAATCAAATTTTTAATCTTTTTTTATTTGAGACAAACTCGTAATATTACACAAAAAATACATTTAATGTCATAAACCCAACATTTAGAGAAACATTTTGGCTCCCCGTATGTAGGGAGACAAAATCAGTTTCTGTATTTTAGAGAAACATTTGGAGAGTGGGTTGGGGAGAGTTTTTTAAAATTTCCTCTAAAATTTGAGGGAGGGGGGAGTTTAGGGAGTGGGTTGGAGATACACTAAGATTCTGTGTGTAAAATGTCTTCTGAAGGTATCACTTGCACATATTTCAATTCAAAAGTATTTTGTAATATGCTTATGGTAGAGATTCTAGTTTTACATGGACACCTGATTTGCATATTTTTGCATGTTCCCATAATTGGACCATGTGGACGGGTGGTAGGACCTTCCAGCTCTTCTTGGAAATTTTTTTTTTATCTATAACAGCAGTACAACCAAAGCATGAGATTGAAATAAAGTAATTGAAGGCACCAGCCTGAGAATGAAGCTCAATTTACAAGATTTTTTTTTGATGATTGATAAAATTTAATTGTTTATTTAGCACATAGAGTTAAAAGGTACAGAGCTTTTTCTGACTGAAATTCCCATCTGGCCCATGGTGTAGTGGAAGGGACACTAGATTATAGTTACAATGATATGATGTAGTGGTTATAGTGATTAGGGTAGGATCTACGAAAGGATTTCATATCATTTCATAATATATTTTTTATTGATAATTGAAGATTTTGTATTGCTATGAATAAAAATATGTGCAAAATGTACAAGAGCTACCAAACTTATAAGAGAGGAAAAATAAGCCAAATAGAGGGAAAGGTGAACAAAGTCACCCGGCATCCTCCCTAACTCTGTCCACCCCCTTAGAAGAAACAACCTTGTAGTAAAAGATAGATGAAGTAAACTACATCAAAATGACAGCTTATACAAAAATACTTAGGAGCTCATTGTCGGGCATGTCACCTACTTACAACGAGAATATAGCATACCTACTTTATCAGATTGTACCGACGCTTCCAACTGTTGTGCGTGACAATCAAATATTAGGCTAAACACAAATTCTTATAATTAATACATCAAAAATATAAACATCAAATATATATTAAATCATGCATACTCTAAAATATATCGTAAAACACGAAATAAAAGAGTAAGAGATTAGAAAAGTGTATCCGGAAATGTGGAAGCGAGTGAAAACACTCTGTCCTCGGTGAATAAGGCCCCCTCACGCACGGGGTTGAATAGCTCCTACCACTGAGAGATACGACCACAACTGGTATTGTTTTTCCAGGGTGCGAGCTACGGAAGAACCACGGTGAACATACTATGATCCTTTCAGACGCCCATATTAGAAATTGGATCAAACAACAAGGCGTTGGGAACTATGGCTTGGAGGAAAAATGATTTTCATAAAATCTATAACAGTGGGATCGGCTATGTTGGTTAAAACACCACTACACATAAGGGATTATTTCTCTGGTTATATTCTCCTAAACCAAGTGAGCTAGCCATGAATATTTATAGTCACAACACACATGAAAAGGAATATGCTTTTCATTCTAATGAACAATCACAATTAATTGTAATCATTTATATGCTAATGAAACCGATTTCAATTGAAACATATTTCCCCTTTAATTCTCATCCTCCACTAAATAATGAAGGTAGGAGTTACAAATGCATGCAATAATTTTATTTGTAACTCATGCAATAAAATGCTAAGGGGGTTTAATATGAACAAATGCAATTTTGATCACTTAAAATTCCAACAATCCCCCACTGATCGAAAATGCATGACACAATAAAATTGATAGAGGAAGGAATAAATTGAATGATCTGGGATAGAACAAATTGATCTGAGATGAAACAAAGACTTTTGGGCGTCTTATATCATGTAATAGGTGAAGGTACTTTCTGGGTTTGAACCTTCACTTAGTGTAAATCATATCCCCCGGAGAAGCCTGAATAAACCAAGTCTTTGAATTCGACCCCTTTAGCCCGGTTTCACTGATCACACACATGATACAGGATATGAGTTTTGTTCTGCGGGGTAACACGTTACGGCCATGTGCTCGTATCCTTTCTTGAGTGCCTTAGAGATTTAGCCCAAATCCCAAAGGACGCGGCCCCACGTCCGTGCACTCATATAGGTGAGTTCTCCAGGGTGCCTGCATGGACCACACCCTGTCCGAAAAGGACTCGAACTCATTAAGAGCATTTAGCTCAACCTACTTCCACTACAGTTAGCACTGTTACCATAGGGATGGGTTAGAGGAGTTTTTCCTCTACAGTACTCACAAGTTTACTCGTACAGTTTCGTTAACCCCTTGAAAACCATCTTCATGGGATCTCCAATCACAATGGTAGGGAGCCCACTGCAGGTAATTATTTAATGGGCTTAACCCACATCCCCCTCGGTCTCAATATTAAGGACGAGTCATCTCACAAGTCCTTTAGTGAAGTTCTCTGCAACATCACAAACTCGAGTTATATACCCTTAAGTATAAGGTGAATCAACTCAAGTTTTATTTATAATTGTCTAGACATTTTCATTTTCTTGTCCCAATATTTTGTAGTCTCTCTCTCAATAATTTTTTAATTAATAAGGTATATGTCTCCCCCCACATTTTTAGGGTATGTAAATTACCACTGTAATTTTTAATGATTTATTTTCACAAATACCCCCACATTTAGAGACTACTCAAAAAATAATTTGAGACATACATGCATGTAAAATATTCTCTACAAATCACATGCAATATTTATTTTTATTTTTTTAAGCATGCAAATAGTAAGGCTTGATCACCATCTCATGAGCATACAAACATGTTAATTATAATAACACGCACATTAACATGATTTCACTACAGTAGTATGCATTTAATCAAGTCATTTATATGAGCATGATTATCATAAAATTATTAAATACAACCACTAATAATTAAGGTAATCCAAAGTTTGCTCTGGATTCACGTACCTTGGATAGATCGTTTAACATTGAATATTCTTCTAGAATACCATAATATAATACACAAAATATGAAGGCCACATGAAGAATATATCCAGATAGTTCTTCATATAATACCTCCAGAAAAGCCAAATAACATAAATAGATCTCCCATAAACTGAAAAATTGGTTGGCATAATGAACCTTTCTCAATAGAGCACGAAACTGGTATATGAAGACCACTGAGTAAACCCTTATATGCTGAATTTGAAGGTTCTTGTTGATAGATAACAATAGTCTTCTTGATCATTGACAAAAATATGGCTAAGTCACAAATCACTAATGATATAATAAGAATTTTGAATAAATGATAATAATGACCGAGAGAAGAATTCCAATAGTCTCAACGGTCAAATAATATAGAACTCTATTTATTTCATCCCATGTCAGAATATTATTAGAATATCAATAGCCTTAAAATAAATATAATCATGCCTTCCTTAAAATTAATATATATCCCAATAGGATATATAAATGTGTCCTGCATAAATAACAACACTAACACCACAGAAATATTAATCTCAAAACTCAATTTGTTCAAGGCACAATAAATATTAATTTTCAAATAAAACTCAAACAAGACAATAACAACAATACGTGCATTCTCTAATTATAAAAACATCTCATCAAAAATGTCATTTTTTTTTTTTCGAAAAGGAAAGGAACACAGCAGTGATCCTAAGAAGAGATCTAACTGGTCTTCATAAGCACATATGGAGTTTTATAATCACACATACGGATTAGTTCTAGTTCTTCAAAAAGAAATTACCTAGCATTAACATCACAAGGAAAATACTATTTTTTTTTAATTATATATGTGCGTGAATAAGGTCTCAGCACATAAGAATTTAATTATAGGAGGAACTAATATAACCGTTGAATTCAACTATACTCATTCAATGAAAAATGCAACAATTGTGACATGAGTTAAATGTTTCATAACCCAAACATACATTTAATTGCATGCAATAATAATATATCCATTGACCATTTCATGAAATGAGAAATGAAAAGCTTACATATTTAATCATATAAGTTGACCCATTAATACAAAAATGGATTCAATGTTCCATTTTGTAACTCGTGTTTGTAAATGCATGCAATGATATCATGCAAATTTAATATATATTATACATATATATATAAAAACAATTAGATATGTTATACACACAATCTCTCTCTTTAAATGTTATCACCTATACATTTTGACCATAATGAGATTACATTTGCGGATTCACCGTTTCATTCTCCACAACTCATGCAATAATTCATTAATAACTCATGCAATGATTTTCATTTATGCATGCATAATTTGAAACGTACATCACTATATGCACGTTATGAATAAATGAATGCATTTTTTTTTCTTAATCCATTATTAACCAAATATTAATGATCCCATTTATTTGAATTTATTCTACTATCATTTCAAAATACATATAGTATTATGAAATAAATATTATTATGTGCACATTCATTTGCAGGCAATTTTCATTATTCACAATATATATTTCAAAATTAAATGAAACTTATCACATTTAAAAAATGCACAAACATAGAATATGTAAGAGTGACAATTACTTTGGAAACTAATAATCACTCCAATGATATTTTTCTATAACAGCAAAACCAAACCCATGATTGATCAAGCAAATCTACCAAAAAATTCTAATACAAATAGAATTCGATGTGTAGCCATGCCAAAGTATAAATTAATTAAATATTATACAACACCATATTTTTCAAATACAAGCAGATTTTCATCATCTCAAATATAATAAAATTATATTAGCATGTATTCATTTCAAATATAAGAATTTGTGTTCTTATTCACCGAGTTGTTGTGCGTGACAATCAAATATTAGGCTAAACACAAATTCTTATAATTAATACATCAAAAATATAAACATCAAATATATATTAAATCATGCATACTCTAAAATATATCGTAAAACACGAAATAAAAGAGTAAGAGATTAGAAAAGTGTATCCGGAAATGTGGAAGCGAGTGAAAACACTCTGTCCTCGGTGAATAAGGCCCCCTCACGCACGGGGTTGAATAGCTCCTACCACTGAGAGATACGACCACAACTGGTATTGTTTTTCCAGGGTGCGAGCTACGGAAGAACCACGGTGAACATACTATGATCCTTTCAGACGCCCATATTAGAAATTGGATCAAACAACAAGGCGTTGGGAACTATGGCTTGGAGGAAAAATGATTTTCATAAAATCTATAACAGTGGGATCGGCTATGTTGGTTAAAACACCACTACACATAAGGGATTATTTCTCTGGTTATATTCTCCTAAACCAAGTGAGCTAGCCATGAATATTTATAGTCACAACACACATGAAAAGGAATATGCTTTTCATTCTAATGAACAATCACAATTAATTGTAATCATTTATATGCTAATGAAACCGATTTCAATTGAAACATATTTCCCCTTTAATTCTCATCCTCCACTAAATAATGAAGGTAGGAGTTACAAATGCATGCAATAATTTTATTTGTAACTCATGCAATAAAATGCTAAGGGGGTTTAATATGAACAAATGCAATTTTGATCACTTAAAATTCCAACACCAACTCCAGCCAAACAAGGTTGGGAAAGATCAAATGCTCATCCATTGTCTGCCTCCTTGATGCCAAAATGTCTGTTGGACTGTTTCCTTGGTGAAATATATGCGTGATCTTCCAGTTTACTAAGCATTGGAGATCTTTTGTTAGCTTCCTCAACAGTCTAATAGCAAACCATGACAACTGATCTCTGCCTTTAATCCATGCTATAGCCCTAGATTGATTAAGAGAAGGGGGGGTCTGCCAACAACTCCAATAATAAAGTTCGAGATGGAATCCCTTAGAAGAGCTCCATAGCCTCCACTCTCCTCCGACAAAGACCCATCTGCATTAGATTTAATCCAGCCTTGGGGGGTTCCCATAGTATATAGCAGAGAGTTTTGGATGGTTCAATGATGGTAATACCAAAGTTATTAGCTATCTGCAAGAGATCGAGGGAGATAATGGCTTTAAGAGTGATGTCTTTGAAACTGAATTTTCTCCCAAAATCCATCAAGATCTGAGTGTCATCTAGTTGGTTTGATCTATTTCTCATCTTGAATAAGAACACTCAAAGAAGTTGAGTGAGGGGGACCCCAAATTAGTAGCTTTCTGCCTAATAAATCCTTAAGGCTCCTGCCATTGATCCAAGGGTCATACCATACATTTATAAACTTGCCTTCAAAATATATAAAGCGAACTTTATTTGTAATCCAGGATCTTGCTGCAATTACCCACTTCCAAGAATCGGTGTTGCTAGAGGGAGGTATATGATTCCATATATTAGCTCTTCTAAAATATCGGTTTTTGACCCATGTGGACCACAAGAAGGGCTTCTCACTAACTAGATCCCAAAATTGCACTCCTTGAGCCCCTTTGCTCTAATCCTGGATTCGTTTTATCCCCAAACCCCCTTTCTCCAAGGGTTTACAAATGGTATTCCAATTAACATGATGCAACTTCTTCATGTTTGAGGATCCTTGCCAAAGAAATTTTCGAATAAGCTTTTCGATTTCAAAGGAGGATCTCTCCGGAATTGAAAAGGCTGCAGACTAAAAATTATGGAAAGAACTAAGGACTGATCTGATAAGTTCAAGTCTCATAGCAATTGATAGAAATTTCCCTACCCAAGATTGAATTCTGGTCTGAATTTTGTTAATTAGAGGCTGACAAAGGCTAGGTGTAAAAGATCCCGTGAACATAGGCATTCCAAGAGATTTAATAGGGAGGTGTTGCTGTCTCGAATACCAAGAATTTGACAGAACTAAGGAGTTGAACAATTAGAGAAGACTTGACTCTTGTTTGGATTGAGTTGTAGCCCAGATCTTGAAGAAAAATACATAAAGAGATGCTTAAGAGCCAAAGGAGAGTAATTAGAAGCCTCAACAAAGAGTAAAAGATCATCAACAAAGCATAAGTGGGATACATTTAGAGGATATATCCTTCAGATAGTGCCCAATCTAACCATCCTTACAAATCTTTTCAATTTGGGTGGAAAAGGATTCCATGACCAATGTAAATAGAAGTGGAGATAAAGGATCACCTTGTCACAATCCACAAGAAGTAGAGAAGAATGTAAATTGAAGTAGAGAAGAAAAGGATTTCATGACCAATGTAAACAGAAGTGGAGATAAAGGATCATCTTGTCACGATCCACAAGTAGAGAAGAAACTGTTAAATGTATATATGTTAGGGTTAAGGGTAGATTAGTCTTTTTCCGTTTCCCCTTTTGTACTATAAATATTCATACAAACCCTAATAATATTTTCTGATTCATTCTCTTCAATTTCTGATTCTAACATGGTATCAGAGCTTGAATCCAATTTTTTTCTTTGATTTTTTGTTGGCGTTAGTTTCCGTTTGCGAGATCATCGACGTTCCGCTGTGCCGCCGTCGTGCCGCTGCCGTGCCGCCCTGCTGCGCCACCCTGCACGCCCCGTGCGGCCCTGCCCGCGCGCCGTCCGCACCGTGCCCGCGCCCTTCGCGCGCCGTCCGCGCCCTTGCCGCTGCCCCGCACCCAGATCCGAGCCCCCGCGCCGCCACTGCCGCTGCTGCTACTGCCCAGATCCGCGCCCCCGCACCGCTGCCGACGCGTCTCCGCGCCGCCGCTGCCCTCGCGCGTAGCCCCCGCGCCGCCGCTGCCCTCGCGCGCAGCCTCCACGCCGCCGCCGCTGCCCCCGCGCGCCGCCCACGCGCCGCCGCCGCTGCCCCCCCGCGCGCCGCCCACGCGCTGCCGCCGCTGCCCCCGCGCCGCCGTGCAATTGTCTCGGTCGCGAGATCGCTGCGGCGAAGAATCCGCGCGAAATCCCGTAAAATCTGGGATTTTACGCGTCTGTTGAAGACTGCCGAGTCAACTCACCTGAGTCAACTCGCTGGTCAACTCGCTGGTCAACTCGCTGGTCAACTCGCCGGGTCAACTCGCTGGTCAACTCGCCGGGTCAACTCGCCGGGCCAACTCGCCCGCGCTGACTCGCCCAGGTCAACTCGCCCAGGTCAACTCGCCCGACCGTCGTCACTCTTTCGGTATTTTCTTTATCTGGCCGTTACGGGCTCATTCGGACTCCAAATATAGTCAAATTGGTACTCATTTTGCTCAGTTTTTCGTTCTGCACGTCACTGTGACCTTATTTTCTTCATCCGAGATATTATTTTTTTGCTATTCTGGTTATTTGGATATTATGGCTACGGATAACACTCAGATCATCGATGTTAAGTTTGATGGTGAAAATTATGACACCTGGTCTATCAGTCTTGAGCTTCAGCTTGATTTTCGTCGCCTATTGGGTCATGTTACTGGCACCGATCCGGCCCCTGTCCTTGAACCATCCTCACCGGGTTCTGACGAGACTACCATCAAGGCCAAAGCTGAGGCATATACTAAGGCATTGTTGACATGGAAGGAGGCCGATTCTCGGGTGAAAGCATATATTGCTTCTTCGGTTATTCCAAATATCCGTAAGCATTTGAAGCCGTTCATTACAGCCAAGGAATATTGGGACTTTCTTAAGAATTTCTACACACAGACTGATGGTGCTCAGGAATTCTATCTGCATCAGGCCATTTCTACTTCTTATCAAGGGGAGCTTTCTATTCGTGATTTTTATTCTCTTTTGTCTGATTACTGGGATCAACTCGCGCCTATGGATCCTCAGATGGAGGGTATTTTTCTGACACGCTATCGTGAGTACCGTAATCGTCAGCGATTATACCAATTCTTGATGCGTCTTCGTCCTGAGTTCGAGGCTATTCGTGCACAGATTCTTCATCGCTCTCCCAAACCGTCTCTCGATACGGTTCTTTTCGAGTTGGTTGCTGAGGAGACGCGCCTTCGCACTGTTGTCACTCCGCCTATCGTTAATCATAGTTCTGTCAATGTTGCACATCGTCAAGACAATCGCTACACCCGGGTCACTTGCTATTATTGTCATAAATTTGGACATGTTCAAACTGAATGTCGTAAGCGTGCTCGTGATGGTGCTCCTCTTGTTTATGTACCTCGCACTTCAGCTCCTGGAGCACTTCCTCTAGTGCCTCGTTCACTAGATCCTGCAGCACCTCGTGCCCCAGCGCCTCGGGCACCAGCACCTCGGGCACCATTTACATTTCCTCCGCGTCGTTTTCAGCCTCGACCTGCAGCTGCTGTTGCATCTGATTTTTCTACTGATCCACAGGCATATTCTCCCTCTCAGATCAGTGAGAGTCTTGCACAACTCCATCTCCAACAACAACAGCTACAGGATATGCTTCGCTCAGTGACTGGTAGTGATTCATCTGCTCCCTTTTCTGCTTCTACTGCGGCGACAGGTAACCTTACTTCCTCATGGATTCTTGATTCTGGAGCTTCCCATCATATGACTTCTCAAGCATCCTTTATTAGTCGTCCTACTCGCTTGTTTCCCACTCCTGTTATTCGTACGGCGGATGGGACTCCCCTGTCTGTGTCGAGTTCTGGTTCTCTGGCTGATCCTTCTCATCGTTTTCAACTTCCTGAAGTTTTTCATGTTCCTGGCCTATCATTAAATTTGCTTTCTGTTGGTAAAATTGCTGATCATGATTGTCTCATTACCTTTGATTCTTCTACTTGTTCTGTACAGGATCGTCGTACGGGGAAGCAGATTGGGACAGGCTCTAGACATGGTGGGCTTTACTACATGGATCATCTTCATATTCCTTCGTCTTCTGCAGCTTCTGCTCGCTTGATTTCCTCTCCTCCTTCCTCCTTTGATGTTTGGCACCGCCGTCTTGGCCATCTCTCTCCTCCAAGACTTCGTTATCTAATAAGTACCGGTGTTTTAGGTTCTTTTTCAAAAACTGAGCTTCAACCATGTGTGGGCTGCAAGTTGGCAAAACACTTGGCTCTTCCATTTCCTACTAGTAATAACATTTCTGCTTCTCCTTTTGATCTAGTCCACTCTGATGTTTGGGGTCCCTCCCCTATTCCTTCTAAAGGTGGTAACCGTTATTACGTTATTTTTATTGATGACTTTTCTCGCTATACTTGGATTTATTTGATGAATAGTCGTTCTGACTTGTTACCCATCTATAAGTCTTTTGCTACAATGGTTGAAACTCAGTTCTCCAAACGCATCAAGGTGTTTCGCTCTGATTGTGGTGGTGAATACTGTTCTCGTGCTTTTCGTGATTTTTTATCCTCCCAAGGCACTCTACCACAGCTTTCCACTCCTTATGCTCATCAGCAGAACGGGGTTGCTGAACGTAAACATCGTCATATCCTCGAAATGACCCGGTCCTTACTCCTTTCTGCTTCTGTTCCTGTTCAGTTTTGGGGTGAGGCTGTTCTTACAAGTGTGTATCTCATCAATCGCACTCCTTCGTCTATCACTGCTGGCATCTCCCCCTTTCAGCGTCTTTATCATAGTCCTCCCGATTATTCTCGTCTTCGTGTTTTTGGATGCACGTGTTTTGTCCTACTTCCTCCTCTTGAGCGTACGAAGTTGTCTCCTCGTTCTGCTATGTGTGTCTTTCTTGGGTACAGTACTGAGATCAAAGGATATCGATGCTATGATCCTGTTGCTCGTCGTCTTCGGACATCTTGTCATGTCACATTCTTTGAGAATCATCCATACTATGCTCTTCGTTCCCTCCTGTTCCTCTTCCCCCATCCACGGTTGAGGAAGTCACATTTTTGGACTTTTCTATTCCTGATTTCTCATCTTCATCTTCTGCTCCTGAGTCATCTATTCCGTCTGTACCTGACCACTCTTCATCGTCAGTCTCATCTTCACCCTTGCCGTCTTTGTCCACCTCTATTCAAGATGATTCACGTGGAACAATCCCGTCTACTCCTACACCTATTCCTGATGCTGCTTTACCGGAAGACGATTCTGCTCCCGCACCAGTTGCTCCTCGTCGCAATCCACCTCGCGCTCGTCGACCTCCTCAACGACTTAGCTTGGTTGCCTCTGATTCTTTTTCTCCTAGTTTTCAGTGTTTTCTTTCCGCTGTTTCCACTCATTGGGAGCCCCAATCATATCGTGAGGCTGTCGGCATTCCAGAATGGGAAGGTGCTATGACAGAGGAGCTTAGTGCATTACAACGCACTCATACATGGGACATTGTACCACTTCCTCCAGGGAAGACTCCTATCAGCTGTAAATGGGTCTATAAGATCAAGACCAACTCTGATGGTTCGATTGAGCGTCACAAGGCTCGGTTGGTTGCCCGTGGTTTCACTCAGCAGCATGGTATTGATTATGATGAGACATTTGCTCCTGTAGCGAAGATGACGACAGTTCGTACTTTGATTTCTGTTGCTTCTGTTCGTCAATGGCCCATTTATCAGCTTGATGTCAAGAACGCTTTCCTTCATGGTGATTTATCAGAGGAGGTTTACATGACTCCTCCTCCGGGTCTTCCTCATCCATCTGGTCATGTATGCCATCTTCACCGCGCTCTCTATGGTCTCAAGCAAGCTCCTCGCGCTTGGTTCGCTCGATTCACTGATGCTATATGTGCTGCTGGGTTTGTCCCGAGTTCCTCTGATCCAGCTTTATTTGTTCACACCTCTGGTCCTCATCGTACTCTCTTGCTGCTTTATGTTGATGACATGATCATCACCGGCGATGATTCTTCTCATATACAGTCGGTCAAGCAACATCTTCAGCGTCAATTTGAGATGAAAGATCTTGGCAAACTTCGATATTTTCTAGGCTTGGAAGTTGCTTCTGCTCCGCGTGGTTATCTTCTCTCCCAACGTAAGTATACTGCTGACTTGATCGACCGTGCCTGTCTGACTGATGATCGCATCTCTCCCACTCCTATTGAGCTTCATGCTAAGCTCCGACCTGACGATGGAGAACCACTTTCTGATGTTACTCGTTATAGACAGCTTGTTGGAAGCCTCGTCTATCTCACTGTCACTCGTCCTGACATTGCCTATGCTGTGCATATTGTCAGCCAGTTCGTCGCTGCCCCTCGTACTGTTCATTATGCAGCAGTTCTTCGGATTATACGCTATCTACGTGGCACTATATCTCGTGCTCTACTGTTACCGTCTTCTTCTACTCTTGAACTTCGTGCTTATACTGATGCTGATTGGGCAGGAGATGTCACAGATCGAAAATCTACGACTGGTATATGTGTGTTTCTTGGTGACTCTCTTATATCTTGGAAGGCCAAGAAACAAGACATTGTTTCTCGTTCGAGTGCTGAGGCCGAATATCGTGCTATGGCATCCGCTACTGCTGAGGTCGTTTGGCTTCGATGCCTCCTCTCTGACATGGGTGTCATCATCTCTGCGTCTACTCCTCTATATTGTGATAACAAGAGCGCCATTCAAATTGCTAGTAATCCAGTTTTTCATGAACGTACGAAGCACATCGAGATCGATTGTCACTTCGTTCGTCATCACTTTCTTGCGGGCACTATATCACTCCCATATATCTCTTCTTCTCTTCAGTTATCTGACTTTTTCACAAAGTCACATACACTTCAGCGGCATGACTTCTTGTTGAACAAACTCTCGGTGTATGATCCACCATGAGTTTGAGGGGGGGTGTTAAATGTATATATGTTAGGGTTAAGGGTAGATTAGTCTTTTTCCGTTTCCCCTTTTGTACTATAAATATTCATACAAACCCTAATAATATTTTCTGATTCATTCTCTTCAATTTCTGATTCTAACAGAAACCTTCTAGAGTGTCAATAACAAGAACCGAAAATTTGGAGGAGGTTATAAACTCCATGCACCATTGAGTCCACTAGTCAGAGAAATTGAATCCCTTCAAGACAGCCTCCATATAAGTCCATCACACATTGTCAAAAGCTTTGTGCAAATGAATCTTTATTCAAGCCCTTGGCTTACCTTTTTTGTTAAGATAGGAAACCAACTCATGAGCTAGCATTATCTTGTGGTGAATGTTTCTTCCTTTTATAAAAGTTGTTTGATGAGGACTGACTATTATCATTTCATAATTGTTTAATTGAATCTTGTAAAGGCCCCTCACACTTAAAAAAGTTATTTGATTTATATTGTGTTTATTATTTTGAAAATGATGAAACTACCATTCATATGTATTATTAAGTTTTTTGGGTTTGCCTAATATTATTATTTAACATTAATTCATCCTGAATTGATAAACATCATGATATTTGCAGATGTTGCTATAGTTACTGCTCTTTCATCTCAGTCTGACAGCAGGACATCTACTATTCATTGGGGGGGTTTCTAAATTTTTCAATGGTGAATATTGAATAAGGGGAAAACCGAATAAGGATTAATAGGGAATACCGAATAATTTTTAATGTATATGATATCCATGTTCACAAGTTTCTTGGTAATCAAGTGATTGGGCAGCCCAGTGCTATGTTTGACTAGTCTGTATTAAGGTGGCATTGTGAAATTTGTTTTATTAAATGTTATTAGGTTTGAATGTTCGGAGTCCTGTGATCAATGATGGGATACCAGAATGCGTACCAACTTCTTAAGTTGTGCATGTAGTGCAATGGGAGATTAAACTATTATCCAGTGGAACTGCATTTAGTTGGCATGTGTTCTCGAGATTGCATTTATATTGTACTGTTGTAGATGAAATGATTCTTAATGGTAAACTATAATTCTTTGGATGATTCATTCATTACGTGGTTGAGTGAATTAAATTGGAAAGCTTCATCATCATCATATATATCATGCTGAGGCATTGTGTAATGCTCTTTTGCTTATATGGATGGAGTTTGTTTATTATCATTTATCATGAGTGTCAAATCTTTATTCTATTGGGTCGTTTGATTCCTTAATCTTGCAATTCTTGCATATATATTTTTTTCTTATTGTAATGTAACTTTCAGAATGCCTATTGTGGTGGTTATTGATATGGTGGCTTTGTGGCTTAAAAGGTTTTCATGAAGTTGTTTTATAGTTCTTTAGCATCCCAACACATCCCCCATGTCTTGCTCACTGATTTTCTACTATGTGGAACAGGTTTTGCATATTGACAGGAATGACTATTACGGAGGAGAGTCAACTTCGTTCAATCTCATTGCAAGATTTACTTTGGGGGAAAATGAGAGAGATTCCTACTATAGGACATGATTTGATGTTCATATTATATATTATCACCCTATTTGGACACTTGATGTTTATACTATATATTATAACCAAATTTTTAATCCCCAAAACTGAGAGGAAGTTGATCTTTGTTGCTTTACAGGCCTAGCAAAATATTTATTTTATTTTTATTCTTGATCTTGTGAATCTACTATAGACGGAGTCTTTCTGTTAATACATATATTATAAGTTTTCTAAAATCTAAAAAGTAAGTTTTTGTGACGGATTATTTGGAAGATAGAAAAACCACTATAAAAGATATTTGCAATGGCTAAAAACCGCTGCTAATCTTTTGCGACACTGGATACGACGGAAACCAAACTGCCGCAGAACCGTTGCAAAAGGGTATTTGCGACGGTTATAGAGACTATTTGCGACGGTTTGAAACCGTCGCAAAAAAATAATTTTTTTTTGTAGTGTCATCTCGTTCATAAGTGAAACTGGGTTCTCACACTTGGATTAAATGTGGGGTAGTGAAAAATGGGATCTCAGATATTCACTCTCTCGTTTATAAAAAGATATATTAAGATATATGATCCCAACAGGCCTAATGGCTATAGTATAACGGTTCAGGGTTTATCTGCGTTAAGGGTAAGTCTTAAAATTGACGCTTGGCGCTAACTTACCCATCTGTTTGTTGGTTATTATTAAAAAAAATTCATGGGACTGGGACAAGTAGGCGGAGATAGCTTTTCCACAGGGTCCCTCCAATATAAAAAAAAAAATAGATTAGCTAGCTATGCATTTTTGTGCTATGTGATTTTATTAATTTGGATTCATTCATCCCACAGATTTGTGAAAAAATTATTGTTTGTCCACATTCCATCATCCCATGTCCCAAAAAGAAAAATATATAACAAGTAATATAACCCAAAGGGCCAGTCTAGTCTCACCCACCATTTTTCTTACCACACCAATCAATTAAAAAAATAAAAAAACTGATGTTTTGCTATCCCCACCGATCCGGCCAGTTCGACCAAATTTGATCGTCATTTCAGGTTTTGGGCGATCGGACTTGGTCGTCATTTCAGATTTTGAACGACTGGATTTGATCGTAATTTCAAGTTTTGGGCGACCGAACCTGGTCGAAAAGATTTGTAATAAAGTTTATAATTTTTTTTCTTGAAAACATAATCCCGCAACGTGTATCTTACTTGAATCATTCATATCACTCCAAGTCTGAGTTGTAATATAAGGAGAATAAATCATTATTCTTAAATGTAGAATATAAGAATAATTTTTTTTACATAAGTTACAGACAAATTTTAAAAGCCAAATATAAAATGTGTTTGGATCAACTGGTATGTTTTTTTGTTTTCAAACAAAGAATCATCGTAACTATGAATTCAAACGAAGCTTAAAAATGATATATATTTGTCTAATAAGATATTTTTCTATAAAAATTTGAATTAATTGAAAGTATACATATTTACATTTTTTTAGTCCCTTAGCTGTTGTTTCGATAAAAGAATAAATGTAGAATATAATGGATAAACCCAAAAATTTATTTGTTTACAAAGAATAAGTAGATATAGTTCTGAACCCTGTTCGACCAATTACGATCGCCCAAAACCTGAAATGACGACCAATTACGATCGCCCAAAACCTGAAATGGCGACCAATTTCGATTGAACTGGATTGATGGAAACAGCAAAACACCGAGTTTTTTTTTTTTTGGTGGGATAAGAAAAATGCTTGGTGGGGATAGACACGCCCTAACCTAAAAGGATTGCGTGAAAGGGACCGCAGGGTTCAACGGGAATTTTATTTTAAATGACATGTGGGTCCACATTTTCACATGCAACGAATATAAATGAAAACTCAATTTGTTATCTAAATTTTAGTTTATACCAATTTATCATAGGTTTCTTATACATGTTTATTCATCAATCAAAACACCAAAAATAGCATATTCCAGCTAATTAAGGTTTATTTCATCACTTATTCAATATCCAAACAATGGCTAAGATATTAAAGAAAGGATAAAAGTCACATAGTGGTGACATACTAACCTGCTCGAACATAACTTGATTTTATACCGTAACCCCTGTATGGGGTATGACATTGGGTTATTCATTCATGATAACTATACTGGGATAGATAACAAATCAAACTGAATAAGCAACATTTTGATTGATTGTTTTTTCTGTTATTCTCATTGTGAAACGTAAAAATGATTTTTTTTTTGTTTGGCTCACATTGGATAAAGTAATGATAAATTGTTGATAATTGATGAATAAGAGTTTATGACTTTTTAAATGACCATTATACCCCTGGGAATAGTGTGAGAGATATATGATTGATTTAATAAATGTGACAGTTTTTTGAATATCTGTGACACTATTAGATGAGATAAAAATTTTAAAATGACAGAGAAGGGTATATTTATCTATTGGCATAGATAAGCCATGATAAGCAATTCTAACATTTCCTTAGAATAGTTATCAGACTTTATCTAAGTTTATCCAGACATAACTATCGGTGTTTATTCTATCAAAACAAACAACCTTTTTAATCTATTCTCATGTATTCTTCCTTATTTCAGTCTTATGTTCCACACCATGGGGGGGTTGGGGGGGGGGGGGGGGGGGTTTAACTAAATGAATCTAGTTCAAAGACAGTCTACTTAAGCTTATGAAGGGATTTAGTCTAGATTAAGTGGATGTCTAAACTCAGAAACTATAATTACCTATTACATGATATAAGATACCAGTTCATTTTTGTCCTAATATCCCTAATACATCTTGTGCAATTTTTGGTCAGCGGGGATTGTGAGATTTAAAGGCTTTGAAGCCCAGTATTACCGAAAAGTACATCCCCTTTATTGACTTGTATGCTTATGTTCCCTCACAACTCTTTTGTCTCACTGGCACGGGGCAATCCGAGTAGAGGATGATCATCTTGATCAAATAATAGTTTTGATAGAGGCTTGGTCGAAATCTTTTCTACCCGGCCCTTGCTAGGTTTTTGGTTTTTTCTTTTTTCTCATCTTCTCATTTTCATCCCCCTCTCAGATTTGCTCTATTTCGTACTCTCTTTTGCAAAATAAAAATATCTACATTTGCTCAAAAAAATAAAAAAAAAACTCTTTCATCCCACATTGGCTATGTGTTCAAAAACTCACCTTATATATTAGAACATCCACTAGACTTGTGATCAATTTTGGGCACTCTCTACACGTGCACGCCTGAGGCCCGACCCATGGGACCATTGAAATTCGCTTAACTTTCCAAACCCATTATTTTAATTTTAATTACTTAAAAAGAAAAAGATTCAATGATGCATGTTGTTAATTTTTATTAATTAAGTAAATAACAAATAATTCAATTAAAATGATAATTTATTAATTTATTAATATACTAAATACACTTCACAATGGGCCCATAGAACAAATGTAATAGCTCATGGCCAATCGGGTTGGGCCAGGCCCACTGGACAGATTCCACCACAAGCCCACTATCTCCTTTTCCTTTCTTTCTTCTTCTCCTCATTGTTCTTCTTCTTCTTCCTGCAGCCACTAACAAAATATTTGTTTTTGAGTAAGACAATTGCTATCCCGATCATATATTATCGAGCAGACAAGAGTCTGAAGTTTTACAAGAGGGGGAGGCTTGCGAAAAAGTGAAAGCATAAAGATAAAACATAATAAGAAAAGAAAAACGACTACCAAAATGAACCCATAAACTCTCCATAGTAGGAGAGGTTCCTATTTGGGGTCATCGTAGATTAGAGAAAAGAAAAAGTGTCATTTAAGGAAAAGTGTCATTAAGCCATGACCATAATATGCCCCTGTCGAAGCTCCACCCCATTTGCGCCCGCAATGAAACGCCCCCAAACTTGAATGAGCGACAAAGTCAAGGCCCAAAGATTTTCAAAATAAAACCTTTGTCCTTGAAATGATACCTCATTTCACGTAAGCCACGTGGCCCAAAGAGACGATTATATATTTTATATTTTTAGAGGCGAAGTACATGCTATAATAAATTGAATTGTGTATTATTTTATGTTTTTCGTAGTATACAAAGATGGTATATTATATAATATGTTAAATGATTTTGAACACTACCTCATCAGCCACGTAAGCCCACTAAAACGAAGAGTATGCCTCATTTTTTATAAATATTTCATCTTTGTATATATCTCATTATATATTATATGTTATTTTAAAAAATCGAAACAAATATGAATTGGATTTGGGACAAAAAAGAAATTGTGTATAACATTATTCTTATTTTTACTTTTTTCAGAAAAATGGATATTAGCCTCCTAAAAATTTGCTTATATCCAAATCAACCCCTTTTTTTCGAAAATCCACAGATCCCCTGGTTGTTTGGATTATATATAAAGTTTGAAGTCATTTTTCTAAATATCCATATAACCCCATATCTTTTTTCTCATGGATAAAGATTTAGGCCCTTGAATTAGTTTTCTAACAAAATTTAAGTAATATTCTGAGTATATTCCATCCTTATAAAGGTATTACAAATGTATTTATCTAAATAATCTCATGAGATTTAAGAAAAAATTAATATGATCTCTCTAAATGATTAAAATGACATCCATCAAAAAAATATTTCACTGTGTTTCTTCTTTAATGTGTTAAGAATAAATTATAGTATATTGTTAGGTTAACCACATATAAGTTTTAATTGGATAACAATAGGGGTGATATGCAATAAGCGCGTAATTTAAAAAAAACGAGAGTTGATCTTTATATTCGCAATCTTTTAGGGGGTTATATGAATATATATTTTCAATGTGACATTGAGTAACAGAATATTTCACGAATATTCTTCTTAAATTGACGGCAATTTAACTCAGAATTTTTTTTTTTTTTTGCAAAACCAAGAAAAAAAATTGAATGGGTTATATAGATTTTTAAAAAAAGAAAAAAAAGAAAGAAGGGGATGTAAAAATTTTGGGTTTTTTATTTTTAACTCCCCGCAAATCATCGTATTTAGCGATCGCTCCCTCACTTCTTCGTATTGGGTTTTACTCCCCGAATTTAAAGGAAATTTCCTTTTTACTCCCTGTGAGGGAACTATCTGTAAATTATTTAATTTTTTTTAGTCCCTGATAGGGAGTAAAAAGGAATTATTCTTTAAATCCGGGGAGTAAAACCTAAATACAAAGAAGTGAGGGAGCGATCGCTAAATACGATGGTTTGCGGGGAGTTAGAAAAAACCCAATATTTTTTATTTATGGAAAGGTAGGCATTAGCCTTAATTTTATTAAGATCAAGACAATTATATGTCCAAAGTAGTAAAAGGTAGAGTAAAAGTAAAAGAGTTACAAAGCTACTCCTCCACCATAAATTTTTCCCCCGATCAACAACACATTCATTGCCCCCGCACACGCAATACCCTAACTTTTGATGAAATACACCACCGACTCCCATAAGTTTTCAAAATATATGCTCGTGTTACGAAAGATCCGGTGGTTGCGGGCTAACCACACCGTCCATAGTACTTCCGGAACAAAAGATTGAGAAATTTTGCCCGTCACGCTCCGATCTCCCCTCCACTTTAACCTTTTGCCCACCTCCCAAATACCATCCAGGGTATCAAACTGGTCATATGAAATCCCGCTTTGAAAGGGGATGTAAATATTAGCAAACTTTCAAATGCATCTTCCCCTTATTTTTTATTTAGAAATCTTACTATTTGTATTGTTTCTCTATCTTCGAACGGTATTCAATTGGAGGATGAATGGGAAATCAGTGTCTACCTCGTCAACCATTTTAAGCAATCCTTTAAAGCTTCTACCAGCAGGAGAGTTCCATGGGGGGAATGATAATCTCAAGCGCCTCTCACAACTCACAAGCTCAACGCGAAGGGCTGCAAGTTCCTTTCTCGGTGGAGGAGGTTAAGCGGGCAGTGTTTGAGGTTGAAGGTGATAAAGCTCGTGGGCCTGATGGATTCAACTGTCGATTCTTTCAAGAGTTATGAGACGTGTGAGTCTTGAAGTGTTGTCCATGCTAGCTGAATTTCATGTCAGTGCTCAGGGGGGGGGGTGTGCATCAATGATACTTTCATTGCTTTGATTCCTAAGAAACCTAGAGCGGAGGAGATCTCAGATTTCCATCCAATCAACCTGATTAATGCAAATTACAAGCTGATCTCAAATGTTTTAGCGAACAGAATGAAAGGAGTGATTGGGGATCTCATCGAGGTCAATCAAACTGCCTTTATCCCTAGTCGATCGTTGCAAGAAGGCTTCTGGGCTGTCCAAGAGTGTATTTATGGTGCCAACCGCTTGGGGACCGAGGGGGTCCTTGTTAAGCTGGACTTCAAGAAGGCCTATGACCATGTGGACTGGTCTTTTCTTTTGCACCTCTTACCAGCCAAGGCTTAGTCCCTTATGGGTAAGATTGATATTTGACTGCATTTCCACTACATCAGCATCAGTCCTTGTGCATGGGGCCTCGTGTGGTTATTTCCCCCTGTGGCATGGTTTGAGATGGGACAATCCTCTGTCCCCGCTCTTGTTCATCATTATCTCCAATGCGCTTAGTAGAATGCTTTCTCTAGCAGAGGATGAAGGATGGTTTACGGGGTTTGCCATGTGGACGGTCGCTTTTCTCCCTCTCATATATTCAATGTGCAGACAATACAATGCTAGCTCCTTTGTAGGGGGGACGATAGCTCAGTGGCCAGAGATTTGTTTGTGGTAAAACTGTTCGGATAGCTCTCCGGACTACAGATTAATTGGGAGAAGAGTGCATTTCTGGGTATCAACAAGTCAGTGGATTCTCTGCACGAGTTGTCTGTTCGGTTTGGATGTCTGGTGAGCGATTTCTCAATCAGATACCTCAGGTTCCCTCTAGGATTAAAGCCCATCTCTTCAAATGATTGGTCCCCTCTCCTTGCTTGCTTCAACAACCATTTGGCGAGCTAGGCTGGCAGGCTTCTTAGTGCGGGAGGTAGGCTCGTCTTATTGCAATACCTTCTTTCAAGTCTTCCCATTTTCACGCTCTCGCTGTTTAAGATCCCAAAGTTAGTCCTTCACAAAATGGAAGTGATCCGGTGAAGAATTATGTGGAGTAAGTCCCCTGATTGCAAGGGGGTTCACCTCATAAGCTAGGAGTCAATTTGTGAAAGCAAGAGACGTGGAGGGTTTAGGATCATCAACTTGGAAGACCTCAATCAGGCTCTTCTTTCTGAATGGATCTTAAAGTTCATCTTTGGTGGTCCTTCTCTTTGGAAGATTGTGCTCACTCATTGCCTACAGGGCAGGAGATAAATCTGGTTCTCCTTTCCCCAACCCCTTCCATTCTCGTCCCACATTTGAAAATCGATCTTTGGTCTAGATGATCAGTTTTTTAAGGTTGTTCAGTGGGAGTTAGGGAATGGGACAAAGATCAAGTTTGGCTAGACCATTGGTGTGATATTGGACCACTGAAGGTGATGTTTCCTGATTTGTTTGAAGTGGCACACAACAAGGAAGGATTGGTGCAGAATTTTGGGAAGAGACTACTTCGGGAGGTGGATGGCAGATCCATCTAAGTAGAAGGTTTTTGTTGAGGAGTTCCTCGAGTACTAGTTATTATTCTGTGTTATTGCTAATTACCGGATTATGGAGACTGCACTAATAAACCCGTTTGGGTCCATGTCCCGTTACGACTTCTTTGTCCACTCGGCCTACTCCTGGTTTCGCTCAAGCAGACCTTTCAAGGTCCGGAAGGCGTGTGGGATTTGAGGGTTCAAAATCCCATCAGAGGTTAGTTTTTTTCTTTGGCCCATCTTCCAAGAGCAACTTTTTACGAAAGCCTACAAGGCGCGGTGGTGTTCTTCGGATTCTCCTATGTGTGTTTTATGCAATGGAAAGATTGAAACCGCCAAGCACCTGTTCTGTGATTGTCCAATGGAAATGGAGGTATGGTCTTTCCTTCAACCTATCTTTGGGAGTGGGTGGTCCTCTCCCTCCCTTGATCACATTTGGGAGGCTGAACGTCGTCTGAGGAGGAGAGATGATAAAATCATTCGAGGCAAGGTTCTTCAAATTCTCCACCCCGCAGTGCTATGAGCTATTTGGCTTGGGCGAAATGACGCTTTGTTCCCTAGCTCCATGGTATCGACTCAAAGGATTTGGGAGAGCACTAAGAGGTTCATCGCGTATTGGGGTTGTTCCTATGGTGGAACCCCTTCGATACGGGTCCTTCAGGACTCCATTTAGATTGGCACTTAGGGCCTTTGGTTCCCCTGTGGAAGGTAGCCTTCGCCTCTTAGGCTTCCTTTGTATGTGAAGCTTTGTTGTCTTTCTTTGAAGGTGTGTACTCCTTTCTGATTAATTAATCAAAGTCTACCAATTTCACATTAAAAAAGAAAATGAAAAATTGGTGGGACCAAAGCCAACTCAAATCCTCAAAATCTGGTGGGACCCAAAATGACATCAATGAACTTCTTCTACACACTCTTCCGCTTCAATTGCGACGGCGTTCAAATGTTCCACGCCATAAACTAAACTTTCAACAAAAACTTATAAACATCTGATCTGAATAATAAAAGAATCTGTCCGAACCTTCCAGACGACTTCCCCGGTCAATCAAATAATATCCCCCTCATCACCGCCCGCCCATTCAGCGAATGAATCGTCATTCCCTACGAAAGCACGTTTCATCGACATAACCAGTCCATTCCACCATCTTTCATCTTTGGTCGGTCAATCAAAACACCTACCTATTATATATATAAACCCCCCCAACTCTGCATCGAAATTGAAAAAAATAGATCGCAAAAGAAAGATAGTGAGTCTCATATTCGAATTCAATGGAGAGGAACAATTCGTTCGGGAATTCATGGGCGGACCAGTGGGACTACAGCAACCCGGACCCGACGGAGAGCACGAAATCGAGCAAGAACAACAAGGGGAGCAAAGCGAAGGACATGGTGAGCGGAGGACTGGATAAGACAAAGGCCGTGGCGTCGACGGGTCTTAAGAAGGTGAAGGAGGGGACCTCTCTTGGTTTCCACTGGATCAAGGACAAGTACAACAAGAGGACACAGAAGCACTGATTTTTTTTTTCTTTTATTTAAGTAACATACGTTTGTTTTTATTTTGTTTTTTCTTTTTATGTGATGTTGGTTTTATATATTCTTCAAGATTTTTGGTGTAGAGATTTTAGTTTGATTGTATATATACTGTGTTTAAATGTTGAAATGCTGATATTATTAAAATCTATAGTTTTAATCTCAGTTTTTGAAAAAATTATTTGTTTAATTTTTTAATTATTAGATTTTTTTAGTCTAAAAAAATTGGATTATATATAGTTTGAAAAGTTAAAACTAAAAAATATCCACGTAAAATATATCCAAAATATTTATATTTAATATTTATTCTTATCTCTCTCTCACTCTCTCTCAACATTCAATTTAATTGTTCTATCTTTTAAAACTTGATGTTGTTAACAAATTAACAAAATTTAAATTCAACGAACGCTTGTGAATTGATGGACTGTTATGTTGAATAAATGGGTTTCATGGGGAAATTTTTAGTTTTGTATTTTAGATCCTTTACGAGGAAGAGTCAAATTATTAGATGAGAGACCGTTGTATTGTTTTCATTTGTTACATTTTCTTTCGCACTGAAAAGATGGAACTGAATTTTGTTTTTTACTTTATTTTGATTTTCTTTGTTTGTTTCCTTCTTTGCTTTGTAATTCAGACTCGTAGGTAGTTTGATAAAATGATAAATTTTTAGGATAAATTAACTTAATTTATAAGAATAAAAAAATTACTATTTTTATTCAAATTTATATTTAATAATGTTTTTTATTATACTCTTTGTAATTCTACATGGACTACTCACACCAAATTCTCAAACTTGGTGACTACTTGAAACGCCGTGTGGCATCGACCTGGTGAAAAGCAACATTTTCTACCAAACATTAAATTCCTTCAAAATATTGATTCCTGAATTAAAAAAAAAAAACACCCAAAAAAAGTCAAAGGTCTAAAATCATCTTAAAAAGCAGCTTTATTCTAAAATCTACTTTTCAATATGTGTTTCCAAACAGACCCTTAGAGTGAGTTTTTTTTTTTTTTTTTTACCATCTAAATTACAAATCTATATACCTCATTAAAAATCTAGTTAAACATATACATTATCTAATGATGTATATATTGGAGAGAGAAAAAAATAGCTATCTGGTTTTTTATCGATATAATTTGTCTGCTCCGCTCCTCCCAACGGATTCCGATGGGCTGTCGACGATCTCCCTCCTCGGGCATCATTGGAAAAAGAGTTAGGGGTGACCTACAGAAAACTCTTTGACGTTCAAGTCAAACAAATGCACAACTTAGGGTTTTACAAAAAGAGTTTTTCATATACCTCAATAGGGAGAATTGATCCCTATTTATAGTACTGTAGTGGGTAGTGGATGCTCTATAATCAATGGTGGATCTTTCTCCCATCGGACGGATGAGGAAAGATCCTTGATTGAGGGAGTTGGTTATGTGTCATTCAAAGGAATTTATAGAATCTATTGTCATTATCTTAAAGGGAAAAATCCATATAACCCCCTGTAATCTAGCCTAAATCTATATAACCCCCTGCAATCTTCATAAATCCATATAACCCCCTGTAATCACCCCTCTATATCCAAAAAACCCCCTCCGTTATCTTTTCCGTCTGGCTGGTTAATGGGGCAAGGGGTTATATGGATTTATGGCATATTACAGGGGGTTATATGGATTTATGACATATTACAAGGGGTTATAGAATTTTTTTAATTATTATTTTTTATATGTGGTTTAAAAATTGAGCTGTTTAACATTTATTTTTGAATTTTTTTTTCAAGATATCATGTACCTTAAATAAAAAAAACAAAACTCATCATCCTCTTGGCATTTTTGAATTTTTGTTGGTTGATGTTACACACTATTTTAATAAAAAAATCTGGCCTAAATCTATATAACAAAAAGTGTGTAAGATCAACCAACAAATTTTTTTTATTAAATCTTGGCGCACCTCTTGTATTGGTGTCATAAGAGTGAGTTTTGTTGAGAATAAACTGTATGTGGAGGAATAGTTTTTTGTTTTTTTTTTTAATATTAAGAAATAGAGTATATATCTATTTTATTTCTATCTCTTTGGTGAGTGATCTTGTATGTGTTTGTTATTTAAATAACCTTTTTTCTTTTATTAAAATTAAAAGTGCATGGTATCTTAAAAAAATTCAAAAATAAATGTTAAACAACTCAATTTTAAAGCCACATGTAAAAAATAATAATTAAAAAAAGGAGAAAAATTCATACAACCTCCTGTAATCTGTCATAAATCCATATAACTCCCTATAATATGCCATAAATCCATATAACCCCCTGTAATATGCCATAAATCCATATAACCCCCTGCCCCGTTAACCAACCCGACAGAAAAGATAACGGAGGGTTTTTTTTGGATATATAGGGGTAATTACAGGGGGTTCTATGGATTTATGAAGATTGCATAGGGTTATATGGATTTAGGCTAGATTACAGGGGGTTATATGGATTTTTCCCTATCTTAAATGTATACATACAATTTGTTGGAATCTTGTGGATCAGTTGATGATATTTCTAAATCAATGATATATTATTGAAATTATGGAGAATCAGTTTAATGATAGCTCTAGATATAATATATTTGTCAGGATTTACAAAATTAGTTATTGATGATCCCCTATTTAAAAATTAAATGTAAAATACTAACTTGACACAAAAAAAATCAAGCATTGGCGACGCCACACATCATCATTGGTGATGGACTTTGTGAGCTAACCGGGTCAGGGGCCTTTGCTAGTCGGGTTTTGGACCACCTATAGGTGGAGCATAGTTTATGGGCCTGAATTCGACCATTAGCTGCGAAATATTTCCTAGCCAAAACCCATATTTTCGTAGCAAATAACTTTTCTTGACGAAATTTATTCGTTGCAATTATCATTACAAAAGCCTCATATTGGAATACATTTTGCTATGAAATTTTTATTGCATAGCAAAAGGTACTCGTTAGCTACAAAAGCAATATCATAGCAAAATGTGTTTGCTACAAATTATTTTCATAGCAAAAGGGGGTATTTGCTATGAATTTATTTCGTAGCAACATATTACCATTTGCTATGAATTTATTCTGTTGCGAAAGGATTCTTTTAGCTACAAAATTGTATTCGTAGCCAAAAGTTACCTTTAGCTGCGACATATTGTTCGTTGCCAAAGGTATTTTTTAGCTACGAAAACTTATTTTCATAACAACATAATCCTTTTGCTATGAAAATATATTTCGCAGTTAAAAATAGATAAAGTGAATAAAAAAATGAAAAAGACCTTTCCCTGCAAAATATTTCACAGCAAAAGGTAATATCTTACAAAACCACTTTTCATTTTTTAGCTAAAAGTACATAAGCTAAATTAAATAAATATCTAATTGTGATGATAATAATAATATTAAAACCAACAAAGTTTTTAATTAAAACTAATTGTGTACATTACAAAATGTTATAATATAAGTAAAAAGAAAATACAACAAAACGAGAGGTCTCCTAATTTGAACTAAGAAAACTTTTTATAGATTATAGAGGAAGCACTGCTTTTGTGAAGGAAAGAGCAGAAGAGGCACATTCAATCAAAAGGCAAACCATTTATTCCAAAACTTGAGAAACATTATTATAAAGAAAGAAATTCACAAATCAACAACTATTTACTTTTAGAGCATTTGTGATTTATAATGGAAAACCATTCTTAAAAGAAATCCTAAACATTATAAGACTTATTGGAAGTTTGAGGTGTGAATGAGTCATCATCACTGGGTGTTTGGCAAATCCTACACCAGCTTTTACATGTAAAGTGTTTAGTGTTAGAGTAGTGTTCTAAAAGTCATGACTTATGTAATAAACTCTATTATAAGATGGTCTTAGTATTTTGATGAATATTATTATTGGTAAATGTTTGCATTATATTATTTGAAATATTGTGCTTATTTTAATTTAATCATTTAATTTACACTGTAGATAATCTGGTGTGTAGAGTTCGACTTACACACAGAAGATCAGATTATCGGTTCCCTGTGAATTATAAGTTGAGGTTCATAACTTTAGATGGACTTGGATAATTCATTAGATAATGGTTGTAGTGCAATTCATCTTACGCGGTCTATCTTGACTACAAAAGACCGGTTCATAGGTTTTTGGGTGATTGTGCTAGTACACCTTGTGTGTATTGAACAGACCAAGTTGGGGTAATTATTTTTGTACTGGCTAGATAAAATAATTTACACTCCATGTTTATTATGATTGTTTATGCTCTTAATCTTAAAATGATTCTTAGACATGTGCATTTGTTACGTGTCATTTTGATTCATTAAAGAGTGAGATTCTCCAATGGATCAATAGACTTGGTGAGTTGGATGACAATAAAACTTGTATGATGAATATTTACTATTGATGGAATCCACGTCTCCTATAGGAGATTGATGATACTCTCTTGAAGATGCTTATAAGTTTTGGTCATGTCTAACCCGGCCGGTGGATTTAACTATCCGACATGTTAAATAAGTTAAGTGGAAGATCTCCAAGAAAATAAGATGTTGTGAAATAATATTGTTAGTAATAATTATTTCATAACGAGTATTGGAATCTTAGCGTGGGGAGATATTAAATATATAATATAAGGAGCTCAAAATATTATTTTGAGATTAGTATATTTGGAGTACAATCATAATCCTTTAGTGGAATGAATTATGACTTATGGGCTTTCGGTTTTAATTCTAGGTTGAATTATAGTACCTAGGCCCATATGAGCCAATTACTGATTTCTCATTTAGGTTCCTGCCCTAGCCTATAAATATGTGGCTTCCTCTCTCTCTCAAAGATATATGATTTCAACCGAAATCAAAACCCTAATCCTATAAACCCTTTAGGATCTCTGGATCCAGAAAAGGTGAGGAAATGAGAGAAGGAGAACGATGGGATTCACTGTTGCCGTTCGAAGCAAGAAGGATACCACACTCCGCCGCGGATCTGCAACATAGAAAAGACATACGGCAGAAGATCTGAAGGTTCCGATCAAGCGATTCATCGTCGTCCATCAGATCCGATCTTCCTCTTCGGTAAAACTCTAATATGAATCTGAAGACAAACCCTAATTCCGCCTTGTAGAGTTTGCATTAAAAAGATTTAATAAATTTTTTTGTCATCCAATCTATACCTCGATCGATGGATCTTGGCAGTCGGGATTAATTTTTTTCCAACATTTAGTGCACTGTTTTTTATGGAGTCCATCGAGAACATGCTTTCCTATAGCAAGTGAAATAATGCAACTCAATATCTTACATTGACTGCATACAAAAGGCAAGTTATTTTAAAGTTATTTCCCCAATTAGCTTCACATCCAAATAGCCCCACATCAAAAGATGAAATGCCCACAACGAACAGATAACATGGTCTGCAAGTGATTAGTGAAAAGAGCATAGTATTCAAACATGAAAACTATTCAGAGGCATCACTTTCAAATAATCTGAGGATTTTAATTAAAAACATGAAATAACTGTTACGCCCCGAGGCATTACCAATCATACAATAACCAACATGGGTAAAATAAGATAACAAGGCTACAGGAAAGTAGTAGCCAATAAAAAGAAATGATGCGGAAGTATAATATACAAATTAGTCTGTAAATCAAAAACATTATTACAAACCCGAATACACGATAACTGTCCTGTGAGAGTCCAAGTCTAGCCTAAATAAAATCATATGTGCAACACGCACGATTACCAGTATATACACAAAGAAAATGGGATTGCTGACAGCCTCGCACTCGCTAACCGAAAGGTGGGATACTCTACGCACGAACCACGCCAGATAGATGCTCTAGCTCCACGCCAACCCAGTCCCTGGTGAAAAATAACACACGAGGGGTGAGCTACAAGCTCAGTGAGTGGCAAGAATCCACGCTCTATAAATATAGTATAATATTAAGCACATTGCTCTTATAAGGAAAAATATATGCGGAAGAACCCCAACCGATACATGTCACGTGGAGATGTGACCTCACCTCACCTCACCCTTGACCCGGAGGGGAACTCCTAGGACTCTTGAAAAGCAATTAATTCATTAATAGTAATGTGTGTATCTCAAACTAGTACAACACTTCAAAGATTATCTACATCGATGTATAATACGTTACGATGCCTTGCATCATCCGGTAGCCCTCTCCCTGGCGGCCTTCCAAGATAGGTACGAAGCCACAAGGTATTGAAATACACATTGAGCCTCCTATGATGTGGTGGCACTATCCAGGATAGCTTCAACGCTCGAAATCTTCGACGCACGACGATATGGGAGAAAGCACTCTAACCCCATCCTCGCCTTCATCCCTAAGGTGACATGAGACTATTAGAAAGGAAATCAACTCGCTAACTCCCTTAACCTTCCGGTAGCCTTCTCCCGGGTAGCCCTCTTCCTGACAGCCTTCCAAGATAGGTACGAAGCCACAAGGATATTGAAATACACATTGGGCCTCCTATGATGTAGCGGCAGAATCCAGGATAGCTCCAACGCCGGGTAGCTTCAACGCGGATACGAGGTAGGGGAGAAGCATGCCACGCTCACAATACGATCATCAAGGATCAACTATAATCATCTAGAAATCAACTCGCTAACTCCCTTAACCTTCCGGTAGCCCTCTCCCGGGTAGCCCTCTTCCTGACAGCCTTCCAAGATAGGTACGAAGCCACAAGGGTATTGAAATACACATTGGGCCTCCTATGATGTAGCGGCAGAATCCAGGATAGCTCCAACGCCGGGTAGCTTCAACGCGGATACGAGGTAGGGGAGAAGCATCATCAAGGATCAACTATAATCATCTAGCAAATACAATGCTAATGAATTCTCTTGAATTTCCATACAGATGCATCACTCGGATGCAGGGAAAGGTAGTTAAGTTCTCACACTTAGCAATGGGGAGGCATGACCCTAAAGGCGGGTCATCCACATGCCTATTACAGATAGGCCAAGCATACTATCATTGCTATCGATTAACGAATACCAATACGATAAATGAATTCTTCTGAATTCTCATACGAGAGCATCGCAAGGATGCAGGGTATATAAACTGCTACATTTGCACATTAAAATAATAAAGTATGACCTAACTGAGAGTCATACATCCACCTATTTCAGATAGGCCTAATCTATTTATCATGAGTGCGATAATGATAGGAAAAATTCTAATACCTTTGAGGTGTAAGAGTCCCATTACCTTAGCCATCACTCTAAGCAATTATTGAGACACAATCAAAGTAAATGATTCTCATCCACATTCCACTATGTAATCATCTAATAAGGATAACGTCAAAAAAATGAGAATTAAAACATCTATTAAAAATCTCATCGGATTGGATAAATAAATATGTGATTCCCCTTCAATCAAATCACATATGACATTCAAGCAACACCTCACTAATATTTGTAATCTGAAATATCTATTTCATACTATACAAGCACAAAACACTTACATAGAAGACTAAACGGCTTCAGACATGGAAAACTCATCCATTAATGTGAATGAGACTAATATGAGTTCATGCTGTATATAATAAAACTTCTAGCAAATAATACGATGCTCGTTGTGCAAATGAGTTGGTTGAACCATTCAACATACACACAATTATCACAAGAGAGATATAAGGACTACCTGTCCGAATAACCTATTAATAAACCATGAATATGCACACTTTATACAATCCAACATAGGCCCGCTAGTAAGCTAGCATATATATCATACCATTAGCTAAATATGACACAACCATACTAAGCATTTACTAATAAGAAGGTGACCCTACAAATGGCTACCTATGGCATGCCATGCCCACTAACAAGCTAGCATAAATGTCATACTCTATACCTCATGTTATATAAGAACCCACAATTAAAGCTAACAAGTATGAGTCTAATATATTAATGCAATTTAGCAATCATGATTGAATATAATTAGGGTGCCCCGCGGATACGCGATGCACGATTATGTGCATCGAGCGCTTTCCGAAAGGGTGAATCGAACCACTCACAGATACTTGGATCGCCGCGCGTCCGGTCTACGAAATCTGCAAGAACAACCAATGATGCTCAATTAAATATAAAATATCTTGATACATATACAAGCCTTCTTCATGAAGACATCAACTCCTTATATTGCCCACACCATGCATAATAACTCTTTGTCACATATTTATACAAGATTAGTCCATCTACTGCAATCAGCCCCAAACATTGGTATCCACAGCACAAAATACACATCCAAATATTCTAAAATAAATCACACACATTCTATGATGTGTTGGGATCATATACCGTGAAGACATAATAACTTGATAAAATCTCTAAATGCCCGAAATAAATTATTTTCAGAAACCGATCAATTTCTGCGCGAATCCGGACAGACCATGAACATTAGGCTATAACTTTCAATACAGGTAACCAAATGACACCAAATTTGATATATAGCATCTAGACACATAGATGATCATATGAAATGAAGACACAAGCCTCAAAATATGCCTCCAAATACCTCAAACACAAGGACCTTAAAGAGACAGAAAATCTGCCTTACAACACAAAACCACCCCATTCATGCATTAATGCAATCATCTCATGTGCAGTAGCAATTACACATTACACTCTTCCAACAGCACCCAAATTCAATAATACACACTCATACAAGCATAAACACAAACACATACAATGCACAAAGGGGAGGTGAAGATAATTTGGGAAGGACATGTTGGCCAAGGCAAAAGGGATACACCCACACACACTTTCTTTGTCTCACCTATCCCTAAATTTTCCCTGTCTCCCTCACCCAAGACAACATTCAACACCAAATCAGCCACCATAAACATGCAAAATAGCTAGAGAAAACAAAGAGAGATAGAGAGAGAGAAAGAGAGGCACCTAGAGTGAAAAAGGGAGGAGGTGAGGGGTTGAACACACTTCCTTCATATTTCCTTTCTTTCTTTCTTCTTCTCTTCTCTCCCCCAGATATTTCAGCTGAACAATGAAATTCCAGCCAAACCACCCCCCTTTTATTTCCCCCAAATACATCACTCATTAGTGGGGCAAAAGGACCAAACCGTCCATGACTAGAAATTCTGGACATACTTCACTAAAACAGTCATAACTTCCTCAATATAACTCCTAATTGCACAATTTCAATGCCATTGGAAAGTCAAGAAGATTATCTACAACTTTCATGTTTATACCTAGATCAAATAACCTCTCTAGCTATTCCGAAATCTAGGCTAAACATCATACAGGGCTGCTGCCTGGATTTCATATCCCCACGGTATAATTGGAAAAACACCCATAACTTTTGATACATGAATCCAGTTGATCTAATTCTACTTTTGTATGAAAACTAACTCAAAACTAAACATCTCATGATTAAAATTAGATTTTTACTACTTCATCTTGGGCATTAACAAAATTAAATCCATATACCAATCGAAACTGCATAATTTCTAAAAAGACCTCGAAATGCTACGAAAATTTTCATTTAAGCCCAAGTGAACACCAGAACCACAAATATGCAGTTAAATTTTAAAAATGAATGCCCGAACTATTAATAATAAATAAAACACGATATTTGACATTTAAAAAGTGACACAATCTTAACAATAACCAGGACACATGATGTGCATCTGCAGTGTCATTAAGAAAAAATAATAAAATAGCACTCATGTTACCACTTAATGCTAGAAAATAAAGTTGGATGATGTTGCAATGTCCACAACAAATTATAAGCACCTAATATCCTAAGATGATATTGTTACCTTATAGCATTGATAGACATAGTCCACCAAAATGCCAATATGGACTTCAATGTTCAATAATCACTAGATGAATATATAATTTATTGACAATTTTCAATGAATCTCAGGTCAGTAACATCTGATTTCCTATTGAATCAAATATATATACAAAATATTTCACACAAAAAAATTAAGATTTACATGATGTCGGTGTCACTGTTTAAGAAATGCGTGTTGCCTGTCATGAAAACTAGATTGTGTTGCCACCAAATATCAGCCCTCTATTTCCCTAGGCATGGATTGACAATGCATATTATTAAAATTTATGAGCTAAATTAGATGTTCTGCTTAGTATTTAGAATGCAATTGTCTGTAATAAAGTTTGTTGTTGTTCTCTTTTATTTAATATATTTCCTTCAAGTATAGTGTTTTTTTTATATATAGAACTTTATGATAAGTCTTGATGAAGATTCAGGGCTATTGTACTTCTCGGTTTACTATCAAGATTCAACAAGGGTATATAGTCAATCTTTCTCTTCAAAATAGAAGTCTTGATGAAGAGTTATCATTGTCAATCAATCTCCAGTTGTAATAGTCAATAATATTTTTATTACAATGTTGCATAAATGCATTGGAGATGAAATAATATTTGGCACCAACTTAGGCTTGGATAAAGTGAATAATGAAATGTAGCATTTGTTGAATTTTTTTCTCTCTTTGGAATTCTTGGCTTGCTATTATTTGTTTATCAAGAAATTTAAAAAACAGTTGTGTAGCACTTATAATAAAAGATGAGATGCAATGTGTATTGTGTCTAGAGAGAGGGTACATGGCATCTGACTTTGGATCTCCTTTTGAGTGGTGGTTCTCCAATCACAATGACATTATGACACTTATTCTAAGGTCAGGTTGGTGTCTCCAATCCCATATATCAGCATGCTCATTCCACACAAAATTCAAAACAAGAGCCACAATGTACAACTAATCCTTCTGAGGAGGTATTTATTGATTAATCTAATATTCAAGAAAGAGATCAGATGCTTACATGTTTGGCAGCTGCCTCATCACTAATCCACCCCTTACTCTCGCTGAAGTGGGTGTCCTTGAACAAGTCCGCCGGTCCCTGTAGTTGCCCAAGTGATATTTATAATCAAAAGAATTAACCTTAAATTGAGTACAATAACTTACAAAAAAATGTAAGTGGACATAAAAATATTTTACCACTTCTTTCTGCTTCTGATACATCACAAATCCTCAAAAAGGGGGGCTATCACATCTTCATATTCTTCATCTTCTTCTTCATCCACACTAGATGATTGAGGTAAGTTCTGTTCACGAATATTCCTGGGAAACTGAATTGGTGGCACCGCTTCTCCATGTGAAGTCCATGTCATATTACTTGGCATAATTCTACTTTTGTAAAGATGCATCTCAACAGCCCCCAATGGAAAAAAATATCTATTTCCGCATCTCTGGCATGGGCAACGAATGTGTCCCGCCTCATTCTTTCTATTTGCAGGACAATTATGTGCAACCTCCAAGAACGAAGCTACACTAGCTTGAAACTCCTCATACCTCCTATCCCGAATAAACATCCAACTCTTGTTCATCGTTAAATCTGTTTACATATCACCCAACCTAACACAACGGATAAAAAAAGACAACAGAAAGAGAGACATTGAGCTTGCAAAGCCTAAAAATATGAACATGAAAATCATAATTCAAAGTTGGGATTAGTGCAAGTTCCTGACAAACCAACTCTACCAACAAGAACACAATCCAAAGTCATTTTATTTTTAAAAAATGCAACAAATCCATAAAAAAACCTCATGAATTTAATATAAGCCAAAGAAATCTAAAAAGAAAAAGCAAATCATTAAAAAAAAACACCTCACATAATTTATTAAATACCAAAAAAATCTTTGAACAAACTAAACCTCCCTAAGGGGCAAAGCATTTGAAATAATTGATCAATACAACAACATGTAGATCTCCATTGGAATCCTGAAAATATAACAAGAATATAAAGTATTGTTTTGTATTACTAATTCAAGTCCTATTGCAAAAATAACTCTATGTTAAAGATTCATGTCAAAGAAACACCCTTGAAAAATAAAGTGATCATCAAAGCAAGCTTCCCTCTAAATCCAAAGCCTCGAAGAAAAATAAAATTTCAGATTCTACACACAAGAAAAAACCAAGTAGAAGAACTTGGGTTGCTCTTCACCAACTGAACAATCTAATAAAATAAATCACTAAACCAAATACAAGTCCATCAAACGAGAAGAACCTAAACCATCTTCAATCCATTGACAAACAATAATATAAAAAAAACCTTCTTGTTCGAGATATCAATGCACTGCAACTCCAAAAGAAAAAGCATAAATCACTACCTCAAAAAAGAAGAAGGAAGAAGCCCAAAACTAGTTGCATCAGTGGTATGGTAAATGACTCATAAAAATCACCTGAACCCTTCCATTACCAAGAATAGTTGGTCCATCCCAATAAATCATCACGTCCATTATACAACCCAGTCAATTAAAACTAAGCTACATAGATAAAGAAGGCAGAAATCACATATCTGATTACTCAAACTATTTTACAAATATGTTAGATACCAACATCTAATACCCTTGTGTTTCACCCCCACCCCCTTTATACTTAAAAAAAATCTAAATTTCAATCAAACCATTTATATGTTAGATCTAAACCACTGTGTTTCAGCCCAACCCCCTTTATATGTTAGATCTAAATAATATTTACCTGTCACACACATGTATATAATGTAATGTGTTTAAAGGTGCTTGTTTATATGAATGTGTGTGTTATTGGTGGCTACACAAATTGTGGATATGTTTATCCAAAGTGGGTGTAGTGGGTACTTTTATTTAAGTGAGAAAATAATGTTTGGATTAGTCAAACCTCTGTTTACTGCCGATGGTGTCTCCAACCTACTTATTGCTCTTGGCTTTGTTTTGTTTAAGAAAAGATGACAAATATGATGTGTTGTAAGTGCATGTGACTCCTAAAACATATCATATATAATATATCTATTATATGTCCTCCACATTAGCAATGAACCTATGTTGATAGCAGGGTAACTATAGAATTTATGCTTTAAAAAAGGCTATGTTGACACCCCAGGTTGCTAATCTTCACTCTTTTCTTATGATCACTAGTTATAGTTTTCATCAAATGTTATATTAGACCAGTTTATTATACACAGATAAAGGAAAACGTTAGATCAATAAACACAAAAAAAAAACTTTAGATCAATAACCAAACCCTAAAAAAAATTAAATCAATGAACACTAAAAAAACACAACTAATTGATCTAAAAAACCTCATATCAAAAACACAATCAGAGAAGAGAAAAAGTAGATATAGATCAAGAGTGAGAGACCTTTCAATGTAATCATTCTTCGTGACAGTCCCCACAACAAGGTGGTTCAGCGAAGGTGGCGAGGGGTGATAGGTTCAGCGAAGGTGGCGTGACTCCGCCCAACGAGCCCGTGAATCAGCGATTGCGAGTGGACTCTCCGAAATCGTCGAAGGTTGTTTCGAGAGGGAGAAACCGAAAATGTTTTATTTTGTTTTGAGAGAGAAACCCTAAAACCCATTATGAAATCATTTGAATACGTTTAGGGAGAGCATGTTTTTCTTATTAGGGACAAAGGAGGTGTTAGGGATTTTAGGGATTCTGTTTGAGTTATATTTGGGGACAGGGAGAGCGAGTTATATTATTTGGGGACAGGGAGAGCATGCTTTTCTTATTAGGGACAAAGGAGGTGTTAGGGATTTTAGGGATTTCAAACCTAATATGAAATCATTTGAACACGTTTTTTTTATTTTAGAACGTGTCGGGTTGGGTCACTAATGAGTCGGGTTTATAGAACTTCATTTCTAGTCTCCAATATTCAAGTTTACATGCGTTTTAAAATTTTAAAAAATAATATACATAATGTATGAGATATGTTTATAAAAAATAAATATATTACAACATATACTTTATCAATATGAGCATATGTTGTAATACGACATTTTTGTCGTTCTACGATCAATGGGCCCACATAATCAATATTGAAATAATCGGAACATAACTTTCTTGTATTATTAAAAGTTCTATTGCTTTCTATATTCTTTTTTAATAAATTAATGATGTTTCTCATGTCTACTAATAGTTGCATATGAATTTTCTTCTGACGTATATTGTTGACATTGTTATGATAGTATTACAATTAAGATTTTAATGAAAAATCTGGATCATCACTTTTATGTCCAAATTAGAAGAGCACATTTTACAAAAATAAAATTACATGAATTATCATCTGAAAGGTAATTTAATATAATATTACTAATAAAACAAAACACTAATCAGTTCAACAATTGGTGTTTATTTGGTTTGGAATAAACACCAATCGCTGAAAGGTAATTTAATATAAAGTGTTTATTTTTCCCATATTCACCCTTTTATTCACAAAACAAACAGTTTTGGTGCAATCTCATAAATAAAGTATGTTTGTTTTGTGTTCTATGTACAATTCCCTAATTAAAAAAAATACAAATCACAATTACTAATAAATAAATAAATAATTGGTTTGGGCTTTGGGTTGGGCTTTATATAAATTTTTGTTATATATTTTTTGTGCTTGCTCCTAATAGATATACATTATATATATAATGATAATTAATATATCAAATTTGACATTGGGCTCATTAAAGACAAGAATAAATGAATTCTATGTAATGTCAAAATGATATAATATACTCAACTTTGATACCAACAAACCTTAATCAATTATCCTCTGGAAAGGAGTTCATCAAGCATGTGCGTGATCCAAATTAAAATGACTTTTGGAACATTACATTACAAACATAATTAATATACCAAATCATCAAATTTGACGATGGACTACTGTGAAAAATTAGGTGTATATCTATATCAAATATACTCATTGCTATCCATTTTTGTGCTTAAACATACATAAATAAAGAAAAATATCTATGAAAAAATAACCATGTTCTTTGTCTAGTATAATAAATAATGTTTTAATATTATTATTAATGTTTGAAAATAAATTATAGAAAGAATGTATAGTCAAAAGGATACCAGTCTAATAGTGATGCAGTGTATTTTGATTTCATAGCTAAATTTAATTTTTTGAAAATCCTTTAATCTTTTGCAACGAAATCATTTTCGCAGCGAAAGGTCAATTTTTTTCAACTATAAGTCTGCTCTTTTGCTACAAATAATTACTTTCGTAGCAAAATATGTACATTTGGCTACAAAATACTACAAAAGTTAAATGTATTGCTAGCAACTAAAAAATCAAACCTTTTGCTGCGAAATCCATTTTCGTAGCTAAATCTTATAGATTTTACTACGAAAAAATGGAATTTCGCAGCTAAATGTTATACCATTTGCGAATGATAAAACTATTCTCTACGCACGAATATTTCGCAGGTAAAAGCCACTTTGAGCTACAAAATTCTGTTTCGCAGCTAAATTTCATAGCTAATAATCAAATTTCTTGTAATGCTACATATACCCTGCTAAAAAAATTTACACTAACTAAAAATAAATTCATTCAACCCAAAATGGAGCGATATACATTTTTTTATCAAAATATATATCTCATTAGATGATGTTTACTATTTATAAAAAAATGAAAACATGTGTGGTATAAATTTCGTACTGTAAAAATGGCTGAGTCTAACCTTTTCCATTTTCGTTTATCCCATACCTCAACCATGATGTATAAAATCTGGTGCCCATTGGGTGCCCCCCCCCCCCCCCCACTTTCTTTTTATTGGTAATGTAGGGACTTGAACTCATGATATCTTGTTTGCAAATCATCCTGCAAATTATTATCATCCAATTTTTTTAAAAAAAAAAGTAAAAATAATATTTTTTTATTGGAGTAAAAATAAGAAGTTAAAAAACAAATATGAAGACTTAAGAAAGAAGACTTCTTTTTTTTTTGGATTTCAAGATATGGTGAAAATTTTGGAGGGTGGGAAGGCATCTAATATAATTCAATTAAAAGTAGAGTTGAAGAAAAAAAAATGTCACATTTAAAAGAAAATGTAGAGATAAAAGGAAAAAAATGTTAAAATTTTAAGTAAAGATTTGAGTCTCCTTTGATTTCGGTAAATGTTTGAGTAAAAACTTGATTTGGTATGAGTGGTAAATGGTTAGAGAGAGTTTTTGATGACTTTTATTCAAATTTGAATTTGAGTAAAGGTTTGGATATAGAATTACAAATGCTCTTAACCACTCAGTTATGAGTCCAAACCCAAGGCCCTAATTTTTACTTTTTAAAATAGAGCTAAAAATTGAACCAATCTTATTAGGGAGATTCTAATTCTAATCCTAACATAACATGTATTTTTCAAATAAAATAATATATATGTTGTTTTATCAAAGATGAAACAAAAGTATTAAAAGTGGGAGTAATTAGGACTTTATCACTAAAAAGTTAGGGGTGTTTGGTTGCACAGATATTCAGTGCTTATTTAGATTAAAGCTTAAAAACCTCTTTAATTGTGTTTGGTTGTGTTCAAATAAGCTCTACCATGGAACCTCTTTAAGACATTTTTATCCTAAAATTTTCAGTTGACGAGAGTGCACTTAATAATCGGATTACGCGTTCAGTTCTTCCGACCCGTATGTGAAAAGACGAGATTGCCCACGCATTGTTTTGTTATTTACGTAGGGCATATAAACCAAACACCAACACATTAGTCTTCTCTCTCCTCCTCCTTTCAGCGCTGAAAACAAAAAGCAAACCCTATTTTGGATTGCAGAAGAACAACCGAACCAGTTGGATCTGTGATCCTTCGTCCACGCCGAGCGACATCCTCACGTTTTCACAAATCTCCCTCAACAGTTGATGTCGAGCGACGAATCACTCTGATCTCCCTCCAGCACCTCCTCTGCAAGAAACCCTCACCCACCGTAGCCGACTCCGCCACCGACGCCGTCAACCACCACCCCCCGGGGAGGTGCTCAAGGGCTTCACCGATCTCCGCCGCCTCCGAATCGAGCTCCTCCTGTGGCGCGCCCGATTCGGCTCCACCCTCGACAGTAGGGTTCGGATATGCCGCCCGTGCTTTGATGATCTTAATACACCTAAATCAACACCAGCCCTAAATCAACGCCATTCTTTGATGATCTTCTTCTTCATCGACTTCTTCTTCTTCAATCGACGACACTCAGACCTTCAGCTGCTTCTTCTTCTTCTTCTCCTCATCGACTTCTTCTTCATCATCGATGAGACTCTCTTCTTCACAAGATTTTTAATTTCTTCCTCTCTGCCCCCTCTCTCTTTATTCTCTCTGTTTTCTCTCTTTCTCCATTTGTCCTCTGTCTCTCTGTTCCCTCTCACTCTCACTGATTATTCATGAATAAGCTACCTAAGGGACAATCAATGCATTTATTGATTTATGCATTGTGATTGACACCTGTGTGTGTGTTTATTTGGGTTTGCAATTGAATGTATAAAATTGTTTTTGCTGTCCTTTTTCTTGAACTTATGCATTTTGTTGGTGTTTGCAATCCAATTGAGTAGTCTTAGCAATCATATGAGATAGATGGAAGTATATAATTATCAGATAGCAAACAGTTCAAATACAAACCCCTTCTTCATGCTCATTTTTATTTATTTATGGTTCTTTAAAGGTTAGTAATGGTTTATGTATTTTTAATATGTTAAAAAATAATAATCTTTAATATCTCCAAAACACCATGTTTTCTCTATTTCAACCAAACATCAAAATAACATTCAGCATTTATAAAATGGACCAAAATACTCTTCCAATAATCACATAAGTCAACTGGTTAACCAAATACACTTATTTAAAATACTACTTAATATTTTTCATTCAACCAAACGTTTTTTTTCCTTAAACTCTTAAAGATTATCATCCTTCTTCTTTTTGCACTTAACAATCAGCCCTTAAAATCCGCTTTCCGCCGTTGCCCAACACCCCCTTAAATTGGGATAAAAATAACCCTGTTTAAGAAAATCACATAAATAATTTCTAGGAAACAAATATGGAAAATGATATGTAACCTCTTTTATAGCCTCATTTACTCATTTACGATCCTTAACCGTTTTATTTTAAAAAATATATATACTCATTTAATAAAATATATATTATATATATTATGAAAAGTGAAATTAAGTAATTTTTAAAGAAATTAAAAAATTAATTGTGCATGCATTGCAGGAGTATATCTGTTATTTTATTTTACTATTATTTAAACATAAAGGAACCACATAAAGACAAAATAAGCGCCCAAACAAATTTTTTCAATTTTTTCCTTCCACTTTTTATGAAATGACCCCCCATTAACCCTCATTGAAAATTATCATGGAGGTTGGATATGCCATTTCCTCCACCTTTTATTCTTGTTTTAACTTCCTCCTGTCCTTTGTGACTTTTCTTATGAGATGTACACTTTTTGTACATTTATCTAGTACTATTCTTTGAAAGCAAGGTTGTCATGTGAGGGTAAAATAGTTGTCCAAACATTTTTTTTCTATTTTACCCTCTTTTAATTCAGAAATGACCGTCCATTATATTCTCAATGACATAGTTTTGTATCCATAACATTTATTAGGGCTAAGAACAACAACTGAAATTTAAAAAAGCATGGTGTGACATAAGATTGGGAACACGACAAAAACAAATGTTACATTCGGTCTATTTTATAGTCCAAAGCATAGATCGTAAACTTTTTTAATTTTTTAAAAATCATATATCTCATTTAATAGGGTATGCATTTTTATAAAAAAAATTAAATATATATTGACATGTAGTCAAATGCATGAATTATTTTTAAAAAGAATATGATCATTTCACATATTACTATTTCATTGATATTCTTGTAATGTTAGTTTTAACATATATTAAGATGCATGATTTTCAAAAACAAAATACTTTACATATTAGTTTGTAAAATAAATTGATTCATTTATTTCAAATGATCTTTAACCGAAAAAATTCAATGCAAATTGAGATTTTTGCATATATACCCCTCTTAAATTTTGTTATTGCATAAATACCTCTCTTATATCATCGATTGCAGAAATATCCCTCTTATATGTAGAAGTTGTGCAACCGTACCCCTCCGTTAGTCACTGTTTCCCAACTCCCTTGGTGAAATTATTAGATTACCCTCACTTAAACCTCAGGTCATTTTTTTTTCCTGAGAAAGGTAGACATTCTACCGCGGTTTCATTCATTGAAGTGTCGCTATACAAGTACGAAACAAAGATTAAAACAAAGTACATAGAGGAAAACCAAAAAAATGAGCAACAAATAGTAGAGGGTTGGAAGGGAAGGGGAGGGCAGTAGAGCTGTCTGCCCATCCTAGTGTTGAAAAAAAATTAATCCTGACAGCCAAGATCTGTCGATTGAGGTATAGATCAGATAAAAAAAATTTTATTAAATCTTTTTAATACAAACCCTACAAGGCAGAATTAGGGTTTACCTTCAGAACTCAAATAAGAGTTCTGCCAAAGAGGAAGATCGGATCTAATGGACGACGATGAATTGCTTGATCGGAACCTTCAGATCTTCTGCCGTATGTCTTTTCTATGTTGCAGATCCGCGGCAGAGTGTGGTCTCCTTCTTGCTTCGAACGGCAGCCGTAAATCCCTTCGTTCTCCTTCTCTCCTTTCCTCACCTTTTCTGGATCCAAAGATCCTAAAGGGTTTATAGGATTAGGGTTTTGATTTCGGTTGAAATCATATATCTTTGAGAGAGAGAGGAAGCCACATATTTATAGGCTAGGGCAGGGACCTAAATGAGAAATCAGTAATTGGCTCATATGGGCCTGGGTACTATAATTCAACCTAGAATTAAAACCGAAAGCCCATAAGTCATAATTCATTCAACTAAAGGATTATGATTGTACTCCAAATATACTAATCTCAAAATAATATTTTGAGCTCCTTATATTATATATTTAATATCTTCCCACGCTAAGATTCCAATACTCGTTATGAAATAATTATTACTAACAATATTATTTCACAACATCTTATTTTCCTGGAGATCTTCCACTTAACTTATTTAACATGTCGGATAGTTAAATCCACCGGCCGGGTTAGACATGACCAAAACTTATAAGCATCCTCAAGAGAGTATCATCAATCTCCTATAGGAGACGTGGATTCCATCAATAGTAAATATTCATCATACAAGTTTTATTGTCATCCAACTCACCGAGTCTATTGATCCATTGGAGAATCTCACTCTTTAATGAATCAAAATGACACGTAACAAATGCACATGTCTAAGAATCATTTTAAGATTAAAAGCATAAGCAATCACAATAAACATGAAGTGTAAATTATTTTATCTAGCCAGTACAAAAATAATTACCCCAGCTTGGTCTGTTCAATACATACAAATTATACAAGCACAATCACCCAAAAACCTATGAACCGGTCTTTTGTAGTCAAGATAGACTACGTAAGTTGAATTGCACTACAACCATTATCCAATGGATTATCCAAGTCCATCTAAATTTGTGAATCTCAACTTATAATTAACAGGGAACCGATAATCTGATCTTATGTGTGTAAGTCGAACTCTACACGCCAGATTTTCTACAGTGTAAATTAAAGGATTAAATTAAAACAAACACAATATTTCAAACAATATAATGCAAGCATTTACGAAAAATAATTCTTATCAAAAATGCTAAGACCATTTTAATAATAGAGTTTATTACATAAGGCATAGCTTTTAGAACACTAATCTAACACCTTGGGGGAAGGGAACACTAACGTCTTAATTCCCCATGAGTAGTTGGCCCCCTACGACCCCTCCTGCACCCGCATGGCTTCGACTCCAATTTCAGAGTAGGCCTTCGATCTCCGCCCAAGCATTCTCCACGTACGCTGCGTGGCCCTAAAAAATCACCCCATTTCGAGTCCGTCATACAACCCAAGACGTCACCGGGATCATTGCCCCCGCCGCTGAGTGATGCAGCCCTCCCCTAGCCATGTTACTCAGCTGTTGCCCCGCATTACATACCCTCCAATCCTCCATCGTAGTGAACGAGGAGTTCAGCCCCACTGCGCTCGTGTGTTGCTCCCATAGGCTCCGAGAGAACCTGCAGGTGCAGAGGAGGTGGACTGTTGTTTCACGTTCCTCGTTGCATAGTACTCATGTCTTCGACTCCTCTGGACGCCATCGTGCTCGTCGCGCTTTAGTAAGTAGATGATCCTGGAGGGCAAGCCACATATTGTGGGGGATCTTTAACTTCCATAACACATTCGCCTTCCTGTGCATGGCCGGTACTAGTGGAAAAGATCTGGACCACCAATCATACGCTCGCTGAACCGAGAAGCCTCTGTCCTGATCCGGCGCCCACACCCGACGATCCCTGGTCCCCTCCTGTATAGGAACTGACTGAATCCTGGATTGTAAGACCTGAAATTCTGCTAGTGCTACCAGCTCCACATCCCCCTCGCTGTTCAAGTTCCATTGGCCCGTCGATGGGATCCAGAAGCTCTACACAGATCCCACCTTGCGTGCGGCTACTTGGAATGCTCGAGGGAAGCTTTCCTGGAGAGTGGAGGTACCGCACCATGCATCCTTCCAAAAGCATATGAGCAACCCGTCCCCCACTTGCTAAGCCACTGTCTCGGCGAACTCAGGGACCAGTCCAAACATCCCCTTTGCGATTTGTGTCATACATGCCAAGCTGTGCGATAGGCGTGCACGACCGTGGATGTGCCACCCATATCGCTCGAAGAGCAGTTGCCGCCAGGCAGCACCGGGGAACTCGTCCCATTTCCATAGCCACTTAGAGAGGAGGGATTTGTTTAGAGTTTCTAAGTCAAGTATGCCCAGGCCCTCGTGACGTTTTCTTTGAAAAACTGCTTCCTAGTTTACTAGATAGGGTCGTTGTATCTGAGTATCGGTGCCGTTCCATAAGAACCTCCTCTATATAACATCGATCATGTGGCCCACACCTTATCGAAGTTAATATGAACCCCAGAGAGCCTTTCAAAGCACTTGAGGATGAACCGAAGTGTCTCTTCCTCCGCTTAAACCTTAGGTCTTAAAACATTAAACAATTTCAGCTTTTCAAAACATCCAATATTCAAATTTGGGGAAGAGAAAGAAAAATTAAACCACCCCCCCATTGTTGACATCTGTAGAATTTTTTTTCCATTGCATTTGGTATGTAGGTCGAGATGATTATTAATGGAATTACTCATTTTTCCATGGGGATTGAGGGATAATAAATATATTAATTAGGTTTTGGGTTCACCAATCAATGAAAAAGGAAATAAATAAAATATGTGTTATCAGGAAGAAAGAGAGAGGGTGAGGAAGGCCATGTTTGTTGTAGCTTAAATTTATAGATTATAGATTATAACTTATAGATTACAGATTATAACTTTTCTGATAAGCAGTTGACATATTTGTTGTAGCTATTAAAAAATAGAAAATAAGCATTTGTTGATGTTTATTAGAATAAGCTGTAAAATAGTTTTTTGCTGTATAATTATAAAAAATACTCCTTCTAAAAGTAGAAGTTAAATTTAATTTATCTTTGATAAAATAAATTGGTATTATTTATAAAATGGTGATGACCACTCATCCTCCACTAACAGTAAATAATATATAAAAAAATTAATAAAATCTTATTCCACATTAATTAAAAAAATAGAACTTGATAGACAAAAATGTAGAAATTGATCTGTATTAATAAAAAACACAACTAAAATATTCTAGCTATAATCTAAATTTTATCCAAGAAAAAAAAACATTACAATATAAAGTTTTAATCTTACATGTGTTATCTCAAATTTTTAGAAGATGAAAGGAATATTTAGAGGGGAAGAAAATATTTGTCCTTTTTTAATAAAATGAAGGGTTGTAATATCCAACATATTTTTTTTTAAATAATCCATAAGTTATAATATGAAAAGCACCCATAATCCAGTTTAGAGATTATAACTTTCTAAAGCTATTTTTGCTTTAAATAAGTTTCAATAAGTTTAAACAAACATACAGTAACTACTCATTTTAAACTAAAAGTTATAATATACAGTTTATAAGTTTTAACAAACATGTACAAAGAAAGCGAGGGAGAAGAGGGTACGGGGAAGGAGACGGAGGTTGGGTGTTTTGTGGTCCTAAGAGGGTATCTTAGACAATTTTCGGGGACCTAACAATGACTAACGGAACTCTCCTAATCAAGTCTCATGACATCTAACCACAGAAACACCATTGCATGGCTTCCAAATGTAAGAGGGGTATGTTTGTAATCGAAGATATAACAGGGATGCTTCTACAATAATGAAATTTAAGAGGGGTGTATATGCAAAACTGATATAAAATTAAGGGTCTTCAACATGCCCGAGGCCCGAAAGCCCGGCCTGCCCGGCCCGGGCCCGTTGGCGGGCCGGGCTTGGTCCTGGTTCTGGGCCCGGGCCTGGGCCCAGCCCGTAGGCCCATGGAGGGTAATTCAATAACTAGTAACATGTAATTTTTATTTGAATTGTGGTTGAGTTATACAAATTATTAACATTTATGTAGGTGTCAACCTAGTTAGGTACATGTAGTTATTCATTTTTGTAAGTAATTAATTTATTTAATATTTTTATTTTAAAAATTCAATAGATATAAATATTTTTTTCAACATTATACTTTAAATTTTGTGTTATTTTAACATTATATACAAATAAACAACGCAAAATAAAAAAAATAAAATGTTTTGAATTTTGGCCCGTAGGCCCGCCCGTGGGCCCGAACCCAGGCCCGGCCCGTGAGGCCCGTTCAGGCCCGGGCCCATGGGCAGGGCTTGTGCCCTGTTTTTTGGCCACGGGCCTGGGCCCAGGGTCGAGCTTGGGCCCTGTTTCAACGGGCCTGCCCGGTCCGGCCCGTTGCTGACCCCTATATAAAATCTATACCTAACTATTTAGTCCCCGTTTGGATAGCGGAATTGAGTTATTTTGGATAGATAACTATGGTAGTATAGATAACAAATCTACAGGAATAAGAGATTTTCTGTTTGGTTGTATTTTTTTTATTCTCATTGGAAACCGTAAGAATAAAGGTTGAGTTGTTTGGTTGATAAAGAATAAAATATAAATAAATTGTAAAAAAATTGATTTGACATGTGGGCTCATGGGAATAGATAAACTGAGTATAGCTTATCCTAGGGGTTGCTTAGAATTATTATACTCTCTTATACTCGTTTAAATTGGTTTAGTAATACCAAGTTATACCCTGTAAACAAACAACCATTTTCCACATCCATTTTTATACCACCCTTATACTACCTTTATACTCACCTATTTCGCTTCCCAAACAGGGGATTAATGTATTAGTTTTGCTTCGGATTATACGTGCATAGGCACGTGCCCATAACCAGTTTACTTTACTGCCCTATTTGGATAGAGGATTTGTAATGAAATAGATTGGAATAAGTTGAAATAAGATTGAAAAACTTATTTGGATTGATGGAATATGCTGGTATACGGATGCTAGTATAAG